>MCFC01000009.1:0-343232 GCA_002105065.1 Naematelia encephala
GACTTACCGTTGTAGTACCGACTTCCGGGTGCCGCCTTGGAGCCCACCTGTTGAAGGTGGCTCTTCACCTGCTCGGGGGTGGTGTAGATCCCCGTTTCCAGGGACATCACTACGCCCAGCAGGTTGTACCTCGAGAGCAGGTGGCCATAGATGGTCACCTTCGTTTGCGAGGGTGCAGGCGGGAAACAACGGCACCCTACAAGCAAAAAACATCTATCGTTAGCAAGACTCCCATGGGTCACGTTGCAGATCGAGGCAAGATGCGTACATCGGATGAGGGTCGCCGTCTCCTCCTGGGTCCACCTCCTCACACCTGCCTCCTTAACCCAAGTGCTTCCCTCTAGACCATCGAGGGAAAGAGCGCCCAGGGTGTAAGCTTGGTGGTGCGGCATTTCTGTGGGTGGATACGTGAGGGATGAAGTGCGAAGTTGTATTGTTGTAAAAGTTAGGAGTGTGAGTTTTGTAAAAGTTAGGAGTGTTGTAGAAGTTAGGAGTGTTGTAAATGTTAGGAGTCTTGTTAAAGTTATGTAGAGATGTTGGAGGAGTGTTGGAAGATATAACAATGCAGGGGAGCTCAAGCTTGATATATGCATTGTACGTTCTATCCTCCATTTGACTCTCAACCGGATCGGTTTACATTACAGCACATTCGGTCAGAATCGCCTTCCACTGGCCTAGTTACATTTCCAAGTGGGCGAAATTGCTTCCAGATTACAATACGATAGCTTTGTTTGAATCCTTCCATTGTACGCGATACTGACATCATGCAAAACATCTGCCCAGCCCAGCTATCGTTAACAGAGCACATGATGGTAATATGAAACAGACGCCACCTGCCTGCCACTTATGCGCACGCGATTTTTGGTTCCGTCACTGATTGTGACGTGTACGCACATCCAGTTGTCAGAGGTTGTTTCGTTTTATATACCTATCTCGCCTAGCCTGCGATCTTACCCGCCCATGCCCAGCCTTTCCGCAGAACAAGACTCGGCGACACAGGGTCCAGCTGGTGCATTACTAGCTCTGTTGGGCGGTTCAGAACCGGATGAGGACGTCTTTGCACAGCTCGAACAGGGGGAGCAATCGACCTCTGCGGGGCGGGACGTGCCAGTCGAGGATCAAGCTGCTGGGGATGTAGCCCCGTCATTGGACGATAGAGACTTCAGCGATCTATTGGCTGAGTTTGAGGAGGGAAGTGGCAATGCCCAGGATAGCTCAGAAACGCAACATGAGGTCGTCTCAGAGCTCGTCCCCGAACCAGTGGTCACCCCGGGCGATTCCCCTATCCCGGACTTGTCCATTGAGAATACACCATCACGAGAACCGGGGGATACCTCCATCGCCAGTATGTTCTCGGAGCCCGCCGAGGACAGCTGGTTAGCAGATACGAGCATGGACGATTCGTTCCAAGTGGATCCCGTACACGACACAAACGGCATTGACGGCAAGGAGCAGACGAGTGGACTATGGACCGGAGGAGCGGGGCAATCACCGGGTGAGAATGAGTCACTACCATTCGAAGTACCACAGGGTTGGTACGATGACAACGGGAACTTCCAATGGTATACTGAGGAAGAGAAGGAGCAGGTGCGATTGACGATGGTTGGGCAAGTTGTTCAACAGGACCAGCTCTCTGTGATCGAGGAGACTGTTGATGTTACTCCCTGTGAGCTTCAACACTGTTTGGCTTGTGCTCTTGTCGCGAAACTGACGAGCATACGATTAGATCAACCCTCTTCCGTGTTATATAGCCCTGCTCTCCAGGCGGGTGTATCAGAAAATGCGGCTCGTAGGACACCCCAGCCTGAACAACTGCCGGCAATGCCATCGACGTCGTATCCGTCTCTCTACGCTTCTAGTACGTTACCTGCTCAATCTCTACCGCCTTCGGCCACATATACTGCGCAATCCTACTTCCCCGAGACCTCACAATCAGCCTCGCTATACGATCCATACGCTCCTCCCGTTCAGCCATACGCGCCTCGATCTGCCCCATCAGCGTTGCGTAACAGTCTCTCGAAAGGCTCAGCGCCTTCCAACAAGAAACCCGAGCCACCGAAACGGGTGGCCTCGACGGCTTATGATCCGCCGTTTCTTCGACCTCAAAAAAGCTTCGCACGTACTCCTCACCATGTCCCGGCTGCTACACCCATTTTCTCACCTCCCTTGATGTCCCCACCCCAGCCGCCACCGGTAGCTCCTCCGCCAGCTGGTCCTCCTCGGCGAGGCGCTGCAACTCCTGGAGCTAAGGATACTTCACCTGCTGCTCGCTTTTCTCAGCCCCCACCACACGCTGGATCAAGCGAATACGGCTGGAGCCCGCAAATTGATCAGGTTCCAACGTCGGGGCCGCCTCCAGGTCCTAGCCGACCGACATCTGCTGCTTCATCCCGGAACCAGTCATCACGAGTGGCCCCGTTTGCGTCTTTCGATCCACCGCTTCGTCCTCCCAGCAGTGTCAGGTCGGTTGCTACATCACCTCCCATTCGATCTTTCACTCCACCCATCCTCGCCTTCTCCCCGCCTTCTGAAGCTGAAGCTCCTCTGCGCCCAAGCAGTGGCGGCCTGCCATCTCGCAGGCAGTCTCCACTTCCTCCTTTCGTCGCACGCCCACCCTCTCGCCCACAGTATGATGCACCTCCGCCTCGTTCTTTAGATCCTCCTGTCGAGTTACACGTTCCGAATGGGCAGCAACCGAATTCACAGTCACCACATTTTGAGCCACGTTACCATGAGGAGGAAAACAATGATCACAACGATCCGGATGACCATTACCACAGTTCCTGGAGGTCAAGTCAGGAGTCGACCTACAACGACGAACCACCTTATCATGGCAGTCGTGACAGCTATGCGACCTCTGAAGCACCAGGCCGACCTCCCCCCTTGCTACATAAGCAGTCGTCTTTGGGGCTCACCTCAATTACCCCACCGCCTCCTTCTGAGACGGCTGCTTATGATCCCTACGTGCCCCGCTTGATCCAGGAATCAACCTCATCTTACGATCGCGAATCAGCTCAACCGCACGAGGACGGCAGGTACTCGGACGCGCCTCGCCACGATCATCAGCAATCAAACGTTCATGCACCAAGCAATGACTACCAATCATTTGATACTTATGCCCCAGCATCATATTCGCCCCAGAAAGCGAAGCCGCCCGTATCGCAATACGCACCGTCGAATGGCTATGAGCCAACTCCCTCATACGTGTCGACTTCATCGCCGAAACATGCTCAGGGAGCAGCCTACAGTCAACAATCGAACCAATCCTCACTCCCATACGCTCCCTCTGCTTACGCACCCTCAGAGGTCCGAGCGAGCTCGCCAATGCATGCGAGCGACTTTGGGATGTCTCCACCTTCGATCAACTACTTCCAGGGAATGCATATGTCGGGACCGTCTGATGAGACTTACGTCCCTCAGCAAGTCCTGGAGCAGCGGCCGTTGTCGGAAGATCCTCTGGGCCGATGCACTCTGGCTGCTCGCAATGCACCACTGGCTGTATTCGGTTTTGGCGGCACAATCATCACCGCGTTTCCAGCCATGGCAGAGTCGGACAGTAATCCTCATGGACATGCTCGAATGCCGTCGTATGGCTATGCATCGGGACGGGGTCAGGTATGGCTTCGCAAAGTCTCAGACGTGGTCTCGACTTCTGCGCTTAAAGCAAGCGATAATACATTCCCCGGACCGCTTATCCTGGACCCGTCCGTGCCAAAGGGTACCGCTGGAGACAAGAAGAAGCGAGACGCTGTCATAGGCTACCTTGAGGCGAGGGCAGATGAGATCGAGAAGGGATTGCCTTACTTGAAGTCTTCGGCCAGTCATGCTCGACGGGAAGAAGAGGGCAAGTTGGTATTAGTTAGACTCCTGCTTGCATTGGTGCTGGGAGAGGGCAAATTCACCGGCAGGTATGTTGGCGCTCAACAGTCTTCCGAGATGCCACTGATGTAGAACAGTGACAAGGTACAGGATGCTATACGTTTAGCTCTGCAGAACCCTTCTGTCCCTCCTGGCGCTGGTGCAGTTCTGCCGTCAACCCTGCCCGCGTCGCCCGGTCCTAAGTCCACTGCATTTGGGTCTATTTACACCTCGAAGCAAGACGTGCCGGTTGCATCAGCATCTTCCACGCAATTGGCGCATCTGTCATCCTTATTACTGGCAGGGGACAAGCTTGAGGCTGCGCAGTACGCCGCCGGCTGTGGCCTTTGGTCACATGCTTTGATCATCTCGAGCTGTGTTGGACAGGACCTCTGGAAGGAGATAGCCGCACGCTTCTCCGCAGCTGAATTGCATGGCCAAATAGGGACCGCCGCCCTAAAGGCATCGTACGCCTTATTCTCGGCGACCGCATCCACCACACCTTGTTAGGATTTATCCTTTATGTTTGCATGCTTAGCTGATTGATCTGATAGTGGATGAGCTGATATCGGCTGCCAATATCACCGATGATCCTTCCGCTGACCAATGGAGGGAAGTCATCAGTGCCGTAATCTTCAATGGCACTGCGGCCCAGCAGAGTGTCTTGGACGATCTTGGCATGCGACTCCTGAGTGCGGGTCTCATCAACGCAGCGCAAGCCTGGTGAGTCCATGATTTGTCCGGGTTAAGCGTCTCGTTGAGCATGATCACAGCTTCCTCCTTTCGTCATCATCGCCCTTCGCCGATCTTAGCCCTTCGTCATTGGATAAGCCAATCCCATTAACGCAATACGGAACCGACGAAGACTCGATCGTTCTAGCTGAAGTGGCCGAGTACGCGCGAGGTCTAATCCCGGTGCCGAAGGGTCAAGAGGTTCCGATAGTCGGGCTTCCGCAGCTGCTTCCGTATAAACTCCATCGTGCTTGGCTGGCGGCTGAGCTTGGTGATGTGGACTTGGCTTTGAGGTCAGTCCGCCAGCGATTTCAGGCAACGAATATTGATGTAGATTTCAGATACTGCAACGCTGTTGAAGCAGCATCGAGAACCGGTAAAGGGGGGCCCACTCTCCTTCAACCCGCTCATCAGGCGAGTCTTGAAGATCTCCTCGAACGCCTGACGGGCACACCTTCGGTCGATCCTGCCAAGGGTATTGGCGCCCGAAAATCTGCAAAGCCCACGCTGGGATCCTGGATTGAGGGACGCTTGACCAAGTTCATTGCGGGTGATGAGGATGGCCACTCAACTGCGGCGCCAAAAGCTCCTGCGGCCAAGAGCAAATCGACTGCAACCCCTGCCACTATTGGACCATTTTCCCACTTCAGCACTATATCCCCAGCACAGTCTGGTACCATCACCCGGAACCACTCTACCGCTGATTTGACTGGCCCCAATGGTCATCTGGGAGTCTTCCCGGATTCTCGGCGTACGTCCCCTTCGGCCCCTCCTCGAGAGTTAGGTTATCAAAATCAGGCCGAAGGTTCGTCTACCTCATCGTACGGCGGCGACCAGTATTCTCATCGTCAGGAAGCATCGAGCGGCTGGACGTCGTGGGGTGCCTCACAAGAAGTACCGCAAGAGACACAAGATGAAGGGATGGTCGATGAGCCAATCGACGAGTCTGGCTTGCTAAACCCCATGGCGGCATTATCCATCGGTCCTCCCCCAGTCCAGCAAGACTACGCTCCATCTGCCGCTGCCGCTCGCAAAGATGACGACCTGGAGGATGAAGACGATCTTGGATTTAGTAACGCTGGTCTCTCGCGTAATAGAACACCAAAGCCGGCGGAAGGTCCTCCAAGTCAGGGTGGGGGCGGGGGCGAGTCTTCCACTCCAACCCAGTCGACAAAGGAACCCCCGAAGGACTCGCCGCCGAAGTGTGAGTGCTATTCGGGCTTGCTCTTAACATGCTGACGTGCTTCATGTAGCGTCTGAGCACAAATCATCCTGGCTAGGCAAGTGGTGGGGCAAAAAAGAGGGAGAAGGCGGCGGTCCTATCAAAGCCAAGTTGGGCGAGGACAGTTCGATGGTGTTTGACCCTGAGCTCAAACGATGGGTGGTCAAGGGTGTAAGCCGCACGATTTGTTTGCTACCGCCACTGACTTAGCTCAGGCAAAAGCACCACCTGCTGCTACTGCGGGACCACCACCTCCACCTCGTGCTCAAACCGTATCGCCGTCCCGTGCAACTCGACCCGAAGCTGCTTCAGCCCGCGCCATGTCGGCTACACCGCCGCCACCGCCAAGTCATTTCGGGCGGTCAAATGGGCCACCGGCTGGTCCCTTGCGTTCAGTGACGGGTCCACCGGGCTCCGCGTTTGCCGAGACTGCTGATGGCGGGATACGGCGGATGAAGTCGAGTTTGGTCGATTCAACGTCATCTGCTGATGCTGCGGCGCCTCCGACTGTTATGGGAGGTGGTCCCCCCTCTCGGCCTCCTTCTGGTCCGCCGAGTCGGCCACCAACTACTGGCGCATCCCTTGATGACTTACTATCAAGACCGCCATCGAAGCGTCCGGCGTCTGCGGCGAAGAAATCCATGCGGAATAGGTATGTAGATGTGTTCCAGCCTGGAGCGGAGGGATCGTAGGTAATTTGCGAATCAAGTTACGAATGCATGTTGCCTAGTTGTAAATATTCCCTAAGACTCCAAGTATGTCACAGATCATTCAGAGAAAGAGAAACAAGAATTATTAATAAAGCTACCGAAAGATAAAATTAGGTCGTATTGTTGTCCGGATACTCAAGCCACCTTGTTCTTGACAAAAGTCAAGATATCCTGGTACGCACTGGGAGCAGACTCGTGGAAATTAATGCCATGAGCTGTATCAGGTATGGTGATGGTTTCGAAGTCAGCTGTTGGAACAGCGGGAAACAGGTCTCTGGCGGTATCAAGTTGAGTCTGACCGCTTTGTAAACTGGTAATTTGACAATTCCCGTCGCAGAATGCGGCGTCCATGTTACCTGTGATGACTAGGACTGGATGGGTGTAATCTGAACGAGAAAGGCTGTATGGTTCGTAGACTGTGAAGAGTGTACCCATTGAGAACTCGGTTTTGATGCTGTTGAAGTAATTGAGAGTGGAATCGGTACAATTTGGATAGCTGATACGTACTATCAGATCAGACCAAGGGTGCCGTACAACGATATCAGACAAGAAAGACACAGCAAAGAGAGAGAGAGAGAGGTGTGGCGTGTACGTAGATGGGGCGTGGGTAGTTGCCTGTACAGTACTGTAACTCACTGCATGAATTCAATTTGGTCATTGTAAATGGAGCTCGATATCAAATAGGCATTGCTAAGTGTACCGAATCGAGATTTGTCGACTACATTGGCGAGATTCGCATTGATTCCTGGTCCGCCCAAAGGTCCTTGAGAGTAACATGTTAGACCCCGAAACCATCACGAGGAAGACCGGAAGAAGAAGACAGAGAAGAAGGTCTTTTAAAAAGAACAAAAAGAAAGGGAAGCGCGTACCCGCTGTGACATTGCCCGAAAATCCAGTCAAGACGATCGCATCGTATGCCAGAGGTGCAATAGACGGAACACCACTTGTTACTACCGAGCCATACGAATGACCCAATCCAATGATCTTGTCGAATTTGCCGAGATTGTGTAATGTACCGTTACGTAGTGCTGCGGTGATTGCTGCTGCTTGAGCGATCTCGTATGAACTCTGAACGACGTTTAGCCCATCAGGATGAGCAGAATGTCGGTTTCCCAGTCGATCGTAGCTTAGTGTTGCTATACATATAATTCCCGTCAGCACAGGATAAGAGGAATATTGAGGAAGATCAAGCTTTTCATCAGTGGCAAAACAAATACTCACCATATCCAGCAGCTGCTGCACTTTCAGCAAATGAATACTTGGTATTTCCATTAACGTCTAAATTCCAATATTCGGAACCACACATGAGTCCTGGAATACCCAGAAAGACTGCCTTGGGTTTACCACTCCTGGGCACACAGTATTCAAAGTACAGCTGATACGTCCCTGATACGTTGATTTTGGGAAGTGCAGCGAATTCATCGGCCCAGGTAGATCCAGCCCGCATCTGATCGACCTGAGACTGAATCCAGACTTGAGAACTGGCTGGGCTGCTACGATCAGCTTCGAGATCCATGTCGCTCTGGGAGCATGGAGGAGGAGGAACCGGAGCCGTATGCTGATTCGTCGGATCGGATGCGGAGCAGAATGGGACAAGAGGTAGGACTTACGGTTGACCACCATAACATGAGGCGAGATCAAGGTTGGTAGCTTCTGCATATATGTTGGCGTAGAAAGTCTGACAACTCGCACTGGAGGTCGGTCGTGTCGTAGGTGCAGCCAGAGTGGATACTCCGAGGTAAGCTATAAGAATCAACGAGAGTATGAACATATTTTGTTGTTGCTGGTGATAGGCAGTGAGAAGGGGAGGGCGAGGTTGAGAACGAGTCGATGCTGGATAACCTTTCTTCGAGAGCATAATGCGTTCGTCTTGTAGGGTTCGGAATCGGGGATACAATACCAATATTGTTACATCTGTTCGGCCGCAGTCAATCAGATATCGGAAGCCGAAAGGGCCTGCCTTGACGAGATTGAGTGGCTTGATGATAACTTAGATTGGGCATTGAAGGATATTGCGCATGTGTTATAAGCAATACTTTGATGGCACGTGCGAACTGGCAGACTATCGAACGATTCAGTACATATATTGACATCGCGGGAATTTCGGAGTGCTGTCTGTACTCGGGGGCGCCAGGAACAGAATTGGTCCAAGGAGTTGGGGTTGATCAAAGGTCGTTTGGATGTTCGAAGCGCCGGGTCTGGCAGAAAACGCCCTGCTTCGTTAATCTATCGGGCAAAGTCATGGTGGGATGAATGATGGAAAGGTGCTCCTGTCAGTAATTGACATAGCGTCCATCTGCGAAAGGGTCTATTTTACCTGTCAATTGCCCAGCGGTCAGCTGCGAAAGGTATTGATTATCAGTTATTCACATGGCAGTTTATTGACGAAGCTGCTCGTATCAGTCACATGCTTATATATCAGATCCGAAATCTACTCAAGTCGCGCAGAGGAGAACAAAGGAACGCGATTGTAGGTGCTTATTGTGGTTCAATATCATCCAAAAACAACGCATGGAGTACGAATCACCACAAAGCAAAGGAATGTCAGTGTGTCCAAGCTCATCCAAAGATCAGCTGACCATGTGTAAAGTACCATTAATCAACGTGAGTATTACTGTAACGCCACATGGTACTCGTATGCTTGACCAGAAAGGACCCCTCAATTATGAGGTATGCCTTGGCTTTGATTGAGCGGGATAATCCAGCTGATACTTGAAAGTCGCTTCCATGCCTTGGAATGACCTAACCAGGTCAATCAAAGAACGAGGATAAAACTTCCGCTAGTGGTTTCGCAAAGTTCGCCAAGTTCACCTGAAAATGGCGACATGGAAAAGTATTCCGTGCCAGTCCAGCGCAGTAATCAATCTCTCACAGAGTCAGTTGGTTCTCACATCACGGAAGGTTGAGTAGCGAAGAATCATAGCAGTCAGTGAATAAAACACACCAACAACAGGAATGAGCTCTTCGAGTGTTCTTGTAGGCAGGCATAGCAGAATAAAAAACGTGACCTCTACCCTTTTGAAGAATGAACAATAGGCCTGCAGAATGGGAAGCGCCTATAAATTTGATCCCCTTCTATCGCCACCTATTGACGTTCATCACGCCATTCCTCACCATGACTGACATTCTTCTCTCGAGCACGTATTTGTCAACTTTTGGCTGCGTTTCATCCCTTCCAAAGCCCCGAAACTCAAGGTTAAAAAGGGAAAATGTGTCTTTGTAATCCCATTGTGCGCCTCCCACACTACACTCTCGCGTGCTCTGTCAACGAAGATCATGATCTATCACCTTTAGGGGCTAGATTGCACGAGTGCTTGCGCCATCGATGAATTTTCCATCATATATATATAAAATCAACTGTTGGGGTTCAAGTCAAGTGTTGATCCAAAAAGCATTCCGAATAACTCAACTGACCTGTCATCAAGCAAAGCACATCCATTCATTCATTCAATCATCTCATTCTGAATAGATAAGATAGACGTGAACGTGAACAAACAATTAGCATTTAGACGAAACAAGATGAGAAGACCGTCATTCCAAGACCCTCTCGCTCCTATTTGGTCAGACGACAAAACAGTGACGGCCAAAGATGATGATGAAGATGAATATAGAGGCAGACCAACCCTTCCTAAACGAACATCATTATCCAACGACGGAGCAATACCGAATTTGATCAATGCCGATTCTATCCAAGCTGTCTCATTCCACTCCCACCACCATCTTCCATCTCCACGTGACGAAATACCTTCTGATCCAATCCTTTATCTTCCTCCCTTACTTTCACCTTTACCTGCCTCTGTCCCACGTAGACCACAGGATCCGAGTACGAAGGATTGGGCGACATTCGAGACAAGATTACCCGATATCGATCCCGCTAGCTTGGCATTACATCAAGCTTTACATCACTTCCGTCCTCTAAATAGTGGTTATGCCCAAGAAGACTACGATAAAGCATTCAATTGGGACGAATTAGTGAGTATTCCTGAGCAGTTGGTTTTGCTTTTATCGACAATAGTGCTGATTGGACCAGACTCTTCCCAAAGAAATCGCCCGAGAATGGTACTGCGTCGTATTCCGTTCACGGCGTAATCCCGAATCATCATCACTATCGCTCTACAAAGCCGACCGCGAAGCACATGAAGAAGCAGTGAGGAATGGAGGTCTAGTCATGTACTGGTACGGTGTACCCGATGAGACGGGACTCAACCTGGCGACGTGTATCTGGCAAAGGTTAGTAGTTCGACCTCCTCCACGTTTTTTAAGAGCGCGTGCTGACTTTGATCATCAAGTCGTCGACATGCAGTCAACGCTATCAGCGGACCAAAGCACATCCAGGCTATGAAGCAAGCCAAAGATGCGTATGAGAGATACGATCTTGAACGATGGGTGTTGAGCAAGGAAAGGGGTCAGTCGACGGTTTCATTATCAAAGTGGCAGGGAGGCGACGTAGGATGGTAAAGGTAGAGTTCCCTGACAAACAATTAGTCATACAAACAATATGATCTGTTGATATCTTCTGTGTATACCCAGCACGTTTAGTACCGTCTCATAGAGCCATATTCGACCACATGCAAAATCATGTTTCCATTGCCGAATCAAACTTTCAAGTCTCCCTTTCATTTAACAACCGAGACTTGCAGCAGATCTTACGGAACACTGCTTGCGGTTGACCCGATGCATGGGATGGTCTGGATCAGCAGAAACTCTGAAACTGCCAATTATTATTGCCTGCGAAGTACTTGAAAGGACTACCGCCACATTACAGTCTACTTGCGGGCATTGGGTAAATATGACGTCAACGCGTCGTCATGGGTTGTGGGCGGCTACGCGGTTTTTAGCCACGTTGAGAGAGAGAGGTTCCGTTTGTCCCCGCGTCTTTCTCTTTACCCTGCACTACTAATTTATTACGCTACCGCTGCGAATCGTCTGTTTCCCAGTCCTCCCAGCTAGTCACTTGCCTCCAATATAGTTTATCTGTCTGGGTAGTTACACATCTATTACGTGCCGTCTACCAGTAATTTAAACCTCCTACCTACGCGACTCCCCAACCGACCGAGTGACCGAGCTCCTACAGTCTATTTTCTCCTTCTCCTGTGGAGTTAACTGTGTGGCGGTGGAGTTAGCTGTCCCCCCACGATCGTCATACCTGCAAACTTCTCAAACTCCCTCTGTCGTCATCGCTCCGTCACGGGCACATTGATACATTATCTTCTGCTCTTTCGCTCTCACAACACAACAATCAACACCCTTACCTCCAACCTCGTCAGTGACAAACCACGGGTTTGATCCACCAGCATCCACAGATCCCAAGCTTATAATTGAAAATCCAGTACAATCCTACAGCATACCGACCAAAAACTCGTAGCTCACTCATACCGAGACATTCTTTCTTACTCGACTCCCGTACACTTGGGGCGTCTATAAACCGAGGGCGATTATTGGTGAATAACCCCCCCTTACATTCAGGAACGTCGCTGACCAATATCTGTTTCCTCACGACTATCCTTCTCCCTTCCACCTCGTCTACCACACACCACTCTACTGCACTCTACATTGACTCTCACCACTGCTGTTCTTCTCCACCACCATAGCATCCCCACTGACAGCTTATCAATCACGCTCCTCTCACCTCCCCCATCCACCATTGACCCCGGACGACCACTGCTCAATCTGAGCTCGCCATCCGATCTAACACCTCCCGCCCTCTCACTTCGATCCCCCTCGCAGCTTGTACCGCTTTCAGACAAGGACACTGCGGATAGCATCTTGAAAAGTGACTACGCCACTGTTCTTGACAAGTTGGCAAACGCTGGAATACAAGACCAGATGCTGTCGAGTTTCAAACGTGAGTCTGAATGGCTTTTCTGATTCTGCTGTCAGAGAGTCATGGGAAAGCTCGCGTTATCAGATGGGTTGAGGCAAGTCAACACCGGCTGCTCTGGTTGCGAATTCGCGCGACAACCTGAATTTTGTGAACAAGACTCATCTCCCCAGTATACTGCTTTGTGTGCTGCTACCCCAACTCCTTCGCCCAACTCCTGTCTGGCTCTTTCATTGATCCATTCTGGTTGTTTTGACACCCGTGAGAGTCTAGCCTTTGGCCGTGACGTCAGCATTTTACGGATTACAAAGACCCTTTATTTCCCCTTGTTCCTGGTTGAAATCCCCTTTGGCCCTATCTCCTTCAACCCCCACTTGCCAACTTTCTTTGCTCTCTCATTCCCATCAGCGCTCTTAGTCTCCACCTCCTTACACTACTTGATTCATGTCCATTGTCCAGCCATGCCGTACATATCACCCAGTCTAGTCTCCTCTGCATCATCCTCAACCTTCTTTGTTAGGACCCCCAATCTCGCCATCTTACCCGTCGATACTCCTTCTTCCCCAGCATCTTGTAGTAATTCAGCGCTGACGTCGCCTTTTCCCTCGCCTCATCTTCCGAACCCCCTCTCGAACCAACTGCTTACAACGACACGTCGCAAATCTCGTCGTGCATCGTCCCGCGCTGGCACCTCCTCTTTCTCTGGCAATCCGTTCGGTCACCTCCGACATCGCGATTCTGCAGAGATCCTACGACACGGTAAGCACGCCAACTCCCCCGGTCAGCAACCACAACCTCAACAATCCACTGGTCAACGGAGTACGAAGGCGGCTTCAACACAACAGGCTCAACCCCAAGCAGCTCAGGCCTACTACCAGAACGACATGCCTGCTCAAGGATTGTCAAGCGGCACTGGTCAGTATTTATCTTTTGATTGAATTTTATTGACGTGGTGGCAGCTGCTGGATACGCACAGAGCAATGCACAAAATGGCAAAGCTGCTCCAATCCCATCACCGAACTATCGCGAGGAAGCCGAGAGGATTGTGGCAGATGAGCGAGCACAGAGCGAGAAGATGCCTGTGTACGATGTCAGTCGACCACTTCCGAACTCGTTCAATGCTAACTCGCTATCAGGGATTGGAAGACTACCGTTTAGTCGAGAAGATGGGAGACGGTGCATTCTCAAATGTTTACAAGGCGATTGAACGAAAAACTGGTCGCAAGGTTGCCGTCAAGGTCGTCCGCAAATACGAATTGAATTCTTCTCAGGTGAGGATCGTTCTCAGTAACAGCCAACCTTTCCAGAGCGGATGACGTCCCGCTCCGATGTTTTCTTTTCTTTGTCGTAGTTGTACCTCGTCATCCCCCGTGCGCTGGCCACGCATGGGATCCGGACGGCGAGGTGCTTTTTGATAGCTTTTTCCGTTGTAGATCAAGAACCCCGTTTTCCCGAAGCTGCATGACTGACTAGCAACGCGTTCTATTAGAACGGCAACAAGCATCTCAACGCAAACTTCAAGAAACGACCTAGAGTCACAGAGGTTGGTCTTTTTCTCATCGAGCCTTCATCGTTGTTTTTTTGTTTTTGCTTTCGTCTTTCCATTACTTGTCATATTCTTTCGAACTAACGGTCGCTGGCCCTCGAGCGTCGGGAGTTATTTCCTCCTCCCTTCGACCAGCGGCCGTAAAGTCAGCAGCGTCGATGGCAACGCCACATTACGTGCCGCTGGTCGCCTGATCATGCCCAATCCTCCATGACTACATGCCCGAGATGCGGGGCTGATACATCGCAGCGAGCCAATATTCTCAAAGAGGTTCAAATCATGCGCGGTATCGATCATCCTGGAATCGTAAAGCTTCTCAGCTTCTTTGAAAGCGACGAGTTCTATTTCCTCGTACTCGAGCGTAAGTCTTTCAATGTGGTCTAGGATCCGGCTGAATTTCGCAGTGATGGAAGGCGGTGAACTGTTCCACCAAATCGTCAAGCTCACCTACTTTTCCGAAGCTCTTTCACGTCATGTCATAGTGCAAGTCGCAGAGGGTATCAGATATCTTCACGAGGAACGAGGTGTTGTACATCGTGATATCAAGCCCGAAAACCTTCTGTTCGACCGAATTCCTATTATTCCTTCCAAATCCGCTCAACATCGACCATACGACGAGGAGAAAGAGGACGAGGGTGAATTCCGACCTGGTGTGGGAGGTGGAGGTATTGGTCAAGTCAAGATTGCCGACTTTGGACTGTCAAAGATTGTATGGGATGAGCAGACCATGACACCATGTGGAACAGTGGGGTACACGGCACCTGAGATTGTCAAAGACGAGCGGTATAGCAAGTCAGTCGACATGTGGGCATTGGGCTGTGTGCTCTACACTCTTCTGTGTGGCTTTCCTCGTAAGTAGACACGTCACAGTCGCACGCTCCTTGCTGATGGGAGTAGCTTTCTACGACGAATCGATCAATGTGCTTACCGAAAAGGTCGCTCGTGGATACTACACATTTTTGAGCCCATGGTGGGACGACATTTCTCATTCGGCAAAAGATCTTATCACACACTTGCTTTGTGTCGACCCAGCACAACGATACACTATTGACGAGTTCTTGGCACATCCTTGGATCCGCGAAGCACCAGCTGCCGCCCCAGCACCTGTTCGCAACCAGTCTCTTTCAGCTAATGCACCCATGGATTCTCCGTTGCTTGCGTCTATGCGCGCAGGAAACCGAGAAGGTCGATCACCCGGCATTGGCGCGCTCAAGGAAGCTTTCGACGTTACCTATGCGGTCCACCGGATGGAGGAGGAAGGAGCACGCAGACGGGCTTACAACGGGCCTGGTGGTGCTGGTACACGTGGATTCTTGCATGGACTTAACGAGGAGGATGAGGATGAGGACGAGGCGACGCAACTCGAGGAGGCGAGGCGCAAACACGGCGAAGCAGTCGCTCGGCAAATTCAAGAACACCGCGGTCGGGCAGCAGCAAATGCCGCCGCAGGGATCAAAGAGCAGCCAGTGCAACACTACGTTGGTAGAGGTGGTGCCAATCGACGCGAGGCTGAAGCTGTATTATACGATGGTCGAGCGGGTCAAAGAGATCGAGGACGTGGCGGCAACAAGACTGCTGGGTTTGACTTGGATCTCAACAACGCTACTCTGCTTGGTCGACGTGGCAAGAAGGTCGAGGCGAGCCCATTGTCGCAGGTTACCGGTACGGCGCATTAATGGGAGGATATTTTTACAGAGCTTGAGACGAGTGTGTGAACGTAACGAGGCGTGAGATTTGTATCACTAATTCATACCCCCTCACATACCTACATACATGTCCTGTACGAAGCGGTCAGTCTCTGGGCGACGCTTATAGCATGCTTTGAGTATATGCATCTTTGGTAATCACCTATGGGCTGTCAAGAGATTTTAATTTGACAAATTTGAAGATTGAGTGCGGGAGAATGAATTACGCACAGTGCTGTCCAGATATCCGGCGCGTCGTGCCGTAAAAGGAGTATTTCTCACATGTCTGGATTTACTACTTGACCAACCAAACTACATTTGAACCATCTTGAAGATGCTACATCGTAGGCCTACAGGTTTAAACGCATCACCATCTGGACCATCTACGTCCATACCAGCATCACCACCTACAGGGTCGACATCACGAAATAAAACATATACACCACTTCGACGTCAATCTTCAGGTTTATACAATACACCTGCTAGTGGACCTAAAGCTAGATATAATCTTCCTTCACCTTCACCTTCTTATATAGGTATCTATGGTGGTACTAATAG
This sequence comes from Naematelia encephala, assembly GCA_002105065.1. Taxonomy (NCBI): domain Eukaryota; kingdom Fungi; phylum Basidiomycota; class Tremellomycetes; order Tremellales; family Naemateliaceae; genus Naematelia; species Naematelia encephala. The sequence continues at coordinate 16,133 of MCFC01000009.1, forward strand.
TAGTGGAGTAGGAGGAGGAGTAGGAAACAATGGTGGTGGTGGTTTAGGTGGTGGTATGGGAGGGGGAGGTGGATATGGAGATTCGCCAGGTTTTGGGGGTTTAGGCATAGGAAATGGAAATGGACATGGATTTGGAGGTGGAAATGGGAAAGGGTCAAGACAGAAAGAGATATTACATAGAATAAGAGAAGGGATAGAAGGTGTTCGGCTGGGATTTGGAGATGGGATTAAGCTTGAACGTAGTCTTGGAGTTGTATGGAGGTGAGTGATTCTTTGCTTTGTTCTGTTAAATCCCCACTACCAAACTGTATCTGTCCGATATAGGTTGGTATATCGGGGTGGCTATAATGGGGTGATGAATAGAATAGATGGAACGACGACGACAAGATTGATTATTGATCGCTGACCTTCACACAGTGATAGAGAACTACGAACACTCGTCCTCAAGTCTTCGTGAGTGCAGTCATTGATTCATCTCCCCTTCTCTGTTTGTCCCTCTTCAATTTTCTTGACTTTGAGATCACTTGAGCATGAGTTCCAATCTCCCTTGCCTTAACTTGATCAAATAGACCGAGAGAGATCCCCTATCTTTGTATAAGAGCTGACCGATCTGAAAGACTCATCAACCTACTTTCGCTGCTCTTACTCTCCCTATTCCCACTAATCCTCGCTCCCTTACTTCGTATCTCACCTCGATCAGCGACGGCCTCCGACGCGACCAGAGAGGTCGGCTGGTGGTATAATATCTTACTCAGTTGGCCAGTATTTGTCGTTTGTTTTTGGATCAATGTGAGTGATCTGTATCGCAATTACTCTCCCTGAGCTTCTTGCTCATGGACAGGCCTCATGGGGTCCAGAAATCTCGAAACGGGCTCAAACAATGCTTCATCCAACGTATGTCATGTCTTCCTTGGACCTGTTCTTCTGCTCCAATTACACAAACCTGTTCTTCTGCTCCAAGTATACAACCTGTTCTTCAGCTCCAAGTATACAACCTGTTCTGGTGATCCTGAGCTCCAAGTATACAACCTGTTCTGGTGATCCTGAACTGACATGTGACACTTAGCCTGCGTAATCAGCCTACACCAAGCTCAGGCGTAGGCTCGAGCTCAAGCGCCAGTCCGATATCGTTTGCCGTGCCCTCTGTTACTCGCTTGCTACTCATCAGTGATTTCACACTCCTGACTCGCATAATCGAGCTCGTGCCGCTGATTGGGAAGCCGACTGCCCTGGCATACATGTGCGTCATCAATGCTTATTATTGCTTTGAGTAAGTCTCGAATCTCCCTTTCCTTGTCACTCTGCGGTGTGCGCTGATATCGCTCCCTAACAGATGGACATTCTCAAGTAGGGGTTGGCCGCTGGAGTACAGGGTGCGGTTCATGCAGGATCGCGCAGCGTATATGCTTGGTTTCGGTGTGTTGTCTGCTGATCACCCAGATCCATGATAGTGATAGTGATAGGAGCTGAGACTGTTTTCAGGACTCGTACCGACGTTACTATCGTCATTCGGGCCACCTTTAATCAATATGGCAGTATTTGCTCTAATCTACCCCTTTGTACGTACAATCGTACCTTGAACATTACTCAAACTGACATCTATACTAGTTCGTAATACAGGCTCTACAATCGCGACCACCGACACCCAGATCATCACTTCTCCCTTCGACGCCATCACCTCAATCATCACTACCGCCTTCACCAAGCGGAGGCGAGTCACTAGGCTTGTCCAACCCGTTTTTCGCGCCTTTGTCGTCAACGCCTGGGAACAAGTGGGAGTGGGAACCGAGATTACCACTGTTCTTCTTTGCGCGGTATGCGCTAGAGGCTTTGGGGTGGTTGGAAGTTGCTCTTGGACGAGAGAGGGGAGCACGAAGGTTCGGTACTGAGCGTTCAGGCAAGAGGGCGGGTTAGGTTTTAGGCGATGGGATTTGAAGTATCAGGGATTAGGAGGGCTCAGGCAAGTTTTGCGGATGTAGAAATATCTGGTTGGACATAGTCAACACAAACGCCCCGGCTGGACACAGTCAGTACAAGGAAGGGAACACAGTGAGTGTACGAAAGGAAGTATCTCCAAGGCAGGCATGGATATGAAGCGGTCGGGTTGTATGAGGAAATACTACACGTGATGGTGTAATGGTAATGCACGAACACATGTCTCATTTTTCGATGCACGGTTCTATTGAGAATGAATCTGAGACCAGTTCGAAACGTTATTTGATTGATCACGGAACGAAATATAGCTAGAAAAACAAGTGATCACGATCGCTTATATCGGCGACCGGGTGATTCTTTCTTTTCTAACTGCGGGTTTTGAACTCACGGCTCGGTTAGCTGTTTCACCTTTGTGGAATCGTGGCTTGATGTTCAGGTGATAAATAGGGGTTTCATACAGGGTTATGGGGTAATATGGGAATCGAGACCGTTTGAGCCACAATTTAATTCAAGCCTTCTTCCCCTTCTTCCCTTTAATCGAGGTTCTTTGATCCATTTATTTACTTTCCGAAGTCACCAATAACAAACTGATTACACTACTATTTAGAACTTAGGATGTATGGGATGTTTTGATTTAAAATTCAGGAACGAAAACAGTATTGTCCCCGAAATGTCTATAATCCGATAATAACTACGCTAATCCATTCATGGTAAGAATGTCCCACGTAGCCTCTCCCTTTGGTAATTGATTTCTTTGGCCTTTGGGTGGTTTCGTATTTACGTTCCTGAGACTTGAAACTATTACCCGGACTCCGAGATGAAATAGTCTAGGACCGAGGACAATTTGTTAAGAGGCAAAGAGGGGGTAAGAGGGAAGACGGGGCCTGGCCAAAGGAAAGAATATGGAAGGAGTATGCACGTCTGGAGGTTGCAGTAGTGAGCCAAGTGGTATTTAGTACATTGAATGCGCCCGGACCAAAGTAACCCGGCTGCTTTCTCGTTATTTATTATACATACATACTCTTTTCTGTACCCCTAACAGGTCGGATATGGACGGGTACCTACTGCTAAGCTCTGCCATATTTCGACATACTTACCATGTACCGACCGACTCTTGTGGCGATTAGTCAGCAAAGTGGCAAAGATGTCAGTGACGCATTTTAGAACGAATCTTGAATCGTATAAATAAATAAATAGTATGATGCAGCGATCACACGCACACGTATAGAGAAGGAGAGAGGTTACAAAGAGAGGTACGGAGAGAGAGGTACAGAGGATGATGCGAGGGAGTCGTCGAACTCGCAAAGACAGTGAGGGAGGTAGCTGCGGTGAGGAAAGGAAAAAGTGGAGGCGGCGTATATTAGAAGGAGGCAGGAAGAGAAGAGGGGGAAGGGAGGGGGAACACGAGGTAGGGAAGGAAAGGAAAGGAAGGGAAATTACTACCCTGAGTGGCAGTTTTGAATTATTCTCCCCCCCGGCTTGAGCGTCTCTGTGCCCTGAAATCTGGCAATTCGTTTTTATCCACCTTTTTTTCTTCTTTTCTGCTTTTTCTCCCCTTCGGTCTTTTGCCCTATTGCCACGACTGAGAAGTACAAGTAAAAAAAAAAGGATTATTCCCGATCGTGCCCGACCCTGGCACCCTCCCTTTGCCCCGTTCGAGAGCATTTTTCCTAGTAAAGCACCTGGGACGGCGGGACCTTTGAGCTCTCCATATCCACCAAGTCCCAAGTGTATTACTTACTACTCGCTCCTCTCCTTAACTCCCTACTCGTACACCAATCCTTGACTCGAAAACTTTGCCCTCGACCATCAATCACATATGATCCTCTGAATTTTGAATCTATCATCTCCGCCCCCCCCTCTTCTTTACACAGAGGTGCGACATACGAAATACTCGTACTTGTACGAAAAATAAACCCCCGCTCTTCCTCCGCTGACAACCACCACCACCACCACCACCACCTCGCCTCCGTCAATTCCGCATCACAAGACCTGTTGGACTAATTAACTTTGCGTTACACAAGTATACGCGTAGTAGCAGTGAATCAGGCAGCTAGGACAGATATACGTGTATAGTGGGGAGGCTGTGTATCGAGAAAAGGAGAAAGAAGAGAGCGAATTCTCAAAGAAGAACTGCGACTGCTGCCATCCTGGTGAGTAGATGCCCCTTTCTTCCAAGTCATGTGTCGTCTCGGGCTTTGCTTTTTATATATTCTTCTATACTTCTTCTCTGCTACATCCTTTCGTTAGTTTCGTGGTTCTCTCCGCTTGCACGATCATTTCACGGCGAGAAAGCGTTACATCCTTCTTTCAGCCGGGCGTAGTCGGCCCATCCAGAATCAACGGTTATACACAACCTCTTCCTTGGTCTCATCTCCCGGTCCAGTTCTCGATATCTTCCCTTCCTTTGCTCTTTTCTTCTCTCACCACTCTAGCACGTCACATAGCCACACCGACTTGGTCCTTCCTCTTCACCTCTCGGCTGTTTGTCCGATCGTGACCGCTGTCCTTTTTACTACCATCCTTTCTTCCCTACATATCCCCTCGTCAGGCCGGGATTACCAGCTAACTCCATACCCCTTGTTACCAGTATCGATTAACCCGTTGATCGTATTTCACCATTTCGACATCTACACCGTCCCCGCCCGGTCCGTCGCCGCATTCGACTACTTCAAACAAATCTTCGCCCTCATCAACCACTTCGGCCAGTACAGGCGCAACCACAAAGCTTCGTCCGCTCTTACCTAAACCCGCCGCGCCCGGCGAGTCGTCCAATTACGCGACCGCATCATCTGGTTCGCGCAAAATGGACAAGCTCCCCTGGCGCACCACCTCGGGAGGCAAAAAGGGTCCATTCACAGTAGATTCAGGTGGAGGTCCGTCAAAGAGGAACAGTCCGCATGGTGCCAGCGTCCCAGAACGACCGCCTTCTGCATCTTCATCTCGTCATTCGAACCCTCCTACGCCAATGATGTCCCCAGCTAGCGCTCATCGAGCCAACTTTGCCCATCCTGCCAACCCCGCTCAGCCCTTCGCCATTCCCCAGGGCAGACAGAGCCGAGAAGGCTCACTTCATGTCTCCAACGACTTTTCCTCCATTGCTACCACTCCCACGCCTGTCACGCCAGTCGAGACATTCAATGCAGGCCCCAATCGAAACGCTTTCAGTCCCGGTGTTGCTTCTTCATCCTTTGCCGCACAATATGCTGCGTCGAGAGCGACGCGACCACCCCAACTGTCGACGACTCCTCTCGACCCCCCTCCTTCCCCTTGGACAGGCCATTCAGCCAACAACACTGGTATTTCATTCGACTGGTCCACCTCACCCAATGTCTCTTGGTTGACCTCCAATGGTCCAAGCGAGGAGCTCAAGGGCATGGCGGAAGCCTTTGACCCCAGTGTCTTTTCCAGTCTGGCAGATCTCATAGAGCAGACACAGGCAAAGACCATCCAGCCTGGCTCGACGCCGTTCAACTTTATGGGAGCCCTTGATCCCCCGAGTCAAAGTACCAGTCCTGCCCAAGTTGGCTCTCAAGGCAATTCGAGCCTGCTCTCGAGACGCATGCAGGGACCGGGTGCAAGCAAGTCGAGCACACCTGGATCCTTCCAGTCTGCATCTAGCTTTTCAACCAGCCACCAGGGTAACACTCCGGCCAACCAGTTCATGCCCGAGTCTTCTCCAGCTCACGGTTCTACCCCCTTGACGAGCTACAACATGCAGTACTCGAATATGCCAAAGGCTCATCCTGGCTCGTTCCCGCACTGGCCAGAGAGACAAGTCGCGTTTGCTGAAACACCCGCAACCACTCCTGGAGGCAGTGATTTCGGAGCCGTTAGTCCATTCGATGTAAGTGTTTTTTTCCAGGTCTAAAGGTCTTCCCAACTGACTCGGCAGAACTACTCTGGGCCATCCCGTCCGCAGGGTCCAATACAACCCGTTCGTCAGGAAGCCCCTCAGAACCCCGGTTCGACGTATCAGAGCCCTGCCTCATACTCGGCGGCTGCCTCGACCACGCACACGCCTGCAATGTCGTCTGATCCCTCGGGCCAGGATGGACAGCTACCAAACGCATTGCCTTCAGACTGGCCAACCGATATCAACCTCGCCAGTCTGCCGCCCCTTCCACCCGGTCTTGCAGTGGGACATCTCGCGCAATATGGACCCGTTGGTTTGGAAATGGCCATTCGTATGGGTATGGGCATAGGCATGGGCTTAGGTCAGCAGGCGCAGCAGATCACTACTGGCCCGTGGCCCAGCTCCACAAGCTCTGCTACGCCCAACTCAAACAGCACATCCTCGCCAGAGGCAAACTTGTCGAAGAGCGGCGCCAAGAAGGACTCGGTGACGGATCTACTCGCCGACGACTTCCTCAATGGCCGTCTGCCTAGTACTCCACTCACAACACCTCCCACAGCATCGTCCAACGGCCTAGCTTCTTTCCCCACCTCGCGACGTCCCAGTCAGAGTGAAATGACCAGTCCGATACACATCGACCTAGCTGCGGCTGAGGAATTGGCAAAGACTGACCCCCTGGCTGCACAGGTTTGGAAGGCGTATGCAAAGGCTCGCGAGACTATGCCAAATGGACAACGGATGGAGAACCTCACTTGGCGAATGATGCATTTGACACTTCGACGCCAAGAGGAATTGGCAGCAATCAAGGAGGCCGAAGAGCGAGAACAAGCTCGTCAGGCGACAGAGAAAAGCAGCGATGGGGAGAACCAGCAGCAACCCGAGGGAGAGAAGGAAAGTCCTCGAGACAAAACTGAGAAAGACAAGACAGAGGGACAGGGAGAGAAAACTGACCAGGATAAGTCGAGCTCGTCAACACCTGTGGAGGCTGAGCGTGGACGGTCGAAGGGCAAGTCAAGGGTGGTTGGGTTTCAGAAGGCAGGGACACCAGATGCAGAGTGAGTACTCTGTCGCGAGTTTCTGATGTATATGTTAACCTTGTCTCTCAGCTCGATGGATATCGATTGGCGCGCAGCTAGTCGGTCACAATCGAGGATGCAGATCGACTGGCGTGCAGGATCCCGCAGTCGTTCACGATCAGCATTTGCTGGTAACCGTGTGGCTCTTGCCCGAGGAAGTGAGGAGCATGCCCAGAGTTTGCTCTCGCAGGATGAGGTGGCGGAACAACAACAGGTAGCAGCAATGGCGAATATCAACATGAGTTTACCTGCTGGTGTGCTTGAATGGTCGGGCGGCAATGCAGAACTCGACTTTTCCGCATCGCACCAGAGTTCCTTCCAGACCAACGGCACATACCATACCTCTCATCAGTCATCGGACAGCTCAGAGCAGCAAGCTCGGTCATCGGACTCGCCATTCGACTTTGACCAGGCTGTGCGAGCCGCGGAGGCTTACGACATGTATGCGCAGACGGCACCAGCCAATGGTCACACATCAACACTGTCGCATCTCACCATGTCCCTGGCGAGCGGAGGAAAGGACCGTGCGGCTCACTTGCCTGGTATAAATGGACCAGGCCTGTATTCCCAGAACGAAGAGAATTTCCATCCTCAGTACGGCTTCTTGCCACGACGAGTCCGCAAAACTAGCTTCGATCACACGCTCCGTCCAACGATCGAAGAGGAAGATGAAATGCCTCCCCCACCGACGCCTAATCCACGCAAACGACAAGCCGATGCATCACCATATGGTGCGCAGGAACAGGCCCTTCCCGAAGGCGATTCAGGTTTCCCTAGCACGAACTTTACTTTCAACTATCCTCAGTCCTACGACACCTTCTTCGATCTCGCCGCTGCGTCTGCAGCTACACCTTCGGGCGGTGCCAACGGTGTATCTCCCCACGGCACCGAAGTAACCAATGTGGACGGCGTTGACCAAGACTGGGCGAATCAGGCTAATGCCGCTCTCCAGTCGGCGTACGGATCGCCTTCAAACTTTGTCATCGATCCTTCCTTGACTATGCCCAACATGCCAACGCCGACTGGCGATAATCCGTTTGACTTTCAGCAGCTCATGCACCTCTACCTCAACGCGAACGCTGCAGCATCACCTTTCACCCACATCAATCCATCTCAGGTGCTTGGCGGCGTTCCCAATGGCCCACCAGGACCTGTTGTGGACTACCCGTCCAATCCCTCGCAGGCTGCTTCTCCGCAATCGGTTGCGCCGACACCCGTGCCGAGCACTGTTCGGCCACTGCCAAAGGTCGTAGGCGGCAAGCCAATTGAGGCTCGCATTCATCCGCCAGCCGGACCTCAGCGGTCTAACTCAAGCCCCAATCTGCAGTCGATGAAGGTCCCGACCATGACGCCTAGTAACTCTGCCAAGGGTCACGGCCGACACGCATCAGCCAGCACGACAGCCAAGAAAGGTGTCAAGTCGCGCCCCACCACACCTGGTTCCGACTCGGATGGAACAGGCCCAGGCTCGGTCATACCGACTGGGCCCAACGGGGAGAGTCCGACGATCTGTACCAACTGCCAGACGACCAATACTCCGTTATGGAGAAGGGATCCAGAGGGACAACCTCTGTGCAATGCTTGCGGGCTGTTTTACGTGAGTTTTTTGCTCGATTCTACTTCATTACTAATACGACATGTAGAAACTGCACGGAGTTGTCAGGCCGCTATCACTGAAGACTGACGTGATCAAAAAGAGGTGAGCTAGCCTTTCATGTGCTTTTCTAGGTTGCATTGCTGATGATCTCCCTTAGAAATCGCGCTCAGCCACCCAACAAAGAGAACGGGGGACCGGCACGCAAGAACTCGACTGTCAAGGGGACCAAGGCCAAATCTGCTGCTGCGGGAGGAAAGAAACAACGACGGGCATCGGCGGACGCAGCGACCATTGCAGCTCAACCAGCTCCAGAGGCATCATCTCCACCAGAAGAAGGATTCCAAAATCCTCTCCCTCAAGCTTTGACCATGACGTCGTTTTGAGCAGCCTCCCTCCTCCCATTTGCTCTTAAATCCCCTGATAATCCAACCCAACCTCTCGAACAAGTACAAGTCCAGCGTTGTATTACCTTAACTCATCTTTTTCTTTTGTTTCATTCTAGTCTAACTAGATCGGTAGAACAGTCTCCAGTCTTCAGTCCTCACTATTACTTGGGCTCCGGTAACGAAATTACAATTTTCACGCTTTTTTTTGGCTCGTTTAGACCATTCGTCTCTGTTATATCTTCGGGGTCGTGCTATCTTATTTGATTTCTTCTGCTTGCTTTCTCTCTCAAGAAGTGTACCGAATACACACTTTTTGTCTCTTCCCTGCTTGCTCTTAATCGTGTCAGTAAAATGAATGCACGGGCATGCATAATGCGAAATGCGATGATTATTCTACTATCTTATGCCTCGCGCTATGGTGTCTCAATTATTGTCCTTTACTTTGTCTTGTTCTTGGTCCCAATATCTCCTTTACTCTCCCTCTCTGTTGCACTCTCGCTTATGTACAACGAGACAAGCCTAGTACAGGTTGTTCTTTTTGAACAAGAGTTACAAATCCGATTATTACACGAACGAACGAGTTGAACTCTCCTCGTCATTGATACCTGACAAACACCTGGGATCCATCTTGCTGCATCACGTATTGGCCAGGTTGTGATTGAGCAAGATGTTGGTGATCGAGGATATTCGAGTTCTGCTGCTGCTGCTGTTGTTGTTGGTTGTGTTGTCCGTGTCCGTTTACGGGTTCAAAAGCCTGTGATGGAGGTTGAGCTTGTGTTTGTGGCTGCTGATGTACTCCTCCTACTTGGATGCCCATCCCGAAATAATCTGGAGCATTCGGAGGTGCTGGACCATGTAAGGACGGGATCCAAGGCTTTTGATCCATCGTTTCTAATCCTAGATGATTATGATGTTGATGGTGAGTAAGATCGTGATGGTGGTTTTGGTGGTTGTCGCTGCTATTATTATTGTTGTTAAGGATATGATCCTGAGGAAAGGGGTTAAGATCACTATGATCATGATACTGGTCGAGGAAAGCTTGGGGTTGCTGATGATGTTGAATATGGGAATGGTGATGAGGATGATGATGATGTTGAGTCGTTTCACTCCCACTTGCAGAAGAAGAAGACATGATTTGAGCGATAGCTTGACGATGTACTGATCTTCCCGATGACGAACTATCAAATGTACGTGAAACGATATCAGGAGACGTAAATGGAGTTTCGACTTCGGTCGTCGGCGCGCTCGAACTTGGCTTGGAATGTGCATGATGGTGGTGACCGGGAGCAGTAGACGGTGTCGTCATTGTTGGGTCCCATCCACGTAGAACCGGGGCACTGGCATTGACACTGACTCCTCGAGATCCAGCCCATTCACGACGAAGACTAAACCCACACTCGTTAGCTTACTATGCGATGCTTTGTTGACGATCAGACGTACTCTGCAGATCGGTCCCAAGCTTTCGCATGCGCCCAACGTAGTTCCTGCAGTTCCCATGTCAGCTGATGGTAGGAGACACTCGTCCATTTCCGAGACTCACGTTGAGTGCTCGCACGCACACCGCTACATCCTCATCCGATCCGCCGGCTCTCGCAAGCAACATGGCAGCATAATACGTGCCATCTCGGACTAGACTCGCATCCCACTCAAAGAATCTGCAACAAACAAGTCATCAGCTCTGTGGAAGAAAAATCAAAGTAGGTCTCTGATCTGTGAAAGATAGGGGTGGGAAGTGGCAGGTACCGCAGTTTGTTTGTACGCCACTTACCGAGTTCCAACATGTCGTTTGACCAATTCAACAATCTGACGAGTCTTTACCTCGCATTTTGACTGAGCAATATCAAGCAGATGCTGTAATCCGACGATATCGTCAGGCGTAGTAGTATCGTTGTTGATGAATGCCGACGTTTGAGATTCGATAGCACGGGCCAATCGACCTTCAAGGTTGGTTCGTATGATATTTTGAGCTTCGAATAGGAAGATTTTCTACAAAGCAGCACACGCAGAAAGGAAGAAAGAGCGTCCATGATTAGCTTGTTCCAAAAAATATGCAATATCATTTCAGCTCACCCAACCATCGGAGAATCTACGGATTCCTTGTTAGCTGGTGGTCACGATAAGCCTTCAAATCTTCCCTGCTCACCGGATAAGTTCATCGGAAAGGCGATAGGCACTCGTGGAGTCGTATTTGAAACTATCGAATTCTTCCCAGCATCGCTCGAGCGCCTCCCAAGCTTCGTGAACACTAGCAGCACTGACATTCCGACGTCGTTTGGCACTCGGACCTGTCAAAGCCTTGTTCACCAACCTGCAAGCAAGCTACGAGGGAACAGTTAGTTCAGCTAGAGTCATTATTAATTTTTACGGCAAAATACACACAGCTAGGTTGATGGGTGCCGTGGCAAGCTTGGCAGTAGCTTGAAAATGGTTCGAGTTGAGCACCAATGCTCGATTAGTAATTGAATCCTGCATGGTCTCGAGATCCTCGTCATCAAGATGTAATCGTCCGCCTTTAAGGCCACTGGTAATGCCCTCGTGAACGAATGCGTCTAAGACAATTGTCAGTCTGAGATGCCACTCGCCATGTATAAAAGAGAAAGGGGAACGTACACCAATATATTCGGACGCGCACTTGTAAAAGACCACTGTCGCTAGCTTCATCGGATCCCCCGTTCACTGCAGATGTTGCGGATGGTGCACCATCGTATCCGGTTGCGAGGAATGAACATAATGTGTATACTTGAGAAACGGCCGCTTCATACATAGCGAGTCGTTCCACTGGTGTTGATACACCTGTACGATATCAACACCGTCAGTGGCAATCAAACGAGGTAGTCCTGTCAGACTCTAGAAAGACTTGCCTTCGGTGAGTGGCAATATCAAGAGCAAAGATCTTACACCATCCCAAGTTGGTTTTCGCATGACACCACACGCATCGATCTCGTTCAACACGATCTCCAGCACAGATCGCAATTTTTCCATTCTCGTCTGACGATCTGTCTCGCGAGCAGACTCGCCTTCGCTCACTCGCAACAAATCGATTGGCTCAAGATCTCCCCGACCGCCTTCGGGTACATCCAACATCCCATTCTCATCCACGCCATATGATACCGCCCAGGCATATAGAGTATGGACCAGTATCGCACCTTCCGGTCCCATAGCTGTCGCAGTAGGTACAGGTCTCGAACAATATCGGTTGACAAACTCTATTGGATCGAGAATAGGCCCTGAGTATATTTTAGTGTTGCAGCCCAATTGGTGGACTCTGTTTCGACTTACGTTGAACTTGAAATCGACGGAAAAAGGCAGAGTCGAAGAATTCTTTCGTCAAGTCTGGAATGGCAACAGTAACCCCATCCTTGCCTCTAGGACTATTTGACGAGTCTGATGATTTTGAGCTGGTTGCTGCAGCTGCGACGGCAGCTGATTTGCCATACAGCATTTCAATCTCGGATATTCGCTTGCCTCTGCGCAGCTGCTTGGCCGCTTTCAGAGGTGCATACTCATCTCTGATGACCGACGAATCAGCGACAATGCCTGGCTTTGGGAATCAGGGAGCGAGGAGAAAGACACATACATGCAATTTGTTCCCCTTTCTTGGCAATTCGTGCAAGAGACTTTTTTCCGCCTCGAGACTAATTGACGTTGTGGACCGACCCCAGCAGAACCTTCCTCCTCGATAGCAGCAAGTTCGGCCGCCTCTTGTCGGTCTTTCAAGTCACATTTCACTCGTCTATGCCGGCAAGCTCCACATGCAGTGAATTGTTGCCGATTCGTCTTGGCACCACTGTTCTGCTTGCCGGATGTTGACGTGGACGCTTCCATCTGCTGGTGAACAGTGGGCATCTGATTGATCGGTGGCGCTTGCCAAGTCGAGCTGAGGAAGGGATGAGAAGCACTAGTGGGCGAGGTGTTGTAGGGCGGAAAGTAGTCTGAAGCGGCTGCTCCACTATTGGGAGGTATGACACCAGTCGGTGTGTTATATGGCGACCCTACACCAAGCTGTTGTTGTTGCGGTTGAGTAAAGCTGAGCGGCAGTGTCAAGTTTGGGTCGTCGAAGGGAGGAGACACTTGAGGCATAGGCATAGACGATGGCGATCTCCGTCGTTCTTGTCCCACTTCCGTATTTGGGGGAAAGAGGTGGATGGGTGGTACGCCGCCATGTTGCAAATCGTGCTGCTGTTGTGTAGGGTCTGACGAGTAATACACGCTACTGGGATATTGATATGATTCTCCTCCTGAGCTGAGCTGAGGTGGTGCCAACGAGTCGAACTGATATGCTGCTGTTGGCGGTTGTTGTGGATGAGCATTGCGTGCGAGTTGTGAGTGTCGTGAGTGTCTTTGATTGTCCGAAGTGAGCGGCGGTGGGCCGTGATGGTGATGGTAGGGATGTGACATGGGCACCCGAATAGAAGTGTTTCGTTTCGGTGCCTTGGGCCTGAGATCTTGACAGAAAGAGAGAGGTAGGCGTTTAAGCTTGATGGATACTTAGGTAGACAGAGAAAATAAGTTCCCAGTCTTCAGAGGTGCTTGTTGCGTGTATGTTCAAGCTGATTGCTGGAGGGGGTGGGATATGGTCGAGAAGAAACGAAATGCAAGAGAAGGAAAGGGCTACGGGATTGGAGAAACGTCAGGAAAGGATTCCAAGGTTTTCTTCCTCTCTCTCTTTTCTCTCTCTCTCTCTTGATTCCAAGAGGCGGGGATCAAAAGGGAGAGGGAGTGTTGAGGTGGAGTGGTAAGAAGGAAGGCAAAAGGGCTCACTCGCCCGTGTTTTAATAAACTCAAGGAAGCATCAACGGCCATGTGATGGTGATTGCATCTCGGGGCGTCGTCTCGTACATGTCTAGCTTTTTGGCGATTTTGATTTGGTTTTTTATTATAAAGAACCCTTATCTCTGCCTCGTAGTTTCTTTGATTAATTATTCAATCGGAGGAAGGATAGGAGAGATTCCCGAACTGGCGGGCGCTACTCGTACGCGTGAAATTTAGTGCACTGACGTTTAGAGGAGGGTCGAGTCGTTGGTTCTGCTACCTGGACGAGGTGAAGAGAGTGAGTGAGAGTGCAGAATGAGAGATAGGGAGTGAGAGAGTGTGTGAGAGAGAAAGAGAGGAGAAAGATGAGGATTGGAGTGGGATGGGATATGTTGATAGGAGAGCAGGGTAGTCGAGTTTACTCGTACACCAAACAGGTCAAGTCATGGAGACCGGTCAGTCAAGGATTCGGAAAACTTGGCAGCCATGCTCCGGAGAAATGAACGACAAGACTCCGATTGGTTACTGTTACTTTGACGTACCTTTTTCCCTGTCCTTCCTCCCTTTCCCCCTCGAACGTGGCGTCGGCCGCGTGACGGGACGAGATTTGTGACAATTTGAAGATTGCGGATCGTGCAAAGGGCAATCTGTGCCTGAATACAGGGGCGTTTCCCCTTGTATCAGTTTTTAAGGCACAAAGTGCTTTTCTTTCTACACCACTACCCCCATTAGCTGCTGCGTAAAACAACAATATAAAGATAATATACTCGTATATCAAAGTTCCCCCGAGAACACCGGCAGAGAGGGCAGTGACCCCTCAAGCCACTGGCGTCAGCATACGTCTACCTTTTGCTTCAAGAGGCCTGGGTTTTGCTTCTGTTGTAGGTGAAAAATCTCCTACGGAAATGAACAATGATCAGATGTTCGGCCGTTTTGTCTCACTTGCCGGGGGATATCTCCGGACTTGTAACCCGTATGAGTCAGGAAAACTCGGTTATAGCAAATCTCCCCGAGTTCTCAACTATAGGCTCGCTCATTATTTGAATTAAAAAGGATTGCGGCACGAGGGAAGATGGTGCTGGTCAAGATAAGCATCGTCCAACCGTGAACATGTTCAATTCGACATCATCAGACAGCGGCTTTTTGTCCTTGTCGCTGCAGATAGAATTTGAGAATCCCATCCGGTGCCTGCTGCTCCTTTTTGAACAAAAACAACGACTTGGTAACATGACTGGCGGAGGGAAAGTTGCAAACGTGACAGCGTCGTACGTTGGGTACGAGTACACTGGGGAAAAGGGTTGCGTAGGTCGTTGTTACTTACTTACATACTCCCATCAGTCGAGAACGCCAGCGAGAGGTTCCTGATCAACACAGTAACAGCGAAAATCAACTGTGTCCGCTAATGGCAACAGTGGTACCACTAACGACATCAGAGAAGCATGATTGATTGTAGGCAATTGAATGGATTTACATAACGTGGGTTTGAAACCAGCGGGTATTCTATATCTAACCTTTGCATCTATCTATATATCTTTGACATTGATTGATTGTTACTTGTCTTTACCTTTCACTGCTAGTTCTTTTTACCTTTCGTTACGACGGTACTTGTTTCTATCTTTCAATGGTATCTCCCATTCTTTTATCTGTTTCTCCCATCTCCCATCTATCTACAGTTGCCGTCATATAGTCGTACTCAATCCATCATCGACTCACGCCGTCTCATCGACAAACTCCATCCATACAGAGTCGCTCTGAATCCATTGTCTACACACAACGTCTCTTAAACCAATTTATCCCTACTACAACGCCGTCTTTAATCCCATTTATCCATAAAAGGTAGACAAGCTTGATAAATCTCGTGATAACCAGGATATTTTGAATACCTTTGAAATACACTTTCCTCGACTACTCTCGTAGTCTTTAAAGAACCAGCAATGAAGAAATCCGCATAACTTGGTTTCTCACCTAAGATGAAAGGTCCTTTATCGTGATTCGTGAGCAACAGCTGTCCTAGAGCTCGAAACCCAGCATCCATATCTTCCCAAATTTGACTTTCCTTATCGCCTTGTAAAAGTTGTTCAAGAGGATGACCGAGCGCTGCTTCGCGCGTACGTCGAAAGTACTCTTGTGATCGTGGAGATAGGATAAACATCTCTCGAGGTAATACAGATGTTTGCATGACTTTCCCTGCTACTGACCGAGCTTTTCTTAGGATTTCATCTCCTAGCTCGGATGTAAGTGGGACTGAAGGAGATGGATAAGTCGATTCGAGGAATTGGGCGATAGAAGCTGAATCCATGATGTATTTGTCGCTCGCTAAGTGATGGATAGCCGGTACAGTGTACAGACCAGATTCAGGTGGGATGATGCCGCTACGTGATTGATTAAGGAGGTCAGCTCCATGACAAGGTGAGTGGGATAATAAGGGTCAGTTCCAGGAATTGAAAGGGTCATTTTCAAGACGAGTAATTGGAATAGATCATTTTCAAGACAGAGCAAAATAGAAAATGAATAGGTCATTTTCAACAGCAAGGTGATTGGAAAATGTATAGATCAGTTTCAAAACGAGGTGAATGGAAATGTATAGATCAGTTTCAAGACAAGGTGAATGAGATTGAAACGGCAAAACAAAGAACGAAGAATGAAGAATGAAGGATGAATAATGAATAATGAATAATGAATAATGAATGATGAATAATGAATAATGAATAATGAATAATGAATAATGAATAATGAAGCGCATTGAGCGAAGAGGTACAATACAGTCAAGTGGTGACTGAAAAAGCCAAAGCAAAGTCTAAATTATGAGACGAGAAAGTATGACTCACAACGCTTTCAAAGTCGGAGCAATATCAGGGAATTCAATAAAGACAGTCTTGTAAGGGATTCGTTTATAATTAAGCATGAGTCGAATTCTTGCTCCGCCAGGTGAAAAGCAGAGGTTCTTTGTGCTTGCCAAGTCATATAGGATGATTTCAGGTTCGGACCCAGTAGTAGTAGTTACAGGTTGAGTTTGAGAGGCCATGTTGGTTGGTTGGATGGTTGCTTAGTAGACCAGAAGATCAGACAGAGTACTCTTTATTTATCCTATATCGAACATCAACTCAACCCTTAACGAGTCGATTAATTCCCGCTCCATGTGTCACCACCGCGTGCTAAACAGGCACCGACAAGGTAATGTACCTTTAAGCCCAGAATGCCAGGGTGCAGTGAGTTACATCACGGACTATGCAATGCCATGCAAGGTAGAACCAACTAAAATGCAAATAAATGTTGTTTTGTCGTATGTCCTCCCATTTCCCCCCCTCACTCCCATCTCTCCTCAACCTCGACGCCCTCACACCCATCTCTCCTCAACCTCGACGCCCTCACACCCATCTCTCCTCAACCTCGACGCCCCTCACTCCCCACGCCCTCACCCCCTCTCTTTCCACTGGTTCCCATCTCTCCTTGATCTTCTCCCGTCATTCCTATCTCTCCTTGATCTCTTCTCTGACACCTTCATTCCCATCTCTCTTGAACCTTGACACCCTCAAATTCGAGCCTATCCAAAACACCTTCCCACACCTCCCGCTCATAAGGTCCCATAACGCCTCGGGCCTTGACCTCTCCATCCAAGACTCTCAGCGCGGCAAAAGCCAAAGTTTTCGAGACAGTCATCGCCATAGCTGAGTGAGAGCTTTTCGTTCCGTAACTCAATAAACTCGCCGTCACAGTCTGGTGTTTTCTAGATCCAGGAATAGAGAGCTTGAAAGTATGATGTAAGAGACACGAATCTATTTCGTGAGGTTGATATTTCAGTTGATCAGATAGGAGGTAGGCGAATATATCTATTGGGACCGGAGGGATGTTCGAGGGAAAGACTGGAGGTGGTGAACCAGAGCGAGTTGATAGTAGCCTACAAAACAAAACACAAAATACAAAGATGGTTAGCTATAGGTACTCGATTCTGTTTGATGATTATGAGAGAATACGAGTGACGAACCAATCAAGAGCATCTTCAGCCTCCGACTCGTATTGATGTCCCGAATACTCTGAAGCTGATCGACAGGCTTTCACAAACTCGGACCATGACCCAGGGATCTTAGGCAACAACGACGAGCTAATCAATCCCTGTGCTCTGAAAGCATCAAGGACCCGAGAAAATCCCTGATACCTAGACCAAAAGACGTCAGACCGCATCCTTCACGCCATGTCAGGCTTAATCGGACATACCTCAGTGTTCCTCGGAAAAGATCAGTCAGTTCGTCAATCTCGCCTAGACCATATTTCGAAGCATAGGGCATCGAATCTCGATTTGCAAGACCTTCAAGTGCGAGTCCTTTCCATAAATCTACTTTTGGGAAATGTTTCGCAAGTAATTCTGATCCTGCAATATGTTGTATCTGCATCAGAACGACTCATCAGCTCTCAGATCTCGCAGCTTGTCGAGAAAGAAGGCTCACCTTGCCATCAAGTTTAAATACGGCGTCATTCTGAGCAGCGGTGAGAACGGCTTTTGGACTCCAAGAGAATTTATATCCCAGTGGAACCTTCAACTTTGTTAGTCTAATCTGGTCGACTGTCAAATTCACTCACATTGCTCGCTGACGGTTCAGGAAGACCACCGCACCATGATATGAATGATCGTACTTGTTTACCTTCTCGTCGAACGCGATCCAAGATACGCATAGCAGCCCTGAATAATACGATCAGCTCAGAATTCTACGTGCCTTGGTTTCGATGACTGACATTGAATCGATTCCAGGATCCAGCCCGCATTCACCAAGAAGGAGAACATCCTTCTCGACAGCACTACATTCTATGAGCCATTATCGCTTCCGAATGACAAAGGTGGCTATTCACTCACGCCTGGTGTAGAGCCTTCATTTCTGGTGAGACATAAGACGCAGTGACCAGGTGTTTCCCATAAGTGATACAGTGCTTTGCTACTTGAGGATGCATTGGTGCGGGCAACAGACTGAATATCCATAAGCCTCGAACTGAGGTCCTTGTTCAGACAATGACATACCTAACGACGACATCGGACGAAGACACAGCTCGACCAAGAGCTTCCTCATCGGAAACGTCCAGCAACATTGTCTCGACATTAGAACTGTCTTTGGCAAGTGCCTTCGCCTCTACAGCATTATTGCTGGCTACGCATATAAGCCTCTATCTCATCTGTGTTAGTCATGAGAAGGACTAACCGATAGCAAGTAAAATGTCCTTCCTAGCTGCAAACACCTCGACCGCTGGACCAGCTACCAACCCACTACCCAAGAGTAACACTTTCTTTTTCCCTCCGTCGCGTCGAATCTGCTTCTTCCCTCTGAGTCTCACAGCTCCTTCCACACCTCTCCAAGACGAAGTCGGTGTCTGAATAGGCGGTACGATCTCTTCTCCCGGATTAGTATTCCAAGAGTCCACTCTAGCCTTTAGCCACTGGTGAGGACGGGTGAGTTCGCCTGAATCGACAATCGTGGCTCGTTGCAGTGAATCGGCAACTTCACCAGGAACATTTGGTGAGCTGATAAAGTGGTTGATATAGGGCATGATACAATGAGAGAAATGTTCCGAAGCATCTGCAGCTGATTCAGAAGGTCAGCACGATATAAACGGGTAGATGAAGTAGGAAGACGTACCAAGCTCTGTAGGTAGAATATCCACAACACTGACCAAAATCCCATTTGGACCTTCGAAATACGGTTGATCAATCGTTGTGTGTCGGTCAACGAATTCAAGGTTGCCCTTGAGATCCGCAGTGATATCTTGGACTGCGGCCAATTTGCTTCGTCCTAGACTGACCATATCCGCGTTGCTCATGATTGAAGGGAAACCTATCTGCCAACCTGCCCCGTTGATCAAGGTAGTCAAAAAAGGAGCAATCTGATCATGTTTAGCGCCGAGGAGGAGCCGAACGAAAATCAGTGTCACTGACGTTTTTGGCAAAGGTACTTTGATATTTGTCCGGGTTGGCAAAGTAGTCGTCTCGCGAATAGGAACTACCGTCCGAACGTGTAAAGTATGACGATGGGGTGATTGCACAGGCGTAGATCTACGAGGTGAGATTGGGTAAATGAAAGGCTGAGACCAGTTTGCAAGCTGTGACTCACTCTGTTCTGAGCTGCTTGGCCAGAGAGTTTGGGAAGGTCTTCTGCCGAGACCCATTCCACACCGAGCTCTTGCAGCATATCCTTGACCCCATCTGAAACTCGTCCAGCGCCAGTATAACCAATAACAATAGGTCCTTCTGCCCCTGATCCCTCTTCCGCAGGCTGCGATTTGACCGCATCACCAGTCTCTCTTAGTGCTGATTTGAACGCATTCAGGGTTGAAAAGGTATATGGTCTTGGTAGATGCTATCGTGGATGTCAGCTATGTTCCCTCGTACTAAGGACTCTCAAAAAGATAGCTCACAAGCAAAGGAGTAGCAATTCCCCTTTTCAACAAAGCCAATCCAGTCAGTGACAGGGCTTCTCCCGCTCCGACAGCTACATCTAATCAATTTCTATAGACTTAGAGCCATCCAGGAATGAGACAGACCAACCTCCAGCAAACCATCCGAATGCAGCCACACGTTCCAGCTTGCCTCTCTTCGAAGGTCCCGTCAATAATTCCCAATCGAGAAGAGTTTGTTGTTTCTCTGTTCCCAGAAATGATGCCAATAGAGGCGTATTGTATTCCTGTTTACAAGTTTCAGCTTTTATCTGCATATCCAGCTGCATGGAGAGCTGACCTGTCCTTTGTGCGTATGTGAAAATACCATCCAACTCCTCTTCTTCGTCTGACCTTGAACCAGAGCTTGTACTTGAGGGACAGGCGGCTCTTTGATCCCCAGTACGAGATCTACATCCCTTGACAAACAAGGAACAATTTTCGCTCCTACCTGTTCTCACTCATCAATATACGCCAAGATATCCTAGAGCAAGCTTCACTGACCTGAGCGTAGGTGTGATCCGGGAAACAACGCCTTTGGCAGCTCTCCACTTCGACTGCTAGCTCGTCACCGTGTGTAGAGAGGAGTGAAGAGATGGCATGAGGAGTCAGAGGTACTCGGCGTTCCCATATTCGTGTTGGATCCTCGCGACGGATTCCAAGCGTCGTAAGTAGGCGGTGGTGCTGAGAAATTGAACGTAATGATGCTAGACGTGCTCGACGGAGAGGGATCATCGAGATGAATGACGGCTGAGAGTGCAATGTCTGAGCTGGCTTATAGACTATAGAACCGTGGGCGGTCTGTTTTTTTTTTTGAATGCAGGGTATGAATGACTCGAAACGATGCAAAATGGATTTGATTCAAGTAGTTGCCAAAATGCAAAAGTCACCTTTATGCCAGTGAGGGATCCATTAATGGATGATGAGTAGTGAAGGAGATCAAGTGCAAGTAATCCCGAGAATGAAGAGTGAGACCGAGTGCATGCTCTGGATCTGACCGCCCATACGATCCCACCGAGAGAAGCTCGTTAACGGGGAGAGAGGTCAATTGAAAAACGAGAAGGTCCGGCCGGGAATCTCATAGCCGCCCATCCCACCACACGCGCGCCTATCTCGTAGGTAATAGGGAAGTGATAACGCCTCTTCAAATAATGCCACGCCATTCACCTCTTCCTGAGGGTGCGGACAAGGTGTGGTGGTGCTCGTCCAGTCGTCCAGCCTTTTCGTCGTCTGTAGACTCTGGCGTGACCGCTAGATATCCCTATCTGGTAGCCTATAAAGCGCACCATCTCTTCCTTGTGGTTGATCAGGCAAAGTACCCTGGCGCGAGCAGGTATATTTCCCCTCTCGTATCGGGCTCTCTTTGAGCAGTGTGATCGACATGTCCGATACGTCCGGCACAACCCTCATCTCCCCTACTACAAGAACTCGCTCTGAAATCAGTACGAATCCCGCGACATCTGCAGCTACGCGCCGTCCATCTGCGCATTCGGCTTCGTCTACTCACTTGACTCACGCTCACACGACACACCACGTCAAGCGACGTCCATCACATCATGGCCATGCAGGACCCAGCCGACGTACTTCAGATGGCGAGACGGGAAGACGTGCTGCAGTCGCTGGATTAACGATGCATGCTATGGCAGGGCCAGGCGCGGGACCACCCAGTGCTCGAAGAAAAACTTCGGGAGATGTAAGTGTCTTGGTGGCCTCATCTTTTGTTGGCCTGATCATCATGTACTGATACTGAAATTTCAGCGGCCTTTGACAAAAAACTCTAGATCCACCCCGAACCTACCTCGACTATCACGGACGACTTCAATGACCTCTGAGGCATCTCAGACCAGTAATGCTTCCGATCGTCGATCACAAAAGGGTAGGAAACGCAGTGGGGAAAGTGTGCAGGTTCTTAGTGCGGATGATGGATCAGAGGGCCAGGAAATCGAGGGCGAGGAGGAAGGATGGGAGAGTGGAGATGGTGAGGATGATCAGCAAATGCGAAAGGCGAAGACAAATACAAAACAACCACTGGCGAGCGTATCGATGAAACGAGCAGCCAGCGATTCACAGGCTGCTACCGTCGGTCCGTCACCAAACGGCGAAGCTCGAATCAGTGGGGCGGATGGCTCGGTGGACTCTGCACTCGATTTTCCATCTCATGCTGCAAATACGAGACGCACAACCGGGTTCGCTGGCACAGTCCATGTTCCTGATCCTGAAGTGGCCGCGCAAACGCCGCACGGCGAGGTCACTCATCCATACAATGACGCGAATCATATCATGCCAGCCCATCAGATCAAGCATCAACAATCCGCACGATCACTTGTCGCTCTGGCAGAGACAGACGGAACCTCACGACATGCTCGCACATCCAGTGGCAAGTCCATCACTGCGATAATGGGCGGTAGTAATGGAAGTGCTGGTGCAGGCGTGGAGAAGAGTCCAACTCAATCGCGTGTTCAGCAACTAAAGGGAGAGGCAGAACCCCCTGCTCCGATGAGGATGAGGTCAACGGGCGGTAGCGGCTTGCCTGGTTTAGATCCATCTAAATCACCTAGCTTCCCTTTCCCGCGTCTACATTCCCAGGGCGGCGAGTCTGAATCGTCGGATCACAAGGAAGAATCTACTTCTGAAGCAGAATCCCCAGCGGCGATACAAGCTCCACCTTCAGTCGATCCTACTCCTCAGTCTTCAGTACCTTCGCAGCCGCGATATCGCCAAGCATCCGCACCTCATGCTCAGATGCGACACCGCTACTCTAATTCTTCACTCCGCTCTATTCAGTCCCTTCGCGCTCCTCCGCACCCTCTCAATTCGCCTACAGGATACCGATCCGTCATGTTACCGCCGTCTCGAGGCGGCAGTGCTTTCAACTCGCCTTCAAAGGGGAAACGAGGTCCTTCGATGCATCATCCTCCGATAGCACCGCCAGTGGTATACAAGGAAGTCGCGACTGGCTCAGGCTGGGATGACGATTCAGATCGTGTCCCTGATCTACCTGATCCCATTGTCAAAGCTGCGGGAGATATGCGTAAAACTTCATTCTCATCAATACGCAGCCTCAAAGGTGTGATGGGATTACCGGATACTCCTCCTCCTGCGCCATCGTCCGGATCAGGATCAGGATCAATGGGTCCACCTCAAGCTGTACGTCGTAAAACAGCTATGGAAGTAGCATCTGCTGCTTCCAAATTACACACCACGACAGACGCAGTGGCATATCATCATTCATTAGGATATCCATCTTCGTCAGCCGAGTCTGCACATCTCATCTCTCGATTCCTTCCACCTAAACGTATTCGACGACCGGAATGGGAGATATCGCCAGATCAAGCTCGTCAAGGCTTCGCAGGTCGAGGACTGACAAATTCAGATTATCGCGAAGCCCATGAAAGTCTAGTTAGGTCTATGCGGGAACTCGATATACGCGATAGGGATAGACCTAGTATTGGCAGTGGCGCTAGTACTAGTCCCGCGCAGGGAGAAGATTTGGCTCTGCTGAAAGGTAGGAATGGAATGTTGGTTGTTTCCAGAGGAGGTTGGAGAGGTAAGACTCCATTTGAACTTAGTGTAGAGAGATGTCTCGCCCAAAGACCTCAGAGGCTGTTGTGATGTCATGTCAAGTTATAGTAGCGGCAGATCGATGCATGCTGTGGTTGTCAGGTCATCATATGTATCCAGCAGATATCATTCTGTGGCCCAGCTATCATTTTAGAGCAGCGTATATTTCTCTATCGCCACATTAGATCGTCACTTACTCGTAGAAGACGAATTTTGATTCCGCTGGAATAAGTTGCATGTCGAGATTTTGATGATGGGGCTTCCGCAAGTTTAATCACGAGTAGTCTTTATTAAACTTGAATCTCAATTCTATCCATTCAATCCATTCACCATGGCATTCTCAGACGAGACCAAAGATCGATTCAACGCTGCTGTAGGGTAAGTGTAAACTTTACCTGCTTTCGAAACTATACAATAAACCCCAAAATGACTTTCAAACGTCCTTCATCTTAATATTTCTTGATGCTTCGGAAGTCATCGCTGATATACTGTTATTATTATTATATATACTCAGAGTCGCAAAGGTAAGTTCTACGATCCTAGTCCTATATGGGATGATGTGAAGGAGATAATAATCAGAGATGCTGATGTTGGGTTTTCTTTTTCTCGTTGTCGTTGTCGTTGTCATTCATAGACTATCATCACGGTCGGTTGGATCCCTATGATCATCTATATCGGATATAGAAATTCATCCCCACAACCAAGTCTCATCAAGTGAGTTCAACGAGTTTCCTTCTTCTTTAGAGTAGAGAATCCTAGGACGATTATGACTTGGTGGTGAATCGTAAAAGTGGGTTGAAGGGCTGTGTGTGTCTATGGGGAAGAGTTGAAGGGGGGGTGGGGGAATGTTGGTTAAGTAGGGGTTGGGAGTGTTGGTTTGAAGAGGGGTGGGGAGTGTTGGTTTGAAGAGGATTTAGGGCCGTCGAAGCGGCATTCTAAAGTCAAAAGTCGATATGAGAGAAAGCGGGCTAAGTCTTTTCCCAAGGCTCATCACTCCCCTGGCATAAACCGCAAATCTTGAGAAGAATGAGAGATAGTGGATTGACGAGGTAAGTAACCTACTCATGTTGTGATTTCAAGGAGACGTCGTGCTTATGTATAGGTGGATCCAGAGAGGAATGTAGCACTGCTCATGCATCGATATACCATACGTAACTACTGACACCACGATTGATTCTTCTTCTAACACCCCAGGTCGATATATCTGTTTCATTGGTGTACAATCTGGTATCTAGTTTTATTAATCGAACTCAGATCTGCTACTCTGTCTTACCTCAATTACCACTGGCCAAAGAGATACGAGATATACGTATCGTGAGAGAGATAATATAAGTTGGGAACAAGTGGAGAAGAGAAGAGACGAGACGCAACGAAACGAAAAGATCAGAGCAGCGATGATGTTATTCCTCGAGGATCTGTGTCTGTGCTTTTTTGGCAAGGCGCCTCGACTCGCCTAGACTTTACTGTCAGGGCGAGAGAGAAGATATAGAGGCCCGGCTGAGCTGCTCCGTGTAATTGGTTTGTGTGTGTTACGATGCCATGTAACGAGTGCAGCTGTTCCAAGGCGCATTCACTCTCATTCTTGTCACTTCCACAGTCCAAAACTTGGAGATGAACCTCATGGTCATATCCGTAGTCCAGAGATAAGATGATACGATGTACAATTCATGCAGGCATTCTCACAGAGGACTGGACTGGGACTAGATTTCAGAACTGACTGGACTTGATCAGACTGGCTAAACGCTAGACAAGGAGCGCTAAATCACCTCCAGGAAGCTCTCACTTCTTGGTAGGGCAGTCTTCGCAGCTGCACTCGCCAGGCGGGCACGAGCAGCCCTCGGCACATCTGGGTTGAATCGAAGAGTGAGCTTGAGACCAGACGAGACGTGATGCAGCATGGGATAGGAAACGGAGTGATGATAGCAGGTAGTAGGAGGGGTGGAGGGGGGGGAGGGGGAAGTATCACATGTGAGGGAGAAGTATCAAAAGCGAGCAAGTACGACATGTGAGAGGGAAATTTACACGGTAGGGAGATGAGATATTGATAAGAAGGGAGAAAGATCAATTTGACTTACCCGCAAGAAGCGGCAGTGTCTTTCTTGGACTCTGTCGCGACATTGTCTTTCTTGGGCTCAGGCTTGTGAGTGGGGCAGTTTTCGCAAGTGCATTCGCCGGTACAGTTGCACTTGTGTTCAGCTTGACATCTGATCCGAGATAGGTGGAACACGCGATGCAGTGAGGAAGTGAGACGTGAGGGAGATATGATTGTGATTTGATATAGTCATTGTACAGTAGCGAGGATTCGTGACGATCATAGAAGAATAGAATAGAGTAAAGAAACCCAACGATCAGCTAGATATTCTGGAGTATGATACAGCGAACGAGCGAGCGAGCGACAAGCAACTCACTCGCAAGTCTCGTGATCCTTCTTATCGCACGAGCACGAAGCTGCCGATGCAGGCTGAGGAAGACCAGTGGTACTACATCACAAAAAGATCACATCAGCCTTAGAGTCTGGGTACGAGTACTATTGATGAGTTGGACATACGATTTCATCTCGTCCATGTTGTCTGATGCTTTGTTGTGTTGGGGCAGGTAAAAGTAACTATTGAGAGTGTTGTGAGGCCTTTTTCGAGTGAATATATAAAAGGCTCAAAGTCAAAAGGAGCGACGATCGTAGCTATGACGCGTTTAAGGTTTTCAAGTCGTGGCATTTCAGAAGCATCAACCTTCTATGTACTCGTAACATCACATGGTGTACCCAAAAAGACAATCCTAAAACACACATATTATAACCATCAGAAACAACTCAAAGGGGCGTAACGCATCGCTTATTTCTCAAGATCAGGGGACTGAGCAGCAGATAGAGGGAGAGGTTCTTCTTCAAATAACATCTGACATCATGTCAGTTGACTCGACTCGGCTCCTGATTAAATAGAACACCTCACGACAAGTTCTAATCCTTTTTGTTCTAATTCACGGACCAAACCTTCTCTTGCTTCTTTGAGATCCTCCTGATCGACCCCAGAAACATCGTACGATTCATCTTCGTCGACGTCTGCAGGTAAAGGAATCAAGTGAGCAGCCAATGGCAATAATCTCTCCAATAGCGTCATGGCCTTTCTCGCTTCGTACATGTCGACGACAACCTCTTGAGCTTGAGCTTGTTCCGGCGGATTCGCAAATACTTGACAAAGGGGCGTTCGTTTACGCACTGTTCCTCGTCTAGAACCAAGTGTACCAAGCGTCCGAAGTGTGCTGCTGCTCGATATGGACCCATGCATCGATACCGTCGGAGCGTAATTTGCGAACTTCGGTGGACCTTCACCTTCAAACGCAGACATATCGATATCGGTCGGTGGTGCGAGAGGGTGACCCCTTTTAGGCCTAGAGGGTGTGTTGGCTGGCGTACGAGTAGAATCAAGTATGACTCTATCTACTGTATCCAGTTGGAACACTTTGATCAGGTTCTTAACTCTTGAATCCAATCATCAGCTTCTTCGCCATTGCCAATGCTGTTTTGCTCACAGATCCGGTTTGATTTCCATGTCAATATCGTCTTTACCTGCTTTAGAAATTACACAGGACTCTTCGCCAGTTCCTGTCATCTGGGGCTCAAGGGGTTGACTAGGCATAGGCCATTGTCCAGCTGACGAACCCGTGCGCTGAGCGTGAATTGCTGGATGATCTCGGATAGGCGAGGAGACCTGACTTTGGACACCTACACCCAACCACCAAACGTCAGTGGACATCCCACGAGCTTGCGATTGGGATGAAATAAAGCTCACTCATCGCATGCGCAATGTCCCAGGAACCAAGAGGGCTTCCTGGTGCTTGACCAATGACTATAGGAGTCTTCATCAATCCCTTGATATCGAGCTTTGGTGCTTCTTGTAACGTTCATCAGGGCTTTTGCAATCGAGTGGGCGGAGGCAATGACTCACCAAGGCCAGCTCTTATGGATCGAGAACGTAGAGTTAGGCCTTTGAACCGGATGGATTTGCCAGGCGTTTTCTTCTTGGATGTGAAAGCGCCTTTGGGTACCGTGGTAGGGTTTGGTGCGCCTTTCCTCATTGTCAGCTATCTTGATATCATACGAGAGGGGTGAGAGAGCCATTGCAATGTTCTGTGTAGTAGTGAGAGAAGTACATATTTCACTCACTCATAGCTGTGCGTAAGGCGAGAGAGTCTACAATACTCGTATGAATGACCTTTGGTACGTCTTTGGCGCAGTAAAGAGCGCGTTGTGATGGAGATTCTGACGAAACCGCCACATAGACTGATCTGAAAAATATCATTACAGTACAGGAGCAATGAAAGGGGCGGGGTATTCCAGGATAGGAGCAATTTAAGGGGCGGGGTATTCTAGAATAGGAGCAATGAAAGGGCGCGGTTGACCTGTTTGGGAGGGGCACAGGGCTGACGATAAAGATAATGTCGTGCTGCATACCGAACACTGATATATATCAGCCAAATGACGAACAGAAAAGACAATTCAGCATGAGGCTTGGTATCTAGATCTAGGTCTATGATATAGAGTTACAAGGAAGACGAAGACATACCTTGAGACAACCTGCTTTGTGTATCCATAGATCTGATACCATGACTTTTTCAGTAGGATAACAAGGTTTACAGCATGTTGCACAGAGCGTAGCTGTCATTTTCGAGTATGTGAGTGTGTATCCAGAATATCCACTAGGTAGTCAAGGATATATCAATGGATTTGACTGTTTGTTGTGAGAGTTGTTTGTTGCCTTTCGAGGATGACGGGGTATTTATGATTGACGAGTCAGCTCTTGTACTCTAGTGTGCCTTTTTTGTCGTTTGTCTCGTTGAGTAGTTTGAGTCGAGTTAACGCAAATGTTCTTGACGGAGACAACAGTCAGTCAGATACAAGTTAATTTTGGAATCAGTTCGAGTTGGAGAATCAGCCTGACTTTACCAAGCCCCCTTCCTGTTCGGTGTCGGTCTGTGCTAATACGGGGCCGAGCAAAAACACTTATTGTACGAGCCTTTGGGCCGCGTGGAATATGGGTATCTATGGATGATCTGGGCCCATCTTGACGAGATGACGATGATAGAAAGCAATGATAAACTCGAAGACGAAAGTAACGAATCTACTTTGGAGACCTCCACACTGCATGTCCACCATCCCAACATTTGCTGAAATCGAAATTATCCGTTCATTATCTTTCAGAGATGAGACCAGAAACAACACCACAAAGATAGCACGAGCACGAGCATGACTACGACTACCACCTCCTTGACCACCTACCTCACCCGACTTCGTAGACAACATCATTCCCTGTACCCGCCATACCTGCTATCTCTTCCTCGTAATATCACTGCAGGGGATTTCGCCAGTGCCTCAAGCCAGCGATACCTCCTGGACCAAATTCTGTATGATCCAATAACCAGATCTTATGAGCCTGAATTAGGTTATTCAAGGAGGTTCTGGAGATGGATTGTTGGTAGGCTTGAACAAGGCGTTGAAGAGATCAACTTGATGGATCCAGGAAGAGATGAAGAGGTTCGTTCGTTCGTTTATCCTATTACGCCTTCTGAACTAGTATGATTGGGCCTGGAGGGGGGGTGGGGGGTATAAAATGTGAATCTGACTGATGAAGTGTATATCTTAGGTCGATGAGAAGTTTTATGAGGCTTTAACACGGTTTATGGTGGATGATAAACCTTCTGAAGATTTCTTGTACGTAAAGTATTAGTTGGTAGCTTGGATACTGAAATAGTCGTAAACGTCAATAGGCCAAAAGAATCTTATAGGACTTTCATATATAACCTCTCATCGTGGCAGATCCAAAGTGCACAGGGGGGAGTGGTAGATCAAGAGCGATATATCACGCTTTTAGAAGAACAAGTCGCTGTTCAGGCAGGAACGACAGGATTGCGTACTTGGTAAGAATCTACTCCTGCTGCTCTCCTTATTCTCCTCACTCTCCTTACTCACTCTACTCTCCCTACTCCCCATACTCCTGCTACTCTCTCCCTACTCCCATACTCGTCGTCCTGCTTCACCCATTTCACTACCGCATGTGCTGATATTCTCAAACTACCAGGACAGCAGCGTAAGTCTAAAGCCAAGCCAAGCCATGATTGTGCGACTACGAAGACTACTTATATCTCAAAAGGCTACATCTCGCACATCACATCTTAGATGACCGGAATATACTACAACCTGATTCGGATGGAACCGGAAATGGTTCGTTCCCTACTATCATCGAGCTTGGCGCCGGTACAGGATTCCTATCTATCCTTCTTGCTCAACTTGGCGCTCGGGTCATCGCTACTGATCTAGGGGATACCGAAGATTTTGATCATGGTATTAAACGCACTCCGTTAGCTCGCTTAAGGAGTAATGTAGAGCTTAGTGAGTTTTCATGTGGTCTTAATGGTCTTGAGACTGTCTTTCGTCTTTGTCTTGTATCGGTGTTGAATCTGTACTTTGTATTTTGTCTTCTGTCTTTTGTTTTTTGTCGTTGTCTTTGATTCTGAATTTTGTCTTTACATCGTTGATTCTAATTCTGGCAGATCAGCTACAGAGACCACCCCATGTGATCCCTCTCGATTGGATGGACGCATCGAAACCGCCAGAAACATGGCAAGAATTGATCCAAGAGACCCCAAAGACCATCGTTGCCGCTGATGTGGTCAGTGCATCCTCAGCGACCCAGTGTTGGTGCGTGTACTGATGGACATGAAACAGATATACGATCCCGACCTGATTCCCGCACTCGTAACCGCTGTAAGGGTACTCCTAGGCTCAGATAGGCGAAACATGGCCGTTTTCGCTGCAACAGTCCGAAATCCTGCCACCCTCGACTTGTTTTGCGAAACTTGCAGTGAGTCTCTCCCCATTTCGTTTCACTGATCGTAATTGTAGTTGAACGCCAGCTCAGCGTTACACCCCTGAATCTCGCACCAATGGACGATGATGATCCCACTTTCTGGGATTCTGCACTGGACAGAGGTTGTCTGGTCCGACTGTTCCGTCTCCAGCTAGCCGATCACGGCTGAATCGCCGTAAAATCAATGAAAGCACTGAGATAGAGAGTATGTGTGTATGTTCCCGTATGAATACAATGCATGTGATCAGGAAATTAAGCAGTCTCGACTTGCAACTATACAATTGTCAGCTCGTACTCGAATAACGACCAGATTTTGTAACGGTGACTCACAAGGTCAGAGTCTCCTGGGTCCTGGATAGACATGACACCAACTCGGTAAAGCTTTCCAGCGGCGGTACCGAGATCAACGTTTGAGCCCTCGTAGTGGTGGACGTTTGTCTTTGACCTGATCAACGGTCAGTGTGAACTTCGGGCCTAGGTGACAGTCGACTAAAGGCCATAGCCCATAGGGGGGACGGGAATAAAGCAGGAAAAACATACAGCATGGCGTAGTACTCGATCTCTGATTTACGAAGAGGTGGGCAGTTTCTCGAGATGAGGATGAGCTTGGCTATTTATCGTATATCGTATTTTATCAATGGTGGCATTTATGGGTGATATCATAGGTCGAAAGGAGAACCAAAGACGTCAGCACGAGACCTTCTCAGCCGCAGCTCCAGCCTCTTTGATATCCCTTTTTCCCTCACACTCTCTTCCTTCCGTCATTCATCTATAGGAGATGCTTCAACTCACACTTTCCAGATCGAAGTTGCTTCAATGCCTGTTTGTAACCAAGAGTGTACTGATTTCGGTATTAGCTCTTGTTCATTGGGTGTCTGCAGATATCCGAAGCTTGACAAGACAAACAGAGACTGAGAGGTGCGAGTAGGATTGAGACTAGGAATTGAACAGGGACATATAGCCAAGGATCGGTGCAGCAATTTCGACATGAACAACTCACCTTGCCAGACTTGACAACGAGCTGAAGACGCGAGTTGATCGACTCGGACGACTTTGCCGACTTGGATTTCTTGACTGGCGCCATTTTTATGGATACAAGTAAATCAAGAGAAAGCTTGAAGGATACAAGAAATGAGAGCTTTTGATGATTTTTACAGTGTGCAGAGCGACGGGAGTTTCGTGGTGAGCGGAGATTTGTTCGGGATTATATATCAAGCTTCAATGTGGCATTCTTCCAAAGTAATTTGATTCCGTTATTTACTAAGATCTTTTGCCGCCCAGTTGTTGCTGGAATTTACGAATCCGAGTTACTTTCGACTCACCAACAATCAATACAAAATGTCGTCAGCTGTAGCACTTGGTCTAGGCGTATTGGGAGCTGGATTCGCTACCAGAGTCATGTTCAATATGTTACGCGCGAGTAAAGGTGGTGCAGACAAGTTTGTCAAAGGCGGTTTTAAAGCCAAGATGGACCGTAATGAAGCCATGCAAGTATTAGGATTAAGGTGAGTCAGAGTACCTTGAATCATAGTCATAGGACTGCTTTCTTAACTCTCTCAAGGATTAATTCTCTCTTTGGGGATAATCAGGTAGAGAAGATATGCTGACGAGTTTCTTCAGAGATCCAATCACTTCAACCAGATTGAAAGATGCTCATAGAAGATTAATGTTGGCAAATCACCCTGATCGAGGTGGATCACCATACTTGGCCGGTAAAGTCAATGAAGCAAGAGTATTCTTAGAGTGAGTTAGATCTTCGCGTTACCTCGAGAATGTATAGCTGACTGTGCGTAGTAAAGAGGTGTCAAGGAAATGAGGGGGAGGTCAACCATTCACGACGACTCGACTGTATCTTTAGGTTTTTCATTTCGGATTCTAACAGGCATGCACTTCTCCATCATGGGCACTGCCTTGTGAAAGACTCAGTTGGTTGGATACATGATTCGGAAAATGAGAAATCCCTAGCTACATTGGAAGTTTGGTTGAACCGTATGGCGGAGCAACACTCGTCTTGCCTCTTGGACCCGCTTGCAAAGGGTTGATCCAGCTGGCCACTACCTCTGCTACAATTTCTGAATGCGCTTGGGCTTTCGAAGTTAGCTCAAACCTACACCATCGAATATGCTCACAGAGACAAAAAGCATGTGGTACACCATCCAACACCCTCACTCTCCCTCCCCATTCACCTCCGAGGCATTCCCGCACCATTGCTCCTTCTCTACCTACCCAACCATCTAAATTCCCACCGGACCACACTCCGAATAACCCACGAGTGGGATCTTTGTGAACATTTGTCTTGAACCACGGCAGGTCAGGCTGTCTAATGGTCTCCATCTCTGATTTCGCAAGAGCGAGTGTGTGTTGGATTGTCCGAGGCGAGTAGAGGAGATCGAGGGTTGTCTGAGGAAATGTTGTGAGTGGTAGAATTGGCCGAATGAGATGCGATAGGACTGGTAACAATGATCGAAGGGGTTGATGAAAGATGGGCTAAAAGCATATATGAGCTGGAACTTCCTAACGACTTTTATTTGCTTTCGATCGTCATATCCTATCCCAATGGAACGATATTTCCTGGTATGCGGAGGTACCGATCCTTCCTGGTATACAGATGTACTATCTTGTTGGTATTGGGCAAGCGGAACAACGCACGAAGAGAGTTTTTCCATTCCAGCTTTGGGATATCCACCCGACGGTAGGGAACAGCATATAACCAGCGTGTATCCCATCTCCATTAAGGCTCTTGATTACCCTAGTTAAGATATACGCTCCTACCGAATGACCCATGAGAGCGAGTCTGGGAGACTTGAGAGCTTGACCAGTTTCTAGATGCTCGTCGATTGCCAATTCATCTAAAGTCGACCGTATTGCCTGAACGACTTCAATCTTAGTATCGATCTGTTCATCCAGTGTGAGTGGTACTTGTGGAGCGGCGAGAGAAGGTGAATGTCCAACATGTGACATTGCGAGCAGTGCGTGTGTTGGAGGAAGTAGGTCGTGTAGATGGTTTAGAAATGGAGGGTAGTATCCTAAGGATCCTGGATTACCTATTGTCATAGTCATATTAGTATCAAGTAACACATGTCAGGTATGTAAGATAGATATTCTAGTTCCAAGAGTGAAGAGTGCTTTATGTATGTACGTACCGAGTATGAAGAGAGTGAGCTGTTCTGGAGGTCCATCTGTATTCTTTGAAGGCCAGTAATGCATAGCAGTCTCTCCACCACCTAGTCCATCAAGTCGGTGAGGGAAAGTACATTCGATAGGAAGATGCCTAACTTCCTCACCATCCTTAGCGTAGGTAGCAAGAAAATCGAGCCTGTCGTCCATCTTGAGAGGGTCGGTCAAGGCGTGACCAGTCGGCTGGGGTGGTGTGATAATTGGTGATGGGTGAGGGGGGCCGAAGGTGAAGTACAAGAAAGTAGAAGATAGATTTATACTATGAGAGAGTCTAGGTTGACCCGCTTTTGATTTGGGCGGGTAGAGAGTATGAAATGAAACATTGGTTTACGAATACGAAGATCGGAAGAGGCAGCATGAACGGAGCCCTCGATGATTTTTTTGGGCTATGACAGCTGAAGCGCTACTGATGCATCACTACTAGATTGTCTGTCCTTAGGGATTTGTTCTTCCCCATGTACGAGTACATTATGTGATAGCTCATTGATCACTACTGACAGACAAAAGATGGATTGACCGGTAAATCCGGATATCGGGTCTCCGGTAAAGCAGGAAAAGTGAACTCTTGTCACTACTCGTGCATCAAACTACATACCGGTACTAGTATATATACATCAAACTACTGCATACTGTACTGTACTGTACTTCCTATTGACAATGGCCGATCATTCAGACCAATCAGCTTTAATGTCCAAATTCAAAAGGTATTCTTCACTTTGCTCTTAATGCACCTGATACGAGGTGTAGAAGTACCGATACGAATCCTGAGGAGTCTGTTACAGGTACAACACAACCATCAGGCAACGACAAGTCCCCTTTCGTATTCTTCACACTGATTTGCGTCGTCGTATTTGTATTCGTTGGCTCGATGATCTCACTGTCAGTCAAGGAGGGTGCCCAGGTCAAAGCGAGTAAAACCGCAATGCAAGACGCTACGTTGGCCTTACCGGATAAATTGGATCTTCTGACAACTGAGTTGAGGCTATTAAGACAGGCTGTGGAGAGGATGGAACAGCTGCGGTAGTGTTTGTCCGTATGTGGGGACGAGTAGGTGAAATGGGCTTGGAAAATGTGTATGTATCCCGAAGCTTAAAGTGGCCATGACATTTGTATCATTTATGACAGTTTACTTTTACAACAGATGAAGAGCTAGCTACTTCTAGATATGAGCGTATATATGACTCTCAAAGTCTATGATGTTGGGAATCTGATGGCTCCCCTTCGTACATTACTCATATAGCTAGCCTCTCTCACTTGCTATGGAGGTATTCGGCTGTAAACATAAAAGATATCGGGTCTGGCCGATTCTCACCAAAGTAGCACATTAGAATTCGTACCTAAGTTACATTTATAAGATGACTGAAGACAATCTCCATCAACACCAACGATGGCCGCTCAAACAGCCTTAATGTCAGTATACAACAGGTGAATCATCAACCTGCTCTCAATGTCCTTTTCTCTCTCTATGCCAGTCCCACCTGATACAATGTGCAGGATGACCGATACGAAAACCGACGAGGTAGCTCCCCCCCCCCCCATACGACAAACGGGCCGGTCTCGCAATCGGTATAGCGGTAGTCGTACTCGCCGCGCTCCTCGGCTTTGCTGCCATAATGGCCAACAGAGAGGATCATGTAATCAAGGCACATAGGAGTCTGCTGGAAAATGCTACATTGATTACACCGGAGAAGTTGGATCTTGTGCTAGCTGAGTTGAAACTGCTGAGACAGGCTGTGGATAGGATAGGACAACGGGCTTAGTGTGTGGAGAGGATTGAATAGTGGCGGTAGTGTGGCTACGTGTGGCTCTGGAAGGGAGACGAAGGGTCGGGGAGGATTAGGCGAGGGCGGGGAGGATAATACGAGTAGAACGATAGAGTAAGGAATCCTTCTGTGGAGCTCATGACTGTTGTACAGTAAGTATCCAGCCGACTTGAAGTGACGAGAGGACTATATCATGTACCCTCTACCCATTCCCAGATCAATTCCGAAATCGACTAAATACTCGTTAATGATCCTCGCAAGATAATTCTGATTCGGCTAATCCAGCAATTGACTATTTTCGGTTTTGGAGACTTGTCATCTAGAGGGCCCACTCGTATCATCACCTCAGCAGACTGACCGATAAGCGGGCACAGAATGAATCGGATCTCTACTGACACTCCTCGCCAAGAAGCATCCATATGGATCATCAGTTAGAAGATGTCCATGTCTCAAACCAGTCTAAATCGAAATGCTCCTACTGAGTGGTTCAGACGTTCTAGATTCCGATAATCGGTCCAAAGAAATACCAATCTGACTCAATCATGCCTTGTTCGGAAGCGTGATTGAGTATCACTGAGAGAGACCAAGAGGTATATGAGGGCATGATATCTTCTGATTATTCCCCTCATCCTTCCAGTTTCCATTCGAACTACAGTATCTTTTTCAATACAGCTAGCTGCTCATCACTTTCTACTCCACAACTTGACAACACTTTGCCAATCAGAGCTTTTCAAGACTTTCCAATCCACATTCCATCGACATTTTCGTATCACAGGCTCAACACCACTTTCAAAGCACAAGCTTTATTCAACCTCACAATTCAGTCTCAGAACTGAACCAAGTATCAAGTACGTATCACCCCTCTCCCGACATCTTATCACTGATACCTTGAACCTCGGAAGAATGCACTCTCCACTCTCATCACCATCTCTCCGAACCATCACTCACCTTCCTCGAGGGAGTTACTTCCCCGCCGCCGCCCACATTTCTGCCTCTGCCTCTCCTCGACACTCCCAATCCCAAACTCGACAAACCCAGACCCAAACTCAAACCCAAAGTAACACAGTCCACGGCTCTCCTCAACCAGGAATCGCAAGTCCATTA
Source organism: Naematelia encephala (assembly GCA_002105065.1). NCBI lineage: Eukaryota > Fungi > Basidiomycota > Tremellomycetes > Tremellales > Naemateliaceae > Naematelia > Naematelia encephala. Next base: position 52,620 of record MCFC01000009.1, read on the forward strand.
AATGGGTGTCTTAAACACTCTCACTCTGGACATATCCCCACTAGTCCTATCCTTCATCCAGGATTAGAACGAAGACGTACCACTCGAACTTCTGCTGTTCCCCTTTCTCCTTCAGTCGGAGCAGTAAGGGGTTTACATAATTATCGACATGGTAGTGTCGATACTGCTACTGAAAATGCTAGACGACGACCTAGTTTCAAGATTGATTTACCTCCCAGAGGAGTTCCTATTGATATTCAACAACAACAACAACAACATCCCAAACCCCATAACCTACAATATTCTCAACAACAACGTCCTCCTCACCACCAACAGCAGCAACACCAACACCAACAGCAACAACAGCAGCAACACCAACAACAGCAGCAACAACACCAACAACATCATCTACAGCACCAGTATCAACAAGTACCTATCAATTCTTCCAGACAAGGCTCAACACCTTTCGCCGAACGTCCTCCTCAACTTCCCATCTCAAACTCTCACACCAACACACTATTTCGAGACCCTTTCGCCGTATCTTCCAACCCCAACCCCAATCCCAACACCAACCCCAACACCAACACCAACGCCTACCCTTACTCCAGTCAAAGCCAAAATCAAAGTCAAAGGGGATATATAATCCTCCAACCTGCCCCCGCAATGATCTCACCAGGTCAAACTGAATTCCTCCATCATCCCGAAATGGAAATGGAAACGGAACACGAGACTTATGAGACTTTAGTTGGATTGGGGTATAGTCTTAATAAGCTCCGTGCGCCTACACCTTGGATCAGAGGACATGCTGAAGATGCAGAATGGCTCAACGAGGATGATGTTTCCGATATAACAGATTTGGAAGGTCGTCTAAAGGGTGTCAATATCGCTTAATTTGCGCCTCTCAAGCTCTGATCTAAAAAAAAGAAAATCATTCCAAAGAAAAATAGGTGAAAGGTAGTGTACAGACTCGCACATTTATAGTAATTCTGTAGATACGGTAGTTTAGCATATCGTAGGTACGTATAGTATAACAGACTCGGATCACTGTGACTCGACCCGCATGCATTGTGTACACGATACAAACACAGATTGATATGATTTCATGTGAACGCCCCCGTAAATTGCTCTTCCGTTCAATGCATGGACGACTGGCCCACGCCTCGCCTTGGATAATCTCACACGCTTCTATCACGCTCTTAGCTTATGGTCTCACATACCGTGGCCCCACCCTCGCCTTGAATATCTCACATCCCTCTGAGGAAACCCCACTCATCTCCAGCATCAGCCATCTCAATATCATCCACCCTCTTCTCCAGAAACAGATCGACTTGCTTGTTCTTTCGTGTTGCAGCGGAAAGTCTCATAGCTTCCGCTAATGTCGGAAGCTCAACAGCCTCTAATATCATTCGTTTCTCTCGCCGACCGTTCTCAGATCGTACACCAGGTCCTGGATCTGACTTGCGTGGATTCCCTCTCCGCTTTGATGAGACTGAAATCGTCTCATCGTCGTCATCAGCGTTTACATGAATGACGATTGGCAGAGTGCTGACGCTCGATTTGATCGGTTCGGATTTTCGCGGTCGACTAGCCTTGCTCCGTGTGCCCATGTCAGGTGAGATCTCGCGTGGGAGTGACTCGGTCGATAGTCCTGTTCGGATCCTCGATCCTCTAGGAACGATTCTGATAGGTACTGGATTTGTCCATGAACCCTGCTCCTTCGTGGGCGGCACGTGTATATCAAACGGCCTCTTCTTGCTTCGTCGCCGCTTGGACGTATCGTCAGTGGGTCTAGGAAGCGGTACGAAGTCTGGGTCGGTGATTTCGTCCACATCGTATGCGTCGTCGATAATGATGTCGGGCGAAGGGGAGAGTGAGAGACGTGAAGTACGAGGAATGAGAACAGATGGTCCTGGCGTTGGTAATTGCGTGTCGAGCACTTCGTTCGCCGCCAAAATATCCGTATCCGCAACCGCCGGTACTTCCCCTGTCGTCAAGTCGGGATTCTGAGGCGTCGATTCTTCAACTTCGATTGCTCCATTCTCTTGCAGGGCCTCTGCAAGAGCTGAGTAGCTCTCCTGTGGCTCTCCATTGAGGGTGCGTCCCGCGCTGGTAATCTCTTCCCCTCCATCCACATCGACGGCGGACTTTGCTACGCCTTCCTCTACTTCGATTACAGACCTGCCTTCCCCTTCGTCTACTTCGGTCACGGACTTGCCTTGCTCTCCTTCCTCTATTTCAGTCAAAGACTTGCCTTCACCATCCTCTACTTCGACCGGCTCCTCGTCCTCTTGCCGCTTCCTCGTCGATGGCCGGCCAACTTTCTTCTTCAACTTTTCCGGTGGTGGCGTAGGCGGAGGCGTCGGTGTTGGCTCTTTGTACCAGATCGAGGCAGGATGGTGCATGTCCAATCTCTCCAGGCCAAGCTCTTCGCGTCGCCATGTTTCCAGTGAGAACAACGCAGCAGCATCCAGAGTGCGGATGTCCACGCGAAGCTCACGTAAGCGGCGCTTGGGAGCTGATGGAGGTGCTGGGTGGGTGGGTGTATCAGGAGAGGCGCGGGTGTTCATCAGGGAGGGATCGATGTTACTGTCGAGTGTTGTTTCGAAAGCATGAGCCTGGATATCCCCGTTGACGTGGATAGTAGCCGCAGTCGGAGGAGGAGTCGGTGCCAATCCGGTCTGTCCCTCTGTCTCCTGTAGATCTGCATCTGCTTCCTCGAGCACCTCTCTTGATAGTATGACCGGCTCTCCACGTTCCTTTTCACTCAAGCCAGACAACCACTCGGCACGTTCTGGTCCAGCAGGGATCTCGGAACTATCGACCTGCCGTACATCTATACGATGGTAACTCTTTGGAGTGCGGTATCGATCCAGGATATCGTTGAGCTTCAGCAGGTGTTCAGGCTTGTGCAGTGTTGATAGGAATGTCGCGAGTGGAGGAAGAAGGATAGCGTGAAGTGTTTCATCGTGTCGTAAGACTATGGGCGGAGGTAACTCGGCTAGAGTCACAGTCATATCGTCCACGTTGCAGAACAGATCGCTGAAATGATCAGATCAGATCAACCTGGAAGCAAGCAAGGAAAGAAAGGTCTAGAAGAGGTCACTCACTGAACGTTCACTAACAGTCGTCAACAGCGTACAAAAGACGACTATGTATGGTAGACGACCATTCCAAGCTCCGATTCGATTACTGTCACTTGAGACGCTGAACTGTCTATACGTTGTCAGAATAGCTGAAAGGATGAACAAGGTAACCACGAAGGAGCGAAAGACATAAGTATCCGACGGAATTACAACAACAAATGATTCTTGAGGACATTCATCATTCTGCATCTCCCTCTAATCTATCATCTAGGTCACAATGTCATATCTCTTCCCGCCCTCACGGTCGCTTCTATATCCACAGTTCGAGACCTATCGCCTTCATTCGCTCGACCCGGACGTTCACGTCACATCCTACCCTCTGCCCGGTAACGGTGCAACACAGAGTCGTCTGGGGTACAATGAGCATCAGTTGTCATTCAAGGAAACACGGGCAAGAATAGCTTGGGATCATCTATGTGTTTCCGGCCGAAGAGGTGTATACGTTGATACAGATTGGGCAGTGATTGGATTCACATTGAATGTACGTTACAATAAATATTTGTCCAGTACAGCATGCCTGTTCCCAATCGTGGGCTGATGGATATTTCAGGATGATTTACAACCTGTTTTCACTACGCTAGCAAATTTTCCTACACCAATATCCAGTTCAACGGTATCGTCACCTGCTCCAGAGTACCCCTCGGTCCGAGCACTTGATTCAACACACTGGACAATATCTACTGGCTCAGGGTCATTGTACATTCTGGAGACCTCGTCACCAACTTCAGAGCAGTTCACTGGAGAGTTGACCGCCATGTACGAGCGACCTTATCCATTCTTGCTACAGGCTGCACACCTGAGTAGTCCGTCCAAGGCACTGCTTCTCTTTTCGCGCTCCGTACCCGAAGTTGGAAAGGACAAGGCCCGGCCGAAGACAGCTACGTACGAGGTATTGGAGGTCGCTATTGATCCAACAAAGCGCACCAATGTGGACTCGGGGTCTGTTGAGAGCCTCGATGTCCGGTGGGCTGTGCGTGGTGGTGATTTACCTTACTGGTGCACTTGGTGGGATCAGGGGTGGCTCATATTTGCCAGTGAGGAGATTGGGGGTGAAGACAGTGTCAGCGAGCCTGGATCTCAGGACTCCAAAGGAAAGAAGAAGGTAGAGCCGTCAAAGCTAGTTTTGGGAGTCGGTGAAGATGGAAGTAATGGAGAGAATGGTCAAAGCGCACCGCATATCAACGAGATTACGGAAGAAAAGGCCTGGCCCTTCACCTGGACCCAAGGTGAGGATTCAGTTTCAATGTCAATCCCACTACCTACAGGAACGAAAAGAGAGGATGTCGAGGTCGGTCTCACCGCGACTGAGCTCAGACTTGTAGTCTCTACCTCTTCTGTGCAGCCGGCACCGCCATTGCAAGATTTCTTACGGAAAGAACAACGACGTTTCTGGACAACGATCGATGTAGAGGAATCGACATTCACCTTTGACGCCGCCCAGGGCCGACTAGATATAGAACTGTCTAAAGTTGACACGCATACTCGGTGGCCTAGCATTTTCTTACCGTCCGATGACGACGATGATGAAGAAGAGGTTCCCGAAACGATTTCTGCCTCAACACTCGCGGCCGTTCGAGAAACATTCAATAATATCAAGACCCGGAGTCCAGATGAGCCCGAAGGCGCACATCCTGCTATACCGACGATGATACAAGAAGAGATGGATCTTGATGATGATGCGGATGATGCGCCAGAGAGAGCGTTCGGGAATCTAGGTGGTGGAAAGGTGGGCAGAGAGGTCTATCTGGGCTATATCAAGGATGGAAAGGCCAATTGGACAAAGACGACGTCTGTAGTACTCTCCCTCCCGCTGTTGGCGAACCGGGACGACGGTGTGATCATAAAATCTGCAGTTGATGGACTGAGCTTCACCCCAGAGCCAGGTCCCGATCCCATCAAGACACCATGGACACACATCTCAACCAACCCAGCACTGTCGTTCGTCCTGTCTTCTAAGCGGGATCTCCGACTCGTACGGCACCTCACCAAAACATCGATCTCTGCAGATGCACACTCTCCAAAAAGACCTCGTACCGAGCACTCGACTTCAGCAGCAACTACCGTATTCGCCTTTGATTCCGGCACGTCGTCCACGCTGACAGGGAATGCATACATTTACTATCCAGCCTCAACAACGACAACGGCTAGGCAAGGGGTTATACGGGTCAGCGGAGCGGAGAGAGGCGCAGTGTTAGGTGTGGGCTGTATCTCTGCGGGCGATGAAGACGTTGTCATAGCGCTGTGTGAGAAGGAGCTCGTCATAATGGGCGGCTGTCTGTAAATTCAGCAATATCATGCAGCGCTCGTCACGGGAAGATGGAGTAACCGGTAATCAGGCAACCGTGAGAAAGCCAAGGCCGGGACCCCAGCTTCACAAGTCCCCAATCCTCATACTTTACCGTTGATCCTTTCCGTTTCTTGTATCACAGCCACATATTGAGATTCACATCATTATACCCAGAGCAAGCGTACTACTACCCAGGGCGATCCGTTCGACCCTTCATACATCTTTGAATCCTCTCCGGTTGAGCTCTACTCGCTACTTCTCTACCTCGTTCATCATGGGCAAGGAGAAGGTAGCCATCATAGGCTCTGGAAACTGGTCAGTCTCAGACATGTGCGGGAGCCGCGAGAAGCTGACTTTTACTTCTAGGGGCTCTGCTATCGCTCGTCTTGCCGGGCAGAATGTCGCGAAGCACCCAGATGTATTCGACCAACGAGTCCCAATCTGGGTGTTTGAAGAAGAAGTAAGTATCCCCTTTCTCTCCGTCGTCAAACTCGAAGATAGCCATTAGCTCAAATTATGCCCTGAACTGACGTTAGAGTCGTAGTTCAAGGGCAAGAAGCTTACGGAGATCATCAATACCACGCACGTTAACGAAAAATATCTTCCCGGTATCCAGCTACCTGAGAATATCGTCGCTGTTCCTGATTTAGTCGAGGCAATCAAGGGAGCAACTGCGTTAGTCTTCGTGATGCCTCATCAGTGTACGCTATATTACTTGCAATGATACCGAAGCGAGGCAGTCAGTACTGACACGTTTCTCTAGTCCTTGGAAGAATCATCGAGCAGCTCGAGGGAAAGATAGAGAAGGGTGTCAAGGCGGTATCGCTGATCAAGGTATGAGATTCTCTTGTGGTAGGGAAGGAGAACGTCGGCTGATGAAAAGTGTTGATTCAGGGAGTGGACGTCAAGGGGTCCGAAATTCATATCTTCGCCGATGTATTGGAGGAGAAGCTTGGTATCTCGTGCTCTGCGCTTAGCGGTGCAAATATCGCCAGCGAGGTAGCTACCGATCGATTCTCCGAGACGACTATTGGTTATAGAAAGAAGGAGGAAGGAGAGTTATGGAAGAAGCTGTTCGGTGAGTGATGCCATCCCTAGCGAGGCTCACAGCACATGACTGACTTTGATAAGAGACACACAATTTCCGTGTCGATCTGATCGATGACGTAAGGACCAGTGTTATTTGCAGAGAAGACGATATACTGAACCGGTCAGGTCGCTGGTGTCTCGCTTTGTGGCGCTCTGAAGAATATTGTGGCTGTTGCAGCGGGCTTTATCGATGGTCTTCAGTACGGAAACAACTCGAAAGGTCAGCTGCCCCGGTCCGTGTGTTGTCCTCGCGTGAACAAGCTGATTTTGATCAGCTGCGGTTATGCGTATCGGCCTTATTGAAATGAAGAACTTCTGTCAAGAGTTCTTTGAAAATGTGAAGATGGAGACATTCCTGGAAGAAAGTGCTGGAGTAGCGGACCTCATCACTTCTTGTACGTCGTCAACTCCCTCATCCTCGATCAACAACAGACTCATAATGTTAGGTCTGGGAGGCCGGAATCGTAAATGCGCCGAAGCTTTCGTTACGCAGAAAAAGGTTTGTTGTTATCATTTACTTGTGCTTCCGGGCGGTATATTGAAGTCACATAGCCTTTCGATGTGCTTGAAAAGGAGATGCTGAATGGACAGAGTGAGTCATGATGAGAGCTGGTGTTTCACACGAGACTGACACATTATAGAACTGCAGGGGATTCATACGGTTCGCAGGCATTCTTATGATTTGCTACAACCACGCTGACTTCCAACAGGCCAAAGAGGTCTACACCTTCTTACAGGCGCGTAACCGGGCTGGAGCATATAAGCTATTTGACAAGGTATACAAGATCTCATGGGAAGGCATGCCGGTCGAGCAGCTCACAGAAGGGTTGTAACGTGGCGAACCAGGACTAGAAATACACAAGATGCTGATCGAGCGGGCAGAGTGATTTCATATGCTGCACATGACTGCAATTCTGTATATAGAACAACATGCTACATTCTACAATCTTCATGCTGTAGATGATGGATAAAGAGCATGTCCATCCCATGTATTTTACAGCTTTGCCTGGTGATCCTGCTTGATAGAGACGACTGCTCTTCCCCAGACCTTTCTATCCTCAAGCTTCTTCAGTCCTTCTGATACGCGTTCGAGTCCAAGGAGCTGGGGCTCATAAGTCACTGGCTTAAACTTTCCTTTTGATAGCATCTCAAGTAATCCCCGCATGACTTTCTCGCCAGTTTTAGGATCTCGTTTACCTATTGAAGGAGAAAGGGAAATTCATGTCAGTCAGGCCAATTCTGATTCTGATACTCAAGGAAGGGCCGGGTGGGATCTAGAGTCGGGCAAAGGGAGTTAAGGCTTACCGGCAGTTTCACCCCAGAACAATCCTACTATTGATACTTGTTTGAGTAAGATCAAATTGGCAGGGATCTGATAGTTAGGTACATGTACCGTGATCAGTAATGAGCTTGTTTTGGTTTTGTTAGATGAACGGAAAGGTTCTCACTTTCTCGATATTACCAGCTGCAAAGCCAACGACTACGATCCGAGCATTCCACGCTGTACATTTCAAGGAAGGTAGAATGAGGCCTGTACAGTATGAGCCTGCCCAGCGAATCCGGGGGAACAGTGGTTTGCTACGGTAGTCAAAGATGAATACGAATACCTACCGACTGGATCGTATACGACATCTACACCTTTTCCATTTGTGATATCCATCACCTGTTTCTGAATCATACTTTCAGCCAACTCTACCGTACTCAAGGGAGAAGGGAAAGCCCCCAATACGAAGATTCTTTGATGAGATGTGAACTCACTTGCCATCCGTCTTTGGAATAATCAACAACAGCATCTACTCCTCCTCTTTCTGTGCAGATCCGACGTTTATCCTCTGAAGAAGCTGTAGCTATCACCTTACATCCCACAGCTATGTAATCAAATCAATCATCGTCATCCGTCAGCTCTCTTGCCTCGTTTTATTTGTCTGTCATGAAGATATCAAAAGCACCTTTAGCTATTTGACATGCTGCGATTCCAACTCCTCCAGCTCCGGCATGAATTAACACCCATTCTCCTAGTTTCATCAGCCATCAGGATGGTTTCTTGGGGTTTGTCTGAGGCTGTTCTCTCTCTCTCTCTCTGTGTGACATTGAATCTGAATGAGAATAATTGACGGAAAATTACCAGATTTGGCTTGAGCCCTTTCGACAATACCGAAGAAACTCGTCCCGTATGTGCTGTAATGCCCGTAAGCTTGAAGTCTCCTACTAAAGTAGAGACACAAGATATTCACAGAGGTATAGCAGAAGCTTGTTCAAAGCTAATTCCCCTAGGGATAGGTAACAACACTTTTGGATGCACACAAATATGTTCAGCGAAAGCTCCCTGCGTATACCCAAACACCTTGTCTGCATTCGTTGTTGTCAGCTACCTTCTAAGTTGTGACTCAACTCTCACCTCCTGGCTTGTATGGGCATCCTGTAGGAATAGGCGATGATGCGCTTATACGTCCTGCGAATTCTGCGCCGAGGATAAAAGGTAATGGAGGTTTGGCTAACAAAACAAAACAAAACAAAAGAAACAGCGATTAGCTGGGCTTGGTTTCGGCAAGTGTGCGGTGCGATGGATATATATAGTCGAAGACGAAGGGACGTACTCTGATACAACCCTTGTGCTTGTAGTATACTATGTAAGATTGAGAGATATAGACCATCAGCTCAGCTCATCTCATGATAGAGGGTTAGAAAGGGCAGAACAAGGCAACGGATCGTTCTTACTTACTCGAAGAAATTTAGTCCGGCAGCATAGACATCTACTAGTACTTGTCCTTCTTTCGGTTCAGGGACTGGTAGATCCGTTGTACTACGCCGCAAGACATAAGCACACGCGATCTCCATAGAGAGATACAGTGGGTAATATGGCCCGCAGATAGTGAATGACAGAGTCCATGTGCGCAGACCTCGCTGGCCAGACTAGCGAACTGCCTCTTCCTCCACAATCAGAGGCAAGAGGCCTTTAGATCGGGACGATGAACTCACAGAGGTATCTTTGATGGATGTGCCAGCTGCGACACTTGGAATGCCTTCATCGTCTGCACCTTGTCACGACGGAATGACGATTAATGTAGCGAAAACAAGACAAAACTCTCCAGTGAGCGATTCAACTAGTGATGAGCTCGGTTATCTGCAAAAGCCGGTCTCCCGTCGGTCCGAGCGAAATCACTCTATCATTCACATAGCAATACAGGTTGGTTACAAAGCATATGTCTCTCCGTGGAATCCAACACCTCCACTTCTGACTCTATCAGATACACTCAAACCTGCTACTGCATTCCTGGCTTCCATTACAATACCCTCAGGACCACAAGCGACGACCGCGAGACCGCCAGAGGACCCGGTCAATTCTTGAGGGTTTATCGTCGGTGGAGGAAGAGCTTCTCGAACGAGTTGGGCGACCTCTGGGCGGTAGGGAGAGAGAGTGGTGGAAGGAGGGAGGAGTGATGGTACGGCGGGTAATGGGGATGGAGGATTCGACAGGTAAAGGTTGTATGTCAGGCTGGTTGAGAGTCGAGTTGCAAGGCTATGTAAATGGTGTAATGTCGGTGCCAAAGCATCGATGGTAGCTATAGGTTTCATGAGCGCCAGGCCTTACTTCAGAAGAGATTCACTCACAAGTATCGCGGACCACCCATGCAACTTCAATTTGGCTTGGACCTCTACCACTCTCTCTGACTCGAAGAGCCTCCTCAATAGCACCCAGAACAAAAGTGATCCCACTCCCTCCAGCAACTAACAGCACACTGTCGTAGTCTCCCAGATCGATCTTGAGGCCTCCATACGGTCCATCGATCATGACCATAACTTTCTTACCCGGATGATCCCAGCCCTTGGCTTTGCCCTCCTTCTCCATCTGCAGAAATCCTTCTCGCTCAGCAATGTCATCTCCCGTTTCTAAGGTGGATACATCGCTCGCCATGGCATGAAGCTTCCGTGTCCAATCGCCAGATACCTTTGCGTAAAGGATTATTCCTCTAGGCGAAGCAGAGAATGATGACGACGGGGCATTGGTGATGGTGAAGGGGTGAGACTCGAAGACGCCACTTCCCATCAAAACTCGGAGCAGGACGTGTTGTGTAGGCAACCATCCGGCGTCACAATTGGCAATGTGAATCTGAGGACATGAGTCAGGGTCTGACGCAAGGTCAAAACCAAAAACATACCATGGTCAAGGTGTCATCCACGGGCACCAAAGTTGCATCCTTGAACCGGAATCTGAACATGCGGACTAGAAGACTATTAGACCCCGTTAGCATTGAGCGCAACTGTGGGTGCAAAGGAATCATCTCACTCGTAGGCGTAAATTGCTACGCAAGGGTAGATCCACGGACGACTATATGGTGTATGGTACGAAATCGCCGCGAAGAAGCCGATGAATAGCGAGAGACTGTGTCCTCGTTAGTAACGAGATCTCACAGTAGGGGAGACTTGAATTTGAATAGATGGACTCACTGAGCTATCCAGAACAGTTGATAACAGAGTCGTCGGATAGGTTTCAAGCTGGTGATCACAACCCCGCCCATTAATCCATAGGCAAGCATGCCTCGTTTCGACTTTTCCGCCCAGACCTGGTCCCACTGATCTGTCTTGATGAACTGATTTAGCCACATTCCGCCGTGTACAGTAGCTGTGATGAAGAGAGTACGTCCAACCCAACGATGCAGGAAATTGTAATGCTCGTAGGACAATCTCGGAAGGAAGATTGGGAGGGGTAGTGGTGATTTCAGTGAAAGGAGAATGACCAATGGTAGTTGAGCGAGAGCGATGAATCCTATTATCATTCGTCAATTTTGCTCTCACTTCTCCAAACAAACAGACAGACAGAAGGCTGTAAGATGGATGGATGGATAGATAGATGGATGAGTGAGTGAGACTGACCTGGTCGATTGGAATTCTGAGTCAATGGTACAGCTACTACGAAGCATGCGACAGTCGCTCCCATATATGCTAATACCAACCCGATCTGAGCTATTGATAGAGAAAAATATGCTCGGCGACAACAATCCCCGACCTGGCTTTTCCAGAACCTCACATTGGGTACAGGTAATGTCCACAATGCAGCACTTTGCACCACAGCTTCTCCTCGTCTATACACCCTCTCCAGAACACCTTGTTCTTTCCTTGCCTTCTTAGGAGGATGTGTGATATTCTTCTTCTTTGGTGATCGTGTCGAGTCTTCTTGAATGAGTAGACCAGAGTATAGTCTTCCGTTACGGTATGATCGGTATATGTATGGAAGTGATACGAGGGTACTCAAAGCTAGGACAGAGGTCCATATTATCGTGAATTTGATTTGCCATTTTGGATCGACATCATATGAGCTGTGACACCGTGAGTTACGCAGTAATGGGAAATGGGAGGCAAGGCAAAAAGGAAACAAAAAAAAACATACTTGTAGATCTTGAATTGATCTGGCACCTGTTGAAATGGCAAGGACATGACGAGGTGGTCGATGACAAGAAGAGAAGAGGGAATCAATAGAGAAATCAAAGAGAGAGAAACATGCTGAACGAACGACGACTCACGACCCCTCCCTTTGAGCTTCGACAGTCTATTCGCAGAAATTAGAGTTTACTTATTCGGCCCCCAATCAGATAATGGCTCTAAGCATGAGCCATTTTCGGGAACCGGGTTAGTCACTTCGGATCTAGACAAAGAGGCACTGCAGCAATTATTTTGTTCAATCGGATAATGCTTGACATTTCAATGCGAAATAAAAACTCTACCATACCATATACAAACACATTTTCCCTTTTAGACACCGATTCACTCCTTTTCTGATCGCCTGTTCCCCCTTCTACTCAAGACTCCCTACTCTAAACTGTTCTCAACGTCCGCTGCATCGTCGCCCTCCATCGCCGCAAAGTTAAGGAAGGCATTCTGTTATTCAATCAGCACTGAATAGGATGACACAAGGATTCAATACTCACAGGTCGATGCAAAGGAGACCAGAATGACTCAGGCTTGTCAAGCGTCATACCATAAGGAATCTTCTCGTTCCAAGATTGCGTCAAGCCGATACCATAATTCCACACACCGCCTTCGGGAACCAAAGTCATACCCAAGATTCGATCAGACAGCAATAGCTGTACTCGGTTCGCCATGGATGGGTTGAATCCTTGATGTTGACCAGTGACGTCTTGGTTCTTCCTGCCCCATTCAAAGCCAGCGACCGTCAACTCCCACGCATTGAGCGATACGGAACCGGGGGTGAACGCGCAAGTGACACAAATCGATTGAGGTCCCCACTCGGGATGCACTGCCATGATCTTGGCCTGGGTGGTGACATCTGCAGGAGAGAGATGGTTGAGCTCTTGCGTCTGAGTCTTGATCCATCCGAGTGGTTCGAGATCCTTCAGCAAGAAGTCGTGCTTCGGTAGTGTCGTGGGCAGGTCCACAGACGTGTTTGTCCCGCGTTGCGGAACCCATGCGACCGCCTTGATCTCCTTGACTTGGCGATTATCGGCAGGAGACGAGCCGTACAAGAATGCAACGACCTGAGTACGAAGATCGGCGCTGACGATGAATGTACGAAGAACGTTCTTGGGGAAGACGTAGGTGAAGGCGCCAGCGTCATCCTTGACATCGTCGTTGCCAACAAAGATATTGTTCGTACGCAGTGGCAAGTTGGTTGCGCTGATCGCACGGATTCGCCAGTCCGACTTGCTCGCAAATGTCTGCTGCTCATAGTTCGTCGTAGTGACCACCTGGATTTCGTCACCATGAATGTTGGTAGTCTTGGTCTGCAATGCGGTGACTTGAGACTGTGCCTCGGTGGACTTCTCGATATCGGCCATCTGTTGACGCTGCGCAGAGGGAGCAGAGATTTCCATACCCAAGATAATATCTCGAATCTCACTCGCCGTCAAGGACGCAACATTGACCGAGTTTCGCTTGCCGAAATCGGACAGAATGAGGTCCTTGAGCGCAACTTCAACGGCCATCCAGGCATCGTCTGATAGTGTAGGCCAGATATGGTACGATTCAGTGATGGTGTTCCGGTCTGGTCGAAGAATAATCTTGGACTTCTCCTGATTGACGTGTAAAGCACGTAGCAACAAGATGAGACGCGAGAAGGCAGTGTAACTCGAGATGCTCTTCAACCAGTCGTCGTACAGGTTGAAAAGAACCATCTGTGGTTGAGTGGCGCGCTGTATGATAGGTAAGCGCACGTATCTAGAGAACGTGATACAAAGCTTACCAAGATCAAATCACCAAACTTCTCCAGCTTCATCGCCGCCTGGAACGGCAGTTGCAACTCAGAACCCTTGATGACGATATTCGGGAAATCGAGCAAGTGCACTTCGAGCGGGTCCAGCATACCCTTTCGGGTGACAATGACCTGCTTGGGCTGCTCTTCAACGGGTAGCGAACGAACAAGAGCGGCGACTTCCTCGGCAGTCTTCCATTTCGCCAGCTGACCGAGACGCTTTTGACCAGCCCACACGGAAGTGTGAATGATCTTGAGGAAAAGCTGACCAGTTCGCGGGTCTGTACAAATCAGCAAAGGCTCAAATAAAGTACTGATAGGCTTACTGAAGATGAAGATACAACCGTTGATAGGTTTCGTTGTCAAATTGCCCTCAAACTAAGAGACGCGTCAGCACTGACCTTCAATCTCAGGAAGCAGAGGAATGAAGAATGCAAACGCCGGAATGTCCGCGAGCATGATAGATTGAAGGGAAAAATCAGAATATCAACTCACCGTCTTGTGAATCGTGACTCGGTACACGTTGGTGTCATCAACAAACCAAATGATTTGGTTGGAGAAAAGCTCAGAGTAGTTGCTCGAGTTGAGGTACGGCTCAGTTGGCTCGGAGGAGTAGAGCTGAAGACCCTTCCTGATACGTTCACGCAGCACATACAACGCCGGGTTGGCCTTCATGATCTTCGCCATGGCCTGCTGAAGTAGCGGCTTCATTCCGGGGAAGTACACCCCGTACGCCGAGTACAAGTTGTACGCCAAGTCGAGGGCGATCAGGACACCGGTTGGCGAGGGGTAGATAGACTGGGAGTCGGACGAGTAGTCAAGGTACTTGGCTCGAGCGTATCGCTCAATGTCGTGAGAGTCAAAGTCACCCCATCGGAGCTGAATATCAAGCCAATACTTGGAACTAGTTGTTCCATCCAGAACGTCCTTGTTGTCCGTCAAGAGCGATGGTCGAGAGATCTGCCATTTGTAGCTCGAGAAGAGCAGGATGTCCGAGGCCGAAGAGTTCATCTTGTATGACTTTCGAGGATGAATCGTCTCCTTCTGCACCGTCTCAATCTGGAGAGCCTCCAGCTCTTGATCAAACACTTGACACAAGTCCATGACGACCGATTCGTGGATCTTCTGCCACAAGTGGGCTCGGAAGATCTGGATCAAACTGATCTTCAGCGTCGGGATCTTGCCGTGCATGAATACACCCGTCAAGTCGAGCTGAACCTGGAAACCAACATAGACGTTGGCTCGGTTGATAGTCGGAGACCACCACATGGTGAAACGTCGATTCGGAATCTGACTCAAACCGGATCGTTGAGCATTGGTCAACTTCTTGTACTTCATCGACTCCTCGAAACCACTGTTGTGCAAGACCATGTAGTCATGCCTCAAGTACGTTTCGTCCCCATTGACCTTGAAACCGAACCATTCCGATGCGGTAGGCTCCAAAGAGATACCTTCGCAAATGAAGTGATGTTTCGTCGGCTTGCACGATGCCATTCTTTGTTTCCGTCCCAATGAGCAGGGGATGCGAGAGATATCGCCCGAGATGGTAGCAACTAAAGAGGCATTTTGTCTGTGCGTTTCGACGTCGAGGCCCAACGATCGGGCCAAAGCCACAACGTCGGCAAAGAATCGCGAGTTGCCTTCTGGTTGTGCGAAGCCGAACAGACTGTCCGGGTGCGTGAACCAGCCGTCACTGTCGATGATACCAGCGAGCACAGCCAGACGTACAGCCTGTGAGTTACGAAGGTAGAGCTCGGGCACGTGTTTGTTGTTTTCTGCGCAGTCGGCTTCACCAACAGGAGGCACAACTCCCAAAGCCCGCAGGTCTTCAGCGTGATTCAAAAGGACGTCACGGATTTCCAGCCCCTTCGAGGTTCCATCTCCAAGCCACAATCCCAAGAAGTAGGGGTCTACCGGAACCGGTCTTGCTGCCAGCTCATACCCAGCCGATCGGACGAAGTAAAGCTCCTGTTGAGCTTTCGGCGACATCGCAGCGAGGTCTGACGCAGTAAGCAGAACGTCCTCGTACTTGATCGCATCGTAGACGTCGGTTAAGTCGACTTGCAGGTCATCCTCGCCATCCTTGATATCCGGCAGTTGGCCTAAGGACCACGTCTGGGTCAACTTCTTGTGCTCCTGACGGACGAGCGCACGGATGCGCGGGAAAGTGCCATTCTCGTTCCAGACAAGCGATAGGTTTGGGAGGCCGACGTCGAGCTCGATCTCGCCTCCCGCGCCACTTGCTGAAGCGGCAAGGAATCGTTCCTTGAGGTTGCGTAGAGTGTGGGTCTCTACATGACGATTCGCCTGGGCGAAAGCCCCCGCTGCTTCAAATGCCTGGTTCTTCTCGGCAAACCAGACCGGAGGATGAGCAGAGTGGCCTGCGGGTGCCTCGTGAGCTGGGTTGCCCCACCAGAAGGTCGCATATTCCTCGACAGCCTCGTCGCCAACAGATACATCCACCTTAAAGCACTGCTTGTGCTCTTTGAGACCGGCTGTGCCATTCAAGGTGTTCAGCATCATAGTAGAACTTTGTCCGCCTCTCGATGCTTCGAAGACCCATGCTATCGCACTCTTGAGAGCGGATGGGAAATCGGGTCGGGCTTTAGTCGGAGCAATGTTGATTGCTGATTCGGAGACGATGTTCGCATCCTTTCTTCGCGACATCACGAGGATGTGATTTGAGGTACACACGAGATCTTCTTGCCCACCACCGATCTTGATCCTGTATAGGTGCTCGGTGCCGTTTACGAGGTTCCGGACAACACGAGGTGTGCCGTCAGGACCCAAAAGTTCGTCTCCTTCGCGTACATCCTCGACGACCACCTCGCTGTGGTCATATCGCAAGAGCCTTGTGCCCTTCTCGAGACATGCTTTCTCCCAGAACAAACCCTCCCAAGTTGGGAAAGCAGTACCCTTGAACAAAGAGTGTTCGAGAATACCTTCGACACCACCAAGAGCGGAGATGACGTCCACTCGGTAATTGTTAAGCTGCCACAATTTACCGTCATGTCGCTGAGCAGTCCACCAGAAAGGATTGGCTCTGAGCCGATGGAACTGTTGGAAGTGCGTTCGCACTCGCCATCCCTTGTCATATGCCAGGGTGTGACGATCCTTCTGGAACAGAGTGTTGATACGGGGAATACCACGATCCCAAGAATCCTCGAGATCTTCAAGCGTCAATCTTCGGTTGGTCGCCTGTGCCTCTTTTCGCTTCATGGCGTACTCGGACCAAACTCGTGCGGAATCCAGGAACTCCGCCTCCCAAGGCTGGATGTATCGGTACAAATTGGGGATCAATTGATCCTCCTCGTGTGTCATACCGGACCGGAAATGGGTGATGCCGCCCGAGTCGGTCTGTTTGGACCACCGCAGATCAGATTGGGGGATAAGGACAAAGCCCATCGACAGCATACCGAGACCACCCAACTCTTTGGGCGAGTAGAAGACGGCAGGAGGGAAACGCGATGGCATCTTCGAGTTTAAACCGATTTTGACTCGTGTTTGGACCTTGTTCTCCGCCTTGACAAGCGAGTCGAGGAGCTCATTGGTGTGCACAACAGCCTCTCGGTAGTAGGTCATGAGACCGATCAAGGCGGTGTTCCACTACGAAACCGTCAGCTCTACTGGTTACAAGTCACGCAAATCAAACTAACCTTATTGATGATCTTGGAGAATGTCGCGGAACCCGACGACATGAGGACCTGCCTGATTCGGTTGTTGAAATCTTGGATACCCTGATCCGAGACTCGCAAGAACGCCTGCGCTGTTCGCTCCTTCGTCGACTCTTGTGTAAGGTTCCACACACCGTCCCTGAGCGAATACTGCTCCCCATTCTGCGTTCGGATGCGAGGAAGGATTCGCACCTCAAAGCCAGACATGGAGAAGAGCAGCTGGGGATTGTCTTTCGAGTAAACAGACACGAAAGTGTCGTCCCACTCGATAGTGGTGAGTGAACGTGGCATCGAATTCTTCACATTCCAGAAGACAGCACGGCCCAGGTTGACGTCGTGCTTGATCAAACGCATTCGACAGTCCCGTGGCCAACAACGCCTGTTGTTGTATCCAATTACATTCTCGTTGTTCGGGTCCGGCTGCACGGATAGATATCTCTGGATGAGATCTCGTGATTCGTCGGCAGTGAAGCGGAACAAGATGTGAATGCGGTCGACATAACGAGTGTAGAATCGAATAGGATGACGTGTTTCGGTTGCCTGATCGCGGTACTGTAGGAAACCATTTGGCAACGTAGCGGGACCAGCAAGCTCGCTTGCCCTCTGGAGACCCAGAATAAGCAGATCTAGCACCAATCCGTAGTACTGGAAAACGAAAGACGAGAATTGCAAACCCCTGATCAACCCATACGCATTGACGTGTGACATATCTTTGAAGGTCAATGTAGCGTTGTTCTTCGAGGTGATGTAGTCGGCCAAATTGTGGTCGAGCACCAATCGGAGCAAACGATTGAGCAATGTCAAATCAATCTTCTCGTATACGCGCGAGAGGACCGTCTCCATCATCACCACACATTCGCCTTCGGAAGTCTCCCAAATGTCAGTCAAGTTGTTGATACCTTGACACCACTTGTACACAAGTAAGGGAGGTGGCTCCGAGTCGGCTGGCTTGATCCAGTTGGGGAAGAGCTGGCGCTTGTCCGCTTCGTACCAGAGGAATTGATCGAGGTAAGCATCGGTAATCTTCTCGACGGGCTCGATATCATAACAAGGGATGAGCTTGTCGTAAGTATCGAAGAATTCGATTCCAGCCTCCTTGAATGCTCGCTGAGTAAGAAGAAGTCGCTTGATACGCGACAAGCATTCGTGGGATTGTCGTAGGCCTGCTCAACCAAAGCCAGCTCTTCTCGCTGAGACTGGTTAAGACGACCGTGCACACTGTAAGCCTCCTTCAGCTTTTCCAGTGCTAGTACCAGCAGCTTCGTGTCGTGCTTGTAAGACAGGGGTGGGAAGGGGATAGGAGCGAATTTTCGGGACTCGAGCCAATGTACGGTCGAAGTATAGATCGCGACCGCCTCTTCGGACGAGATGTAAGGTCCGTCTTTGAGGTAGCCGTTTTGCCTCTCCTGCTCAGCTTTCAAGTATAGTCGGGTGAGACGACCAAGATTCTTCCTGACAACAGCCTTGTCGACAGTAGCACCTCGCCTGATACGTTCTCGGTTGTAATGAGCAACCGATGTCCACCAATCAGACTTGGACTTGATGTATCGAAGGATGATGTTCTCAATGGCAGCCGGCATGCCCGGCACCTTCCATGGAATGTTTGCTTTCCAGCATCGCCATGCCTCGGAGAGATGCTGAAGGATTGTTTTGGCTTTACTGCAACGATATTAGCTGCCTTTTTTTTTTCAACAAAGCAGAGCAACTTACTTAGCCTTGATCGATTCTGGCATCATGCTAGTGCGAATATCAGTATATGAACCAGCGGTAAGGCAAGACAGACTTACTCCAAGATATCGTGCATGACGGCGGCACGGAGTTCGAGGTCAAAGTGCGATTCGACTCTCTGTTTCGTAACCGTCTTTGCAGTACCCTTTGAATTACGTCCCTCAAACTGCCTCGCCAACAAGTTACCCAACCATCGTTCCAGCAATGGTACGATACCCCTCATGAAGAAAAGCCAGACCCTCCATCCCGGCGCCCAAAATCCGACACCCGGGCCCTTTCCAACGGGACCAGTGTTGAAGCGCGAGTAGATCAAGTGCTTTAGATCCTTGCACATACGGATCTGCTTCATCAACTTGTACTTGTATCTGTACATTCCGGTCAACTGGCCGACATGGGCGAACATGTATTGAAGACCGTCGGCGAGCTGAAAAGCGTCGACATTGCCCAATCGGAACTGGACGTGTGCATCGACAATGAGCTTTGTAAGACGCAAGATCTCTCTGCAAAGATGGAAAGCGTTTCCGAATCGGGACTTCTTTCGCTCCTTGGTCGTCAGGGTCTTGATGGGTTTGAGATTTAGATTGTAATCGAGATGGAGGTAGTTCAGGTTTTTTCGGTGGATGAGCAGGTTGAGCATGTTGTAACCTTGTCGACAGACTTGCAGACCTGCCTCGACCCAATCGAGCGTGGTTCCCTGGAAGAATTTGGTGTTTTTCAAAGAACGGAAAAGATTTCGCTTCGCCATCGCCTTGGGTTTCTTGTGGTGGAGGGCGTTCAGTACATACACTTTAAGCTGCAGGGGTCAGCAGACAGAAGAAAAAGCAGCTTGTTGCTCACCATCTTTTGGTATGACACCCTGATCTTCACCGCCTGATCAGGCGGACAGTGCTCGAGGTAGAAATTCTTGATCATGGGAACATCCTGGGCTCGCCTCATTCGACCACTTCGCAGGTTATAAGGATAAGGCGCCCAGTAGAGAGCAATCGCGTCGGCCGTGTTGGCGTTACTGAGATCCCTCTCCGCTAAGAACGGCTCCAACTCGTCCGGCAGCTCAAACTCGTCATCTTCGTCGTTTCCAAAGCCAAAGACGGCATCTTCGTGCGAAACGAGCGGCGTGTGTGCTTCCTGCACGACACGCTGCGAGATCGGGTTGATGAGAGGGTCAAAGTAGAAAGCGGGAAGATCGGGGTCGTCTGTCTTGATATAGACGTTCTTTGGCTCGTGGTAGTTACCAATATGGACGGAACGGGGAAGAGAGTTGTACAGGTGGGGGAATGCGACCTTGTACTCCGATCGAATGACTCCACGGATGATGACCTTGTTGATGTCATTGAACTCGTTCCAATCCTCATCGAACGCCTCGGCATCGCGATACAAGGGCTCATACTTCGGTCCACCTGGCAATGCAATGTTGAGTGCCTTGGCAGTGAAGAAGCTCTTCTTGTCGAAGAGGTAGAACGCATTACGATCTGAATAATCAGAAAGGAGTTGTCGACCGATTCGGTATAAATTTGCCATTTGAGGCAGCGTTAGTTGATAGAATCGATAGCTTGATCCGTTGACTTGAGGTGTGTCAACCAATGGCTTTGGGTCGTAGAACCAGTCGATGATGGCCTCGTCATCCTCCTCGTCCAATTCCAGCTGGATCGCCTCCAATGGTTCCACATCCAGCACATTGTCCCCGTAATCCATTGGCGGTTCCTCGTCATCGAACGGCGGGAAACGCATACGCTTAAAGTGTCGTCGATCACGCTTCTCACGTCGCATAGCTAGCCACATTGACGCCCATTGCGCGTGGAACTGATATCAATCAGCAAGATCACCCTGGAAACTAGACGGAAATACTCACCACTGGCTCGATAACTTTCGGCACTTCATTCACGAAGGTGATTGCTCCTGAAATATGATACAATACAGGTACCTCACGTACTTGCTCCCAAGGGTACGGAATGTTCTCCAGCAACTTCATCACAGCGTGTGGGACGTATTTCAAGGCTCCCAGGTGAACTCGCTTGTCGTTACGGAACTTGCGGTTTGACATGTCACCGTGATCCTTGATGATCTTTCGGATATGCTCAGGCGGCAAATCCGCTTTGCCAAAGTCCACACCGGCGCCTCCTCCTGTTCTCCTCTTCTCGTTGAACCTCCTCTTTTGTGTCGTTCTCCATTTCCTAGCCTTTTTCTCGATCTCTGCTTGACTCAATTGACCGAAAAAGTCACCATCCATCCTGCTCTGTCCGTCGCCATTGGCCTGTTGCGAGCCCGAAGCGGCGGGGAAGCCGGGGGGCGCGCCAAAGCCAGGCGGATAGGACATGATCGGTTTGGATCGAAAAAAGAGAGGTGAGGTGAAATTCCAAGGTATCGAGCTCAAAGAACTAGCTTGGTGGCAAGGGCAAAGGGGCAGCTTGTAAATACCGCCGCGGTGTTAATAACTGTGGCGCGAAGGATAAGTGGGGTCCCGCAATTCGCCGTTGGTCCTTTCTGCGACTGTCCATTCTTGGTCGCCTTCGAGCTATCCTACTCCCGGACTTGGGGGTTACCAGTGCCGTAGAGCGGCGTCTTCTTACCTTGTTCTGCATATCCCATCTCTGAATCAACTGAAATTTCTGTTTGTCACGCCTCCTTGCTCGCGAGCCATGTCAGTACAGCCACTACCATTACCGATGTACGGAGATCGTCCGGTCGTCCTCCTCACAGTGCGTCAGGAGTTCCCTGAGCGAAGTCTGAGTAGCAGCTGATATCTGCAGAATGACGATGGACCTCCAAGTGCATCTTCACCCAACATCTTTGCTTTCTGCAAACTGCTACAAGAGCGCTTGGGCTGGATCGTCAAGGTTGTCATTCCTGACTGTCAGAAGTCATGGTGAGCTGAACCACACGTAACAGACGATTGCAGCGCTGATCGTGGCAGGGTGGGAAAAGCGTACGCGATCAGTGATATCATCACATTGAGCTACTTCTATCCCCTTGGTGAGTTATGGGCTGAATCAACTCCGGTCTCGATACCATTGTCGCTGAGCGACTGTATTGCAGGACCGGACGGCTTGACCGGCGACATCACTCCGACACCTCGACCTCTGAAGGAAGGAGAAACAATGGAGTGGATTTTGTTGGCAGGAGTGAGTGTATTGCCCCGCATTCATGGAGCATATCTAACGTTATAAAGACACCTGCATCGTGCACAAATATCGCCCTGCACAACCTCTATCCGGGTCAAATCGACATGGTCATCTCCGGTCCAAATCGTAAGTGATACATCGTAGATAATAACTGCAAGCTAATCTGGGTAGACGGACGCAACTCCTCGACTGCATTTGCCCTTTCTTCCGGTACCCTTGGCGCAGCTCTGGCTGGTGCTCTATCTGTCCCACTTCCCGGTCCCACTCCATCTGAGCTATCTCTCCACGTCGAACATATCCCTTGCATCGCCGTCTCCTATGGAGTGGTAGCTCGTCCAGTCCCTCCCAAGGCTCTGGAATACTCCCATGACGTGGCGGTCGATGTTTGCGATCGCCTGTGGCGGAATTGGGGATACGAAGGCGAGCCTGGACCCAGTCGAAGACGAGTTCAGATCTACAGTATCAATGTGCCCATCGTTGAAGAGGCTCTTGAACCGCAAAACAGGAAAGTCGTTTGGACAACCATGTGGCGCAATGCATACGGTCAATTGTTCAAGACTACCAAACTGTGAGTTTGTCTTCTCCTGTCTTCGTCACTGTGTTCTTTTGCTTGCCTGTCTTTTCGGAGGCTGGATATGGGATTGACACAGAGCCAGCGATCCGGCTCTCAATTGGTGGTCAAATGCTGCAAGTCGTCCCAATCAGACTTCCAATATGCAAAGTTTCGCCACTGCCCTCAAATCCTCTTTACAGACAGTAGCAGAAGGAGAAGAACTCCAATCTCAAACCATATCTGACACTTCCTCTACCAGTGACAAAGCAGCCTACGATCCTTCCGACAATGCCAAGCAAGATCCCAATCGACCGGCAAAAGCTGTGCCACCTCGTGTGTCTACTACGGCCACTGCGGGACCTGGCGCTCTACCGACACCCGATCCAGCCAGCCCAGCGGAAACCGGATCTTCGCGCCAGCTCAAATTCCACTTTGCACCGACAATGGGTCCACTTCTCTTCCCGCCTGAAGAGATTGTTCCTGAGGGTACCGACGCGTGGGCATTTGCGAAAGGATACGTCAGTGTTACGCCAATGCGGGCCGAGTACGCCGGTCTCGGAGCTGGTGGTTGTGGATTTGGAAGCGAGGAATCCGGGATGGTACCTGGTTCAGAGTGGAAGATGTAGATGAATTTTGGTCTGATCCCTTGTACACATGTGAAATTATGTGCATACTGTCACCATGCAACATGTATGCATCTTTTAATTGTCTTCAGAATCCAACTTGATTTCCCCGGTCTCTGGGAAGAACCAATATTTCTGTAGGATGAATACAGTATCGTAGCACATACTGACAGCGGCCAAACCGAGTTTCCCAGGATTGGCAACGATACCTGATGGATCGTGCTCGATGAAGATGGAGGATACGATCAGTTCTGTAAGTGATAGGATACCACCGGCAAGATCCTATTCATATTATAAGCTGAGACCTCCTTCTGTTATGGGGGGCAAGATTGCATGGGTTTTGAGACTTACGCAAAAGATTTGATCTATAGCCCATCCTGCTGAACTTCGTAATTTCCAGTTGAGCATTATTTGAGGTATAAACTTGACGCAGGTAATTGCTAATTTTATGCTAGCTGCAAAATACAACCAATCCAAAAACTCTGCCTTGCCGACCCAAACGAAGATAGCATAGATGAACGAAGCGACTACCATGACTGCGAGAGCAATCTGACATGGGACGGAAGGCTTTATTCCTCCTGGAGGTGATAAAGCGTCATCTGTCTTTGTGGCTGGAGTAGAAGGGAGAAGAGCAGTTCGTTCGTCATCTTGTGTTGATTGTTGGTTGGGAGATGGATGTCGATTATAGTACCATACTTGTGCTGGGGTTATACAAGACAATATCAATGCGTGTAGGGAGAATGCGAGATCTGATCGAGATACTTGTGGTTCATGACCATCGTGTCTAGCTCGATATTGATTACGAGCTATTGGCGAGAAATACACACCCCAACTCCACAGTGTGAGAGCGAGGAAACCTAGTGGATTGATCCACACAAAGTCAGGAGAAAGACCTGTAGTCCTAAACAGTTTTCAAAGTCAATACGTTACTTGATAGCTATCAGGAATCCTTAGATCGACCTGACTCACCTCTTACGCTTGTAATTAAGGATCAGGGTAGGGTAGAAGGAAGCAGACCATGCGAGAAAATACAACACTCCGCAGGTATTGACGAATATCTCCCAAAACGTTACGGACGAGTCCAGCATGTTGATTGCTGAATGTCAACCGGATAAGATGAAAGTCTTGCTTGGTCAGAGAAGTGTTCAAGTAGACACAAGTGTGACTTCATTCACTGGCGGCGAAGTCCGATCGCGTCACATTGACGCTCTGTTTCAAGATTTGAAAAGCCTGCTGGAGCAGGTGGGCGTGTACCAAACAGCAGCTGAACCTGTCTGTCCTGTCTTTACAACGACGAAAACTTGGATGCCGTGAGATGATTTCTCCCAGGAAACGCCCTAGACAAGCCCTTACTTGTTCTGCAGCGGGACAATTCCCATGTTCACCAAGTGGAAAACCACCTCTGAGCACTGTCACAGAAGAGGATACGGAATAAACGAGGATGCATGATGAATAGTAGAAAGGGAAGATACCCAGAGGCAGAGTACATAAATATCCCTCAGTAAACTGTCAAAACAGGCCAGTGCTCGTCTCTGACCAGCACCAAAAGGCGACTAGGGTCTAAGAGCTTGACTCTATTGTGTTGGCAAGTCTCATCACTGGGTGAAGAAAAAGGATGATGAAGGGCTGAGGGAACGATAAGAAGGAGACGGACGAAGGGACCTGCTTTCTATTGCTTAGAGTGTGGGACAGGAGTGGAGATGAGAAGATCAAAACAAAGGTCAAAGTTATCGCCTGGAGATGGAGATCCTCAGGTCGATCTTGAGACCATGAGGACATTCGCGCCCATATTGCGCGTCAAACATAGCGTCACTGATACAATTAGTGTCACTTATCATGGTCGCATGTCGATACTGCTTGCATGTATCTTCTTGGTCGGTAGCTCGGTAGCTTGAGAGCATGAAAGGCAAACCCAAGTCGAAGAGATGTCATCCCCGAAATTTGGCTGTCGAAGCAATGGAATTTAATGCCACGTAAAGGGGAATTTGAATCCGGGGTCTCCAGCCTTTGTTCAACTTTTTCAAGTACCCATCGCAAAGCTTTCTGAACTTCGTTTGACTGACTGTTACACTTCAAACCGGTCTATATACCGCGATCATGTCGGATCCACGTTTCGCCCGTCTCAAGACGGATCCGCGTTTCCGCCGTCCAAAACAGAAAAACCTCAAGGTCGAGATCGATGAACGGTTCCGCGCCGTTCTGGAGAGCGACGAGTTTGCCGGCAGCAGCTCAAACGGCAAAGGCAAAGGTAAGAGATCTCATCACCGCCGTGGAGATCGAGTACTAACACACTCTATCTGTAGCTGTTGATAAGCGAGGACGACCTCTGGTATCATCCCATCAAGCCGATCAGCTGAAACGGTTCTACCGTCTCCGCTCTCCTTCACCCTCCAGCTCGAAACAAGACGGCGATTTTGTTGATTATGCTCGAGGAGAGGGAGTATTGGAGTCTTCCGGATCTGAAGATGAGGATAGCGATGCTGAATCTGAGGTTGAAGAGGAGGAGCTTGAGCTAGGACAGAAGAAAAAACGTTTACCTCACCTTGATATTCCCGAAGATTCGGATTCAGAAAGCGAGGGAGACGACGAGCATCTCAAAGTGGATCTATCAGAGGATGACCATGTATCTGCTTTTCCTCCAGAGGCTGAAAGTGACGATCAGGAAGAGGAGGATGAGGAAGACGATGTACCTACTATCCCACCTACGAAACGAATTGCAGCGGTCAATCTGGACTGGGACAATCTTCGAGCTGCCGACCTTTTCTCAGTATTCAACTCTTTCCTTTCGGCTCCTCCTAAAAGAGGCGAAAGTTCAGCGACTGGAGCAGGGAAGTTAGTGGACGTCAGGATCTATCCGAGCGAGTTTGGAAAACAACGCATGGAGAAGGAGGAACAGGAAGGTCCAGCTGGAGGCATCTTTATTGGGAAAGCCAAAAGGAAAGATAAGCGGAAGGAGGGAATTGTGTTGCAGAAGCATCTGGATGAGGGAAGTGACGAGGAGGATGAAGGAAGTGACGAGGAGGACGAGGAGGATGATGATATGTCTGAAGGCGGTGATAAGAATGCATGGGAAGGGAACTCTGTGGAAGATGTTTCGGACTTTGACGATGCTGAAGATGAAGACGAAGACGAACAAGGATCCGAGCTCGAGGAAGACCATCGACCTCGATCGAGTGGACAAAGTAAAAGCAAGGATATTGACGGTTTGGAGATCGTTTCGGATTTTTCTGAGACTGGTGAGAACGATGTCGACATGGACAAACTCCGCCAATATCAACTTGAGCGATTACGGTGAGTTTTGGTGCCCAGGTGTCTGCCCGTAAGCTGATGATATCTTCAAAGATATTACTATGCTGTTGCAACCTTCTCTACTGTCTCTGCTGCCGAGAAAGTTATGTCTGAATGCAATGGGACGGAGTTTGAGCGTACGGCCAACGTGTTTGACTTGAGCTATGTGCCTGATGAGATGGAGTTTGAGGACGACGAGGTTACGTGAGTCCAACCGGGTCCGTTGAGGCTACCTTAGCTTATCAAGGCAGAGATCGAGCGAACCAGGAAATCAAGGGTTACAAGGGTAACGATTTCGTGACCGATGTAAGCTGCATTCTACTCCTCGAGAGGATCTTCAAGACTAAATGTGAAAATAGGCTCTGCGACATTCAAAGGTCAAGCTCACATGGGATCAAGATGACCCAAATCGAGTCAAAGTCACCCGTCGAAATCTGACCCGTGAGGAAATTGAAGAACAAGATTTCAAGGATTACATTGCTTCATCGGACGACGAGCCCACCGAAGACGAACGTGATGCTGCGCCAAAGGAGGTCCTGGACAAAAAGGCCAAGAAGGCCTCCACGAAGGAGAGGACAGAAAAGCTTCGCAACTTGCTCTTGGCGGGGAACCCAGAAGATGGGGATATCTGGGGCAAAGCTGGTACGGATTGGGTTGAAGAATTGAAAGAGAAACCCAAATCTCAGGCCAAAGTCAATGGTACTGGCAAGAGCGCAGGGGAGATGGAGATTACTTTCAAGCCTGCTCTATCGACTGCGATCGGAGTGGACGAGAAGGAGAATATGACGAGTTTAGAGAGGTATCAATTGCGAATGAAGGAGAAGAAAGCTCGTAAGAAGGAGAAAGCCGAATTGAGGCGATTGACCAAAGACGAAGGAGATGGCAAGACCTCCAAAGCGGCTGACGACTTCTTCGGCGAGGAGGACGACAATGACCAAGATATTGAACCTGGCATGTCGTCCGACGAAGAAGGAGAAGGAGAGGAAGAGGAAGAAGTATCGCACCGAGTCGAGAAAGATCACGGTGGCAAACAACATTTCTCTATGAAAGATATTCTCAAAGCGGAGAAAGAAAGCGCTGGGAAACGGAAACGTAAGAGGAACAAGAAGAAATCAGCACACGCAGATGAGAGAGAAATCGAGCTTGGTCCTGATGAGTGGAAAATTGATACGAAAGATGATCGATTCAAGGCATTGCACGAGGAACCTGAATTCGCTATTGATCCTTCCAATCCTCAGTAAGAATCCATCCATATTTTACCGGCAGAGATTGTAGCATGTTGCTAACGATGATAATTTTTAGCTTTACAAAGACAAAGGCGATGAAGGAATTGTTGGCGGAACGAACACGGATCAGGAATGCAGCTGCACCTAAAGATGTAGAGGGCAAAAGAACGGTCGTGCGTAACTTGAGTGATGAAACGCCAAAAGAGAAGGATCTGGGATCGTTAGTGGAGAGTGTGAAGCGTCGGATGGAGGTGCAGAGTAAAGGGAAAAAGAGGTCAAGAAAGCATTAGTCATTGTGTTCGTCATCATTATGAATGGGATAAACGATGTATATTTGCCTCGCCTTAGGTTGATCATTGAAACTCCAAATGCTGAAAGAAAACTAGCAGCGATAGTCACTTGAGGGTGACAGTATGCATGGTTTAGTGTCAAAGGTCCGGGAATGAGACAATGCAAAGGTATATATGTAAGAAACGTGAAGATTTCGTAGCGTTGTCGTGAACTTGTCTGCCTGGTCAAAAAGCCTTTTTGTGAATGATATCGGGATCTTCTTTGTACTCGTCTGCCGATACCCACATCTAAAGCAATTTGTCAGCTGATAGACGATTAGTGCAAGGGAACAGCATACTTTTTTGAAAGTACTCAGACCAGCCAGGATACTTCCTCCAATCCAAGTTGAATACTACCGTTCCTGTCAGCTGAGTCCAACGCAAGAATCGTTTAGCTGACCTTTCGTTCTGGAGGTGCGTAGATTTTGAGCTTAACATCCTTCAATGCCAATTTCTTCACCTCGTTCAATAACCGGTCTCCAAAGCCTAATTATCAAGTGTTCAATCAGCTCTAACGAGGTGTGTACTTGTTGTCTTAGGCTAACCTGTACACAATGTTGATCCTCCAGAAAGTACGATATTGCTAAAGAGGGATTTGCGGAGATCTAGATCTGTGCGATTGATGGAATCCACAATGACCTGAATGACATCAGCTCCTTTCAGATCCTGTCTGACTAGAGTACACGATAACTGACCTGGTGTACACCTGGGTCTTCTTGACCTATCAATTCGGGATTAAAGAGTATCTCTGGTGCCAAGAATCTCTCTGCACCAAGCTGTCCACACATATCAGCCAAACCCATGACTCGAAGTCTTTACGAACCTGAATGACTTTTCCATCAGGTAATCTGAATTCCTCCCATGCACCACCATTGTCTTTCTCCTCCTTTGCAGGATTGAGAGCCAAGTAACATGTCTTCTCTTTTATTGTCCTCACTACCTCTTTCTCCGCCGACGTGTGAAGGTAGTATCCCGATTTACGTAGGAGTAGTTGTAGGTGATCGGTGACATCACTATCAATAGTCAGCTTTTGTTATCTATACAAGGGAATTTCGTCAGCTGACCGTCCAGCGATGTCTATCCGCCTTATTGCATGTGGCATTGAAAAGCCTTCAAAAACAGGTACGGCATGAGTCACTCCATCGCCTGAATCAAGTACGATTCCTGTTGTCCGACCGGAGGAGTAGCTGATCTATAAGCTGGCTTGTTCTTCAGACATAGAGCGAAGTGCTGAGAGACTTACAGACTTAAAACAGCTTGGACACTAGTGAAGAAAGCAGGGACATTGAAAGTCTCAAAGAAAACTTGTGCGGCCACATCTCGATTCTGTCTGGGATTCAGAGGAGCTTCGGTCAATAACACAGGATGCTACGTTCATGTTCAGCTTTCCCATCCTCTCAGAAAAGTCCCTCAAATGCCCACCTCCTCTGATAGAGCCTTCAAACCTTCGGCATAAACCCAACCCCATATTCGCTCCATATCATCCCAATCGACAACAACGCCATGCTCCATCGGATACTTTATCTTGAGCAATCCTCGAAGCTCCTGCGCTCTCCTCCCGATGAACAGATTGTCTTGTATTGCACCTGCCATGATACGAGGATGCTTCGGTCGACCCACACTTTGAGAGATCAGCTACGTTGTTGAATGGTCGGTTTGGGTTCGTTGCATGAGACTCACAACGAAGGAATATAGCAGGATGGTTGCTCTTCACCTGCAAAGCCTGCCTTGATCATCCCGGATCCCTTGGAGCAGAATCAGCATGACGAATAACTGGGATGGACGTAGCAGCTAGCTGGCTCACATTGTCAATGACGACAGGCTGATTGGTGAGTCTACGGAGGATCGTGAGCTCATATTGGACCCGTCGGCGCATCTCGCAGCTTACACATCGTCAAACTCAGTCGCCATCGCGATGTCTTATCTCTTCCGTGACTTGCGGAAGCTCAGCTCTGACGATTGACTCAATGTATAGAGCTGATTCGGGACAATGTATCGATAACTCGGTCCTCTCTGCACGGACGCGACGCGCCTATCGCCGTTCAAGGAGGGGACCAGATAATGGCATATATATTCTCTTCATCTGCTCACAAGGGGCTCGCAACACCAAATGGATGCATGCATGCTCGTCGAGATAAGGCGAGTCAAACGGAACAAGGCGGATCAGTAGAGCTTGCTGAACAGAAGGGAGAGTTGCATGGATGGCACAAGGACAAGGAGTTTGGCACCTACTGTACCCACCTCAGGACGATCATGGAGCTTGAGTTTATAGTGTGATCTTTGTGAGACTCGCTGTCAAACAGCTGGTCACGGCGGTGCTCTGAAATGATGGAGAGCACCTACCATACCCACCACCCAATGTTTCATCTTGCAGCAGAGTACCATCGTCGTCAAGTAATTGAGACATTTTTACATACTTTACCTCCCGGATCTCGAAGATCCTCTCTCGAGCCAAGCGATCAGTAACGCATTCGCTTGGGATCACGATCATCATGTCCCGGAGCACCGCCAAACCCACCTCCGCCTCCTCCTCCACCGGCACCGCCGTCAAAGTCACGCTTGTACCCCCCTCCTCCGCCATAGCCACCGCCAGGGGGGCCCTGACCGTAACCGTTCGAAGCACCACCAAAGCCTCCTCCGGGTGGTCTGCGCACAAATGAGCTCCAACTAAGGGGTTTTTCTTGCTATAGACTTACCCTTGGCCTCCACCACCATCACCACCACTTGGGCCTGGTGGTCCCCTGCAAACAAATCAGCACGCTTAATGATGTAATGAAATTCCTGCTCACCCGAAGCCGCCACCTCCACCGTAGCCTCCGGGGCCGCCTGGTCCACCTCCAAAACCTCCTCCTCCACCAGGAGGGCCACCGTATCCTCGGTCCCCACCACCGCCTTGGAATCCTCCCCGACCACCAAAGCCACCTCCTCGACCACCAAAGCCGCCACCGCCACCTCTGTCACCGCCCCCTTGGAATCCTCCTCGGAAGCCACCACGTCCACCACCACCATCAAAGCCACCTCGGAAGCCACCACCTCCTCCTCGGAATCCTCCTCCACCACCTCTGTCACCTCCTCGGAATCCACCACGGAAACCACCTCGGAATCCTCCGCCAGTGAAAGGTGCCGGTTCCGGTGCTGGTGCGGCAACTGGTTCGACAGGCTTTGGTCGACCACCTAGACCTCCGCCCAATTTCCGAGGTCTCCAGCCTTTGACAGTACGACCTCTCTCAACGTCGACAAGGATACGTTTGTGGTGGATGGGAATGCCTTCTGCGTCCTTGTACGCAGCTACGGATTGTCAGCATTTTCGACAGGAGGGTTCAGAAACCTCACCTTTCATGTCTCGCTCGCGCTCAAAGACAATGAAGGCATAACTTTTGCTTTTGCCTTTGCGATCACGAGTAATGACTATCCGTTCAATGGCACCATAAATCTCAAACTCGCGTCGTAGATCTTCTTCTGTGGCCTTTTTGGACTGCATGACATCAGCATATCAATCGTATTGGGAGTTCGGATGACTTGCCAGTCGGGAGATGAACAGGGTCTTGTAGGGGTCTCCTGTAGCATTGGGATCATCCTGTGGTGAATCTGTACTCCATTAGCTGTCGTTCAACCTCGCAAGGATGTATCGCAGCTCACAAGTCTCCTCGAGCTTCTTTTTATATTGCTCTTTCCTTATCTTTCTGGCCTCTCTACGCATTTTGATAGCTTCTTGTCCGACAACACCCAACTCTGCAATTTTGTCCATCTTTTTCTTGACGGGCTGTTTCTTCGCCTTCTTCTTGCTGCTACTACCCTCTATCTCGCCAGCTTCCTGGGCACCGCCATCAACGTCCATCTTTTGCTCCGCAGCCTCAGCTTCTTGCGCGACTACATTTCCATTCGCCTCTGACTTAGTTTCGGGACGCTCAGCAAGACCTTGCTGCAACTCGGCATCTTCAGCCTCCTCCTTGATTCGTTGAAGAAGATTGCCAACGCCAGTCAGCTTGTCGGGCCCGCGAATTCGTTCGTCTTTTGAAAGAGGTCTAAGAAAGGGCGGTAAAGGTCTAGGAGCGAAGAGCTTGAGGAGGTTAGGAGGAAGAAGAGAGGTCATAATGCGACCTGCTCCACGAGCGAAACAATCTCACAAGCAAAGGGTTCGTTCAAAGATCATCATATCACCCAACGAGACGGAAAGAACCACAGCTTCACACAACGCCGCGGGGAATTCTCAAAAGTGGCATTCCCACAAAGCGCTCCGCGGTGCCGGACGGCTTCGTGCGTATGCGGCAACGTCTTCGTTGAGTATATATCTCTTTTGACACTTTAACATCCAACACGAGACAGCTACTGACAAACAGCCAACACACTCTTGAACGGCTCAAGCCATGCCTGACGACCTGAATCTCCTTGACCAGCTCGAGGAATGGCTCGAGGCTCAAGTCCCTAGCAATCTTCAGGACCTTCCCTACCGGATGTTAGAGACAATGGAGCGTGTTAGCAATGAGCTTTGTATGTATCGCCATGATCATATATACATTCTAGTAATCATACTAAACACGTACAGTCGAAACACTCAACATGCACGGACCTCCATCAATCTCGATCCCGTTTCCTCCTTTCCATGCCAAGGAGGTTCCTCCACCTCCTCCTCCGCCAGTACCCACCCTTCTACATCACTGCACCCACAACAGAGCTGGACGCTTGATCAAGGCCCATCCGTTTGCGATTGGCGCTGGTGCTGCTGTGGCTCTTGGTGTCGGTCTCGGAGCGGCGACGTACCTCGGTTATGTACCGTGGGTCAACAAGCGCGCGCGACGAGTGGGCACCAAAGGCGTTGTAGAAGATGGATACTTGAAGGAGGCTATAGGTATGCTCTTTTTACTGAAGTGTCCTACAGTAGCTGATGACGGCTAGTCCTCCTTTCACCGACGCCGATGCCGCCGCTTCTTTGGCCTTTGGCAGTCTCTTTGCTGAGAGCCGGCTATGTCGTGCTAATTGCGGTCCCCCGCAACGAGGATGCCGAGCAGCTCGAGAAACGCTTGGCTCCTCTCGAGGAGAAGAGCGCCCTCCGCGTCTTGGTCTATGACCCAGAAGATGTAAGTCTTGATTCCATCCATACTTCTGCAAACTGACTGGCCTCTCTCAGCCCACTACATTCCCTCCTTTCCATCGATCGCTTCTTGCCACTCTCTCCCTGCGATTCTCAGCCGTCGGCGCTGCAGATTACAGGTCAGGCGGTGACCCTTACAACCCTCGCCCGGACCACATCCCACACATCCACGCATTTGTCTCGTTGTACCCTCTGCACCCCAATCCGCCGAACCAACCGGGCGCACTTCCAGCTCTGCCAGCCTTACTGGCTCCAGACAATAAGGGCAAGACACCTAGACTTGTTACGATCTACCCGTCTAGCTCAGTGATGGTCCAGCCTGACCACTTTGCTTCGCAGGTCATCTCGGCTAACCACCGCTTACTCGGGGCAAACCTCGCTGCATCTGCTGGCGCACGTATCATTTCCGTTTACGTGGGGCACGTCGTACTGCCGCCGCTGCATCAAATGATCAACGGTATTCACTCTTCGAGTTTCAAGCTCTCGGCGCGAGAGTGGCTCCAACACGCCAAGGGATTCGACAAATTGTTTGCTGTGAAGGATCTCTTAGTCAACGGACTCGCTTCACTGTACGCGACTGTCGCTGGGCAACTTGGATTGGGAGTCTCTGCTCAGGACTATGCGCTGGTCGAGCGACGCGTGCTCAAAGCACTGAAATCCAACCACCGTACTCGATGGCACGCTGGTCAGTATGCCCATCTGCCGTTCATCCTCTCCCGGCTCCCATTGCCAATTCTTCCTCGCGTACTGTCCATTCTGCCGGTGATGCCAGGTCCAACGGGGCCAGCACCAGTACAAGGGGTCCCTGCGCCCCGTCGACAACTTGGTACCAAGCGGACTGTACCGAGCTCCAAGTCGGTGTCAGCGACAAGCAGCGAGCACGAGCATGAGCAATCTTCAAACGAGGACCTGGCGAGCTCGATCCATTCGCGAAAAAGCAGGGAGATGGAATCTGAGAAAGGTACAGATAGCGATACCGGTAGTGTTGGCAGCGCCAATGGACTTGATGGAAGTTGGGTAGGTCTCGACGGGGGTAACTAGGAAGAATAAATACGCGAGTAAATGATGTAGGATGAGGAATGTCTGGGAGTGGCTTGTAAGTAAACATGTTGTTGAGATCTTTCAAAGGAGTTGTATTGAAATGAAATTAAATGCCACTCTGGCTATACTGAGCTCTACCGAGGAGTACCTCTGAATGCCTTTCTCGAGTCAACGCTCCTTGCGTGAATTAGCAGATGCCATGATCGGTTTACACGGCAGTATCTTCCCCCACCCGGATATGACGTCCCGTCCGGACCGAGCTCCCGGTACTGTTATTGGACATGATTTTGCGAGGACCCCTGTCAGCTGCTTTCGCCATGCAATTAATGCTTGACTATAGGTTCGTGTCCGGCGAGCCGTATATCCAGACCCGTTCCAGGATATTTCCGGTGCCGAGTGGGGTAGACCTTTAGGACCTTTGGCTTCGCGACGCTCGGCCTCGAGACCCTTTGGGCTTCTTAGCTCGTAATGAAAGAGGAGGCTGGCAGCGACGGCGCAGCGACGGTCCGCCCATGTAAACACATACATATCATATCCCTTTTTTTCCGATCAGAATCATCGCGCAATCGACATGCTTCTCTCGACTTTTGCCTGGTTATTGGGAACTATTCTGACTGCTAGAGGACAGGATGAAGATAATGAGCTATCTCTGATCTCATCTCGTCGAAAGACAGACTTGTCTCGGTTCCCTACTCCTCAAGCTATCGCTTCTATATCTTCTTGGTTGGGAAGTCAGAGTTCTAATGGGACTTGGGCAGATGTCAACTACCTCTCGGGATGTACCGCTCGTATGTCTCACGAACTATTTCAAGTCCCTAGAAGCCGATCAATTGATCCTCCGGTTATAGAAAGAGCCAACTGGCCTATACAAGAACATTGGGACCGACTAATAGTATTCGCAAGTGCATGGTCAGGTCTTAATCCAGACATACCTAGCAATTGGACAGGGAGTTCTGATTTGCTCCAGGGTGTGAAGAACGGTTTGGACTGGTGGTTGGATAATGACTATACTTCGGATGACTGTATCGATCTTGGTGGAGCTAGTAATGCTACTTGTCCATGTGGTACGCCAGGTCTGTGGAATCCTGTAAGTCTACCTAAGACTTCGTTTCGGATTTAGCTTTATCTAGTAGCTGATATTGTATCGGTAGAACTGGTTTGACCAGATTATCCTCATTCCTCAACTTCTTTCGACTACATGTTTGCTTGTTGAATCCGGGTTGACAGCATCCGAGCTCAGCGGCTGTGTCCGGATTCCTTATAGGGCATACCAAAGAAGAGATGAGTATATTCACGGAGTAGGGTACCTCACTGGCGCCAATGTTTGTCTTACCACTAGGCAGAGATCTGTGCTGATGTATGGGTCTAGACGATCAACGTCATGCAAAACTCGGTGTCGATGGCGCTGTATGTGGGCAATGCAACGATATTGGACGATGCACTTCATAGAGCAATGGCGGTAGTCACGGTATGTTTTCTTTGTTGCTGTCTTGTATTCTTCTCTGTGACTGTTTCAAAGCTGACGATGGCGGTCAAGTACTCTGATATACCAGCTCAAGATGGTATTCACCGCGATGGAAGCTTTCTACAACACAGCGGTATCCTCTATAATGGGAATTATGGCAAAGACCTAGTACATTCCCTCATCATGGTCCAGTGATGGTGCTGACCGATATACTTTCAGCTCAATGCATTCGTTCAGCTAGAAGGCGAGGTGATCGGCACTTCCTTCGCGGCGAACGAAACGACGCGTCGAGCATTTGCCACTGATGTCCAGGGTTCAGAGTGGATGATTTACGTGGATACCCAAACGCGTCAAGAACATTGGGATCTGGTTCGTCTCCTCTACATATGTACGACGTTGAGGTCTTGACTGAACGTGCGTGGTGTGCAGAATGCTATCGGACGATTCATTGGCTTTCCTACGGTTGATCTACAGGCTAGTGCGGATATCAACTTCAATGTTACTAAGTTGGCGGCTGCGACTGCCGACTTTGAAGGAGAGTATACTCTGAACGATACAATCCGACGGCTAAGCTCGAATGGGACTGATAAACTCGACGGAAACAAGATGTTCTATGCCTCGGACTATATGGTTGGTCAGCCAGGATAGGAAAAAACTAAGTCGACGATAGGTACATAGGCGTGAACAGGTCATCCTCACGAACAAGATGATCTCCAATCGATCACATAATACTGAATATACGAACTCAGCAAATCCATACGGCTACCACCTTGGCCAGGGTACACTGTTCTCCTATGTGACCGGATACGAATATCGGGATATTCAGGCAGGATGGAATTGGAACCTTATCCCGGGCACAACCGTCCAACGGGATCATCCAAAACTGCAGTCGTCTATCGTTGGTGTGACTGGCAAGACAAAGTTCGTTGGCGGTGCGAGTGATGGTTGGGTGGGAACGAGCGTGGAGGATTACGTGGATCCATATGATGCGTCTTTGAGGTATCGCAAGGCTTGGTTCTTCTTGGATGATTCGGTCGTGGTGACCGTCTCTGGGATCAGCGTGAACGATACAGTGGGACAAGACGTGATAACAGTCTTGGATCAACGAATGGCCGTAGATGGCGGAATCTGGATCGATGGACAAAGTGTCAATGCTGGTCTCTCCACTACAGCCAATGGGACCACACTGTTTTATGGTGGAAACGGGTATTTATCCTACGACACTCCATTTCAGCTCACTCTGTCCGAAGCAAATCGAACTGGCAATTGGTCGGCTATCTCCACTTCAACAGTTGGGAATTCGACGGTCCCGATATTTTATGCCTACACGACCCACGATCTCGACTTTAATTCGTACAGCTACGCCTTCTTCCCGGCCACTGACCGAGACCGACTAGTCAGTGAAGTGGCAAATCCAACATCGACCCCTATAAACGACAACGGCGTATCCGGAGTCGCAGGCCAGGAAAGATTGTCAGTTGTCTTTTGGCCTAACCAGGCTTCTTCCGTAGCCGTGAATCTCTCGACGGTTGGCTGGAGTAAACAAGGGTCGATTACCATCTCTTCCCGCGATCCAGGCGTGTACTTGTTCGCTACGAGGTTGAACGATGACGGGTCTCGCACTATGGTTGTCACGCTAGCAGATCCTTCTCAGTCACTGAATACCACCAGTTTTGCCCTCACATCTCACGCATTGGATCTGCGGTGTGAAAAGCTGGATTGGTATGACGGGTGTTCACAAGAGCAGAGAAGCGTTGCGTTTACGGACATCACTCTACCTCAAGGTGGATTTGCAGGTGATTCGATATTCAGAGAGGTCTTGATACTGTAGACATTCCATGGACGGATCGATGGTTATATGTATAACTGCAACAGCTATCGTCCTTGTAATATTAATACCTTCACGATATCCTATGTGCTGTGATGCATATTATAGGGTTGCTGGCTGTTTGCCACCGGCTAGCGATTTTGACGGAAGCAATTTCCAGAACCATCTTCAAGCGTTTGAGAGAACGGGTACTTTTCGTTCGTTTCTCCATCTCTTGCGAGATCCAAGCGATTTCTCAAAATGGCTACAAATGGTCACGGAGCGGTACCGCTACAGGTACCGCCTGGTCCACCGCCGGGACGCCCGCCGATGATGGGCGCCCCAGCTGGATTTGGCTTCCCTGCCGGGCCTCCTCCAGCAATGCCCAATTTCCCGCCGCCTCTCCCTCCTGGATGGAGCGAGCATACAGGTATGTTGATAAATGCCATCCAATAAAGATGGAAGACTGATGGGCTTAGCTCCTGACGGGTGGACAAAGTATTACTACAACTCCAATACCCGCGAATCAACATACACCCGCCCACCATTTCCTGGGCTATTCGGTGCCGCGCCTCCAGCCACTGCCACTGGGTCTCCTTCCCAGTCTGCACCTAGCGAGAAGAAGAAAAAGAAGGAGAAGCCAAAGAACAAGGTCCCTATCCCCGGTACGACCTGGACCCGAGTTACAACCAACGAAGGCAATGTATTTTACTTTGAGAAGGACTCGAAACGTTCGGAATGGAGTGTGCCAGCAGAGATTGAAGCAGAGGTAGAGGCATTGGAAGCTGAGGAGCAGGCTGCTAAGGAAGAGGCAGAGAGGGAAGAGAAAGAACGATTAGAGAAGGAGAGGCTGGAGAGAATCAAAGAGCGAGAGAGGATACGTCTCGAAGTCGAGGAAGAGCGCAAACGGAAGAGAGAAGCAATGGATGAAACTGGGCAGGAAAGGAGAAAGCCGAAAGTAGCTAAGATAGACAAGGAGAATGGCGAAGCTGGTGAAGAGGAGGAGGCCGAGTATGCGCCAATGGATGAGGAAGATGAGGAGGCCTGGATGAAAGCTGTCGCGGCAGAATTCGCAGAGGCCGATCAGGCTGAGGCGCAGGAGAAGGAAAAGGATGCCGAGAAGATCAAGGAGGAAGAAGAGGCTGCCGCGAAGAAGGTCTTTGCAGTGCCAGAGAAGGTCAACGTGTCACTCGAAGAGGGCAGGGCTCTTTTCAAGGTATGTTTGTTGGACTTGAGTAGGACCAAAGCAACAAGACTGATGATCGCAGGCTCTCTTAATCGAAAAGGAGATCTCACCCTTCGCTCCATGGGATCAGTCTTTACCCTTATTCATCAATGATCCCCGATACGTCCTCCTGTCATCCATGAAAGACCGTCGCGAGGTATACGAGGAGTACTGCCGCGATGTTGGGCGGGCGAAGCGGCTGAACAAGGCTCCGACGGCTACCGAGTCGAAGAAGGCAGACCCAGAGCGCGAGTATAAGGCTCTGTTGCGCGAGGAAGTGACGAGTACCCGGACAAGATGGGAAGAGTTCAGGAAGAAATTCAAGAAAGATCGAAGGTTCTACCACTTCGGGAGGGATGACAGGGAGAGAGAGAAGGTGTTCAAAGTGCATCTTCGAGAGCTTGGCGAGCGTGAGCCGTAGACTACTTTACGCGGGGCCCTCCAGCTGATCCGGTACAGGTAAACGAGCGGACGCTCAGCGAGCAGAGCAAGATTTCTTTGAGCTCCTAAAAGAGTTCTCTGACATCACTTCCAGCTCGATATGGTCGGAAGTTAAGCGAAACCTTCACTCTGATGCTCGATACGATGCGGTTGGCTCTTCGTCACTCCGTGAAGAGCTGTTCAACACCTATGTAAAAAATCTGGCTTCCACCAGTGGCAAGACTGAGACACCTGAAGAAGCGGCAGAGCGCAAGCTAAAGGAGCGCAAGGCGAAAGAGGAGGCAAGTCTTAGAGAGAGGCAAGCGAAGGTACAGCAACATCAGCAGCAAGTCAGTAAGGAGGTCGGGAAAAGTCGAGCCGGTGCTGGTCGGGAGGAAGGCGAAAGGCTGTTTGGCAGTTTGTTGGTGGATCAGATTCGGGACCACGAGGTGAGTGCTGTCGAGCGTCATGAAGCTATGCTGATATCACCAGATTACATGGGAACAAGCAGTCCAGCTACTATCCCCTAACCCGCGATTCAATCACCCATCTCTTCACCCAAATGACAAACACCGTCTCTTCAACGAGCACATCACTCGCATCTCATCCAAACGATCTAATGCTCTTCATCAGCTGTTTGCCACTCATGCTCCTCGCCTCGATACACCTTTCGATGAAGTATATCCCAAGATCATCGACGAACCTATCGTCACTCGCTTGGCTCTTTCACCAGACGAATTAGAAGATCGGTTCAAGGCCTGGAGACGGACTCGTGAGGCCGAAGCGCGACAGGAATTCGATACGATGTTAGGAGAGAACAGCTTTGTCGAGTTCTGGGGCAAGATGAGAAAGAAGACCCTGGACGAGGCTGCCAAGGCTGTTAGGGAGGATGAGATGGACGAGGGAGAAGGTATGGGAGACGGCGGAGCGGCGGATCTGACTCAGCTTGCGAAGCAGATTGATCTGGATGAGATCAAGAGTGTCTTGAGGAGGGATGCAAGATACAGGCAATTCGATCATATTCCGGATGTTCGGGAGAAATGGCTGAGGGTGAGTTGCAGTACTTTGGAAACGAATGTTGGCTGATTGTTCAGGAATACCTGGAAAATATCGAAGCGGCGTCAGGATCTCGGACTATCCACAACGTCAATGCTCAGAGATAGAGTTTGTGGAGTCTCCATTGTCTGGTGACAATTTGCATGCACAATGTCATTGTTGGTATCATTAAAATGCGAGTTATCTGCCTAAAGGTGCACTGGAATATACGACAAGGCGGTTCGAATCGAAAAGATCGGTCTGGTAATCTGCCCAACGCCGCATCGGCAGCTTTGAAGCAGGTGGAGATGGTGGAGGGGGAGGAGGTGCAGGATCGGTAGGCGGAGGAGGTTGGTGAGGCGGAGGAGGTTGTTCAGGAGGAGGAGGTAGGCCAGAAGGAGGGGGTATGCCAGAAGGAGGTGACGGTGTGGGACTTGATGATGGTGTGCTTGACATCAAAGACATATTAGAGTCCAGGCTTGAAGTTGGAGATGTAGGATCAACCCGTGCAACCTTGGCACGTGAAGCTTTAGGTGTCGACGACGCGACTGAAACAGCTCTTCTAGGAGTGGACGAAGTGGAGGATGAAGCTGATATAGAGTCCATTCCGCCATAGATCTCCAGTAAATCTCCGGGATCAGTGAGCGTGTCTTCGGACTGTTCTGTAGACATGATCTCAATGCGTCGCCGTACTTCGTCTCTTGGATCTGAGCCGCTGTCAGCTCTCAGTCCTCGAGAGGCTAAGCGGGACATACCTTTGGCGGCGACCCAGCCTGGGGGATAACCCCACTTGAGCATATAGTTCAACCATGGCCACCGTCCTTGGCTTTTATCGCGCTCGATAGCCATGGTGGCCTCGCTGACCTCGCCATCCTCCAGTTCCAGATCACTGATAGCAAATTGATCTGTAAGGTAGAATACTGCATCGGCCAGCTTTTCACTAACTCGTCCTGGCTCAAAGCGATGGACAAGCTCAAGTCGCCGATGTCTCTCGTCTTCATTGAATCTGTAATCTTCCAGGCACTGCAGATGTGAAGGAGGTACAGCATCGCGAGATGCTTCGAAGTCTCTTCGCGATTGAAGGATCTGTAGGCGATCACGCGGTCGAGGACAGTCCCGCAATGTATGTCCTGATTGTCGACAGTTCCAGCATACAACCCTGATGATGAGAATACAGTCCCGGTATTGAAAGGCAGTCACTCACGACGTGTGTGTACCCTCGGATGAGTGCTCCCTTGATGACGGTCCCGTCTCATACATGACTTCCTTGACACCCTCGATCAAATCTCGTGTAGGAACTTGGTCGATCTCCCACGCATCGATACCCTCACGTTCAACCATTTCCCGAACGACCTCGACATCACTTCCAACTCTGATATCACTAAAGCCCTCAAAACTCCGCTCGACCAGCCTCGCATACTCGTCTGCTATCTTGACAGAGATCTGCTCGCCGTATAACCTGCCAAATTCCGAGTTGAGCAGGAAGAAGGCCGCTCCCACTGGTCGACGCCATGGTGGAACGACTGATTTCCTTCGCTTGTATATTGATACCTCCTCTTCTTGTACTGTTGGCTGTTCTTCCTTTCGTGTATCTCTCGCCGGTGCCGAAACGAACTTCAAGACCGACCGGTAGGGTTCGAAGCTGCTTCCACCTCCGTTGTTGCTGAACCATGAACCCCCTCCGCTCCGCCCTGCTGGCGCGCTCGCCATTCCTCGATGGTCTTTTGCAGCGAGACCTTATCTATTCTGTGTTTCTGTACTCGTCGACCTTCCAGATGAAGGACCGGCTAAAGACATCGCATTAGCAATGGACGTCGGGAAAGGAAGGCAGGTCACTGACAATGTCGTATTGGTATAACCTCCGCCACCTTTTAGCCTCCTTATCATCTGTTCCAGAAGGAGGATCGCGGATATTCCAATAATCAAGATCAAAGGGTATCTGCCTGCGCAGTACAGCCAGTTCTTGTTTAGCCACCTAAACTCACATCAATACCCGCTTCAGATCTGCGAAAGGAGAGGGTACAGACTTCGCAGAGAGAGCATTCTTTGCCGCCAGTGTAGAGCGTCAGGCGAGGCAGAGGGACTCTAGGCGGCATGTGCTCTGTAGACGGGGTTCAAACTGCCGCTTGGTCAAAGCAAATAAAGCAGGAAGGTGTTGAACGTCGAAAAAAGCGAGCTCGTCGGCGGCGGCGACCGCCTTGTCGTTGCCAGGCACGGTGAGTTAAGTGAACTCACTCTTCTTTCATCAAAGCAAACCCGGCTTGCAACTGTTTACTCCTCATCGCAGATAATATCTGATAGCCTACTGATCTTTTCTATCTATAACTCCTGACAGTCTGAAAGCTTCTCCGAAAATCTTTAGAACACAACGTCAATCGATGTCAAGCAGCGGAAACACAATGGGACCGGCGGATGTCATTGAGGTTGACTCGGATGAGGAATTTTTCACAGTCCATACCCGGGCGCCCATAAAGCGTCTTCGTGAGTTCCTCCTCCAGCTCTCAAGCTTTGCCTAATGTATCTCCTTACCCGACTAGCCCCTTCTCGACGGCCTCCCAGCTCGAGTCCTCCAAGACGACGGAAGGGAAGAAAGAAGTCTCGCAAGGAAGGCGACGAAGCTGAGGTGGACGAGCTGGAAGAGGTAGACGATACAGATAAAATAGAAGCAGGACCGAGCTCCAGGCGGACAGCTGGCTATGCTTCCGTCAAGTTCAAACCGCTTCCTGCTTGGGTAAATCAATCAAGTCAGAGGGAGAGAACGGGGTCAAAGGGTCGAGATAAACTGCAGCGAGCAAGCGAAGTCATGTGAGTCCTATCTACCTCTAAGCAAGCTGATTGGCTATAAGAGTATTAGACGAGTCCGATGAGGAAGTAGACGTGGTTGTTGGCGGCAAGCGCAGGAAACGTATAGTGCTTACTCCTCCGCCACCATTACCTGAGGCGAAGAGACTGGAAATCGCTCGTATAAGAGAGTCAGTCGGCTTCAAGTGACACTCCTAGAAAAAGCTCACTCCCTCGTAGACAGTTCTTCCCGTCAACAGAAGCGGAACTTGTGGCGCCAATACGAATATCTCCCCCTTCATCGTCTACACCGCCTACCTCGCTCAATACCGTCCTCATCTATGTTAAAATGGTTGCCGAT
The DNA here is from genome assembly GCA_002105065.1 of Naematelia encephala. NCBI lineage: Eukaryota > Fungi > Basidiomycota > Tremellomycetes > Tremellales > Naemateliaceae > Naematelia > Naematelia encephala. The sequence goes on from MCFC01000009.1 coordinate 96,092, forward strand.
CCTGAGAGACTTGCAAACGGAGCAAGCGCTGCAGCGATTCGGCAATATGAGAAATCAAGAACTTTCACGATCGGGATGGTAGGTACATGCCTATTGCTCTCTGATTATTTTGCAGGATGACACGCTTGATGTCATCGTTGCTGCGCTTGCCAAGAGGATACAGAAACCTCCACAGGAAATCTGTTTGGTCTACAAGGATCACAAGCTCTATACCGGAATGACACCGAGAAAGCTGCAAATCGACACATCTGCATACATGCGTACGTGTGTCTCACAGAAGAAGAAGGGTGCTAATAGGACTAGAGGGGTACGAGAAGCATGTGTGGGAACGGGTTAAAGAGGAGAGACAGAGAGCTCGAGCAAATGACGCGCACGGCGCGCACCCCGAGGAGACTTCGCCTGTACCTACATCACCATCAAAGGATGAGCTGGCAGTAAAAGAGCAGACGAAGAAGCGACTTGTCTTGCGAGGATCGCAAGGACAGGTCAAGATCAACGCCGAGCCCGGCGTGATTGCCCAGACACTCGTGTCCTTCTATTGCCGTAAGACTGGACTGCCGGAAGAGGCGAAGGGGAAAATGCACTTGGAGATCGATGGAGAGCGAGTGGACCCAGACGTGAGGGTTGAGCATATGGATGTTGAGGCGGGGGATTTATTGGACGTTGTAGAAGGATAAGTACTCCACAAAGGTGGGCGACGGTCTGTATATCGACACTACATATGACACCAGACATAGGGCCCCTAGGAATCTCCTGCACAACCGATAGCATTTGTTACAAACCAAGCGAGCCCCTCCCCCCCCCGCCCCCCACGGCAGCTCTCGACCGAAGGGGTCTATGTGTGCCTCCTTCCTTTCTGGACTTCAAGGAAGAAATGCAAGCAAAGCCTCTGCATTTCGCCCGGTTCAGGAAATACGCCGAAGTGAACCTGAACCCTCCCCACTTTTGGACGGTTCCATGACGTCGAGGTCTTATTATATGGTTGTGAGGCCTTTCCTTTCGTTCTCAGGGGATGGCTTGAAGACCCGATGTTCAGGGTGGAACGCTGTAGACGTATAAGAAACGCTTGTCCAGGCATTTCCATATCCCTCCAATCGCATCCATCGAATCCACCACTCGCTCTGACTGCTTGACCAAATTGCCTTGATTTTCCTATCAGGCATGACTCGCCAACCTACGAACTGGCTGACAACTGCTGCAACTGCCTCGTCCGGCTCTCGGAATGTTTCCGTGGAGGTGAGTATCGAAGGCTCCGGAGGCTCCTCTACTTTCCGGGACATCTTCCTCCGCAAGTTCCTGCAGCGTGGCCCCCATTCCTTCGAAGGTGATACTACGACGTTTCGATTCAGCGAGAGTGAGATTCCCGACAGCAAGGAAGTCAACATGGAGCCTGCTGAATCCAAGACAAACTTCCTACTTCGCCGACGCTACCAGACCAACAGCGCATCTCTGACTGAAGCTGGATTCACGGGGCTGGTACAGAAGCGAAAGGGGGAGGCGCCGGTTCCAGCAATGGCCACAATTTCATTCATCTCTGAGGCGAGGGCTCCCATTGGCTACGACTCCCAGAGGCCATCGAAATGGGAAGTTGAAAAAAGTCTGCGGTCGAGTTTTCTGACTGCTCCTGATACTGAAGGAAATCATCTCCATCGACTTACGATCCCAATGAAGACTTGCAAGATGAACCGGCCATATGAGCAGCATATCGGCACGACGAGAGCAACAGTCCGCCAATGGCAGTCAGGTGGCTCGACGCAGCAAGAGCCGATGAAGACGTGGAAGGATGTGAAAGTCTGTAAGCTCCTAACCTGGTCTAGCCGCTGACAACAGACCACAAATTGCGAGTCACCTTCATCAGTCAACTTTCAGAATAAGCGTGATGAGCGCTCGAGGTACAAGGGTGACTGAGGATGAGCAAGATTGGAAAGAGAACAGGCCGACGAGGATACGGTCTAGTCTATCAATGAGCTGTACCAGTAGATGATCTGTGAAGTCAATCTGTATGCATGAGACTTCGCCTTACTATGCTGTTGGTGTTTCCCATGACGTCAATGAGAGTTTGCTCTTCAGCTTACGCTTGCACAGCCCGTCCTTTCAGCGCATAAAGGATGCAATGAAGGCCCAAAATCAAGGTGGAGCTCTGACAGACGTATAAGAAGTCACCCCGCCACTTTCAGAGCCTCCCCAGCATCTATCCCCCCGTAACAATCAAGCCCACCTCCCTCGCTCAGACTACACGACCGAACAGCCGGATCCCATCGACAGACATGAGTGCCTGGACTCAAGCCCCGTCTCTCGAATTAGGCTTGCACCCTCGCTCCACCTCCACTGACCAGAAGTCACCTTACAAATCTACAGGACGTTCCAGCGGCTCTGTCATCCCGACAGACGGAAGCTCACGACCTCCCCGACAGCAAGAATCGACTGAGCCCTCAGGTTCCATTACCAAACAGCCGGACTCCGTACCAAACATGAGCCTACCTTCTCACCTGACTGGTCCCACTACCGACCCTGAGACATTGTACTTGGAGGTACGTATCGTCGACGACACTCGAGACACTCATCCCCGTGACTGCTGCGATGAATGCTTCGAGCGTCTCTCGAGTCTGTTCAGCATATCCAGCGGCTCCCTTGAGCGTCACGCAATGCCTAGTGCGAGTCGTGATGATCCCGACATGACATTTCCGCTCGACACCAATCTGATACCCAGTTCTCCTGTACTCGTGATGCAGGGTACTGACTTTAGAGGAGGGTTCGGGTCGAAAGTACACCAGCATATTGGCCGTGACGGTTTGCCGTGTGTTGTACCTACGACGCTGAGACGAAGCGAGGGAGGCGGTCGCGTATCTGCCACACTCTCGTTCGTTTCTTGTGCGATCGCTCCTACAGGTCTCAACACTGCAGAGAAGTCAAGGTGGAACCTGAAGCACAGTCTGTGGTCGTGTGTTACCGCAGATGAAAGGTCCCTTCGGCTGGAGGTCCCAATCTCCAATTGCAACTTGTACCGGCCCCACTTCCATCGCCTCACTACCACGCAAGCCAGCGTCTCAGGATCGAATTCCCAAGGGAAAAGAACATCGTGGATAGTGGATTTGGGTAAGCTCTTGGGCTGACTTTGCCGCTGATGACAGACCACATGTTGCAAATCGGCTTTGTAACCGCGGACGACCCAGAAGTTCGTCCGCGATCGCGTCTGCTACCCCAGCCACAAGTTCATCAGAAGACTGATTGACCTCGGGGCTCGAAGGTGAGGATGACCGTACTCGCAGTTACAAGCCAATGAGGATGAGGTATAGGCGATTCAAGAACTGTACCGGTACATGATCTGTAGACTAGATGTACATATATATTATTCATGCATGAGACTTTGGATTTAGTGTTCCCTAGTGGTATACTGGAATAAGTAGCAGGCTGATTGATATCACAGTCTCAGTAAGTCGTTCTGCCCTACAACGCAGCATTATTCCTCCACATTTCGGGTCAAATACTTGATTTGCTTCTCTCTTCGTTGTCTGCTATTGAGGACTGTAAGATCCCAGGCTGGACTCAACGTGGTCTCCTAGTGACTCATATTTACTTAATTTACTTCTAGACGCGCTCACTGAAGATACACTGTTGCCCTCACTAGGAATAGAAAACAAGATGTCGACAGTCGACGGGAAGTCAATGCCAGCCGGAACCGCGCACGGACCTGCAATAGTCGTCGCGTTGCGCGGGCATGTGCACCTGGCCTCGATCGGAAACATAAAGTATCACGTTGAGCATCTACGCCTCCGAGATCGTGCGTGTCACTACATGGAAGCAGTCAAAGGCAGGCCATAACGGCTTGACAACAACGTAGATCAGCGGGGAAATTCGGCAAGGGGCTATCTTGCTTCCATGTTCAGTCTTTGCCACTGAATGCCTGATGGACCTACTGAGGTGTTATTACGAGAACGGACATTTGGCTTTCGCGTGGTAGAAGCTCGTAACACAGTGCGAGCGTCTATTTCTTTTTCAGAGACGATTGTTCATATTTCGTGTCACCTCTCTCAGCTCGTTGATCAATATCAGAGTTTTGTCAAACCTAAACAATTATCGAATTGACTCTATCATTCAGTAGTCTTCACGCATTCGAATCTCTCGCATTTAGTGGTCTTTTTTTGTTGGAAGATGCTTTGATCCCGAAGCGATTCATTACATGTCATAGGTTGCCTTCCATGTCGTAGAGGCCGACATGGCTTACCGGCTTGCCGGCGTATACATGAGGAAGCAATGGCGTCTCGCGAAGTGAAAGTGGGGGGCTACCTGAAGGAGAATCTGGGCGAGGCGTCCTGAATTTCACCTGGTGAGCTCCACTACGAGAGAGTCATCTAGCGGTGATTGGGTGACTCTCTTTTGTATATGGTCGTCAAATTTGTCGGGCTTCCGGAGCATACGGGGAGAAGCGCGGCCCCTTATGAAGGGAGGGGTAGAAAGACAGTCTTGCACTCTAACGGCATTAGTTTCAGCCCGAGCGATCCATGTTTCACGTTCCGTTGTTGTCAGTCATGGCTGCAAAGAGAGGGTTAGCTAAAAGAATTCCTAAAGTGTACTATCTAAGACACGAAACTTCATACTACCCGCTTTACGCTTTCTCCTCAACGATTCTTCATCCCTCCCCAATATGGATTTCCCCCAAACCAAATCAAAATGGTCTACTGTAAGTCTTCGAACGACCTCTTCCTCGTCACTCGCTTTATATTCTTTGCCTTGTTATCCCACTTCACCCTGGACTGTCACTGACCGGGTTAGTATTTTGACTCTTTCACGCCTGTCGGTGCTCTCTCGTCCAGCACTCAATCTGGTTTTCCTGACTGGACACTTTGCCGATACGAGGTCCCACCCCGATTTGCCTTCCAAACCGAAAACGGCGAGATCACCTTGGAAACACACGAAGACGTTCCAGATACCGCCCTTGAACGGCAGCAAGAGATTACGCAAAGTGCCATACTTGCAGCTTACAGGATGCAGGCTGACCTGCTCTCGGGACGTACAACAACCAGTGAACGGCAGTATTTTCCCTTGGTCATATTCCAGAGGAGCTCCCCGCTGTCTGACGATGAACAGAGCCTTGGGTCTTCTTTCGAAATCGATCCCAACTTTTCACTTACCAACGAGCGGAGCGTTTCGCGATCTGACGGTAGGCGGAGCATTTGGTACTCTGGTGATTCCCGGAGCGTTTCACCGTCTGACGATGACCAGAGTGTTTGGTCGGATGACTTTGACGGGAACACTCCACCGCCCACTGACTTGTATCATAGTCTTTGGCCGCCTGCTTTTGACCGTGACAGCTGGATGCACCATGAAACGCTCACCAGTCGACAGCTCACCATGACGGCTTCCGACCCAGCCACTGGGTCCTGGCAACTCTGCGGTGATCCTATATACGGTGAATGGGCAACTTTGCGGGACCCCGTGTATTCAGGCTATTATGGAGGTCCACATCCTTTGTATGGCATGGTGCAAATCAAATCAACCGCACAAGACAGACAAGGCAAGCTCGATCCCACGCAACCAGCCACATGGACTGTAGACAAGACTCAGATGGACAGCCTCTACGACTTATACGTTAGGGCAGGGAATGTACTGAAAGTTGTCATTCCACGGGAAGCAGCTTACCCGGGTAAGACTTACGAGGTCACCATTGGAATTACGCAAGGTCGCGTGACGCAAAATCAAGAAGTCACGACCGACGAAAGAATGACAATTCCTTTTCTGGTCGGAACATCTTCGAACGAGCTGCCTTCGAATGAGCTGCGTTCGAACGAGGTGTGGATGCCTGTACAACACAAAGCCAGAATCACTTTCGGTCCCCTTTCGTACCTTCGGGAAGGTATTCAGGAGTCGAGGAGGCGGCGGAGACCCGGGTGAACGTAGTTGACGGGTGGTGAGTGTAAAAATGCAGAATGTATATGTACAGTAGTGCAAGTGAAACGGACTGATCTGTGTCGCAAAGGGTTTGGTACTTTCCGTGGATGAGGAAGCTACTTGCATTGAAGATGTTTTATACTGGCTTACGTAGAATACTGTATGTATTGAGATGTCATGACCAATTGGATATTGAGATGATGCTCATCGTCTTCCCTGGACCTGAGCTAGCTGTAATCGATGAGATAGGTAGATGCATTCAAATCCCATCACCGGACTCCTGATACTTGAGATTATACTTTATTTGTTACGGGACCCGTCTAACCTGGTGGATGATTTTCGAAACCTTGTCTATGCTGTGGCAATGTAGGCTGAGAATTTGACCTATCGATGGGCGGGGGAGGAAGTGGCGGAGGATGAGGATTTTGCTGGTATTGCGGATGAGGATGAGGTGCGGGGCGCGTATGTTCGGGGTAGTGAGAATGGTAAGGCTCATTGGGTCCCATCTGGCGGGCGTACGGATCGGTCCTAGGATAAGATGAGTCGTATGGACCGGGGAAGCTGCGGGAAGAAACCAATGGACCGGTAGTCGACGATACATTTGGTGGCGGGTAGAGACTTCCTGTAGCTTGTGCGGGATCTGCGCGCTGTGTCCAAGTGTTACTGGAATCGTAGGCAAATGGCCGAGCAGACGAGGATCGATATCTGTCGAGATCTGGTCGATCGTATGCACCTGCTGATAGTCGGCGCTCGTATCGCGCAGGATAGACTGGAAGTGGCACTGTAGATCGTGGAGACGGTCGACTCGCGCTCCCCTCGGCATCTCGGTCAGACACGGTACCGTCAGATACAGCGTCGACCTCGCGGGTCGGAGGTGGCCGTGACGGTGCATCGTTGAGCAGTGACATGATGCTCATTCCTCCACGGGGTGCTGAACTGGGCGGAGGAGGTAGCTGAACTGGAGGTAGTCGAGTGGTCAATGGAGGCGGTACCAGATGAGGTCTGTCATTGAAGACGCCCATCCGTGGCTCAGAAGACTGGCGTCGCTCGAATGGATCAGAGGTTCTGGCTGAGCCCTGGACATCATATATCGAGCGACCGAACGGATGAGTCGATGGGCTAGCAGCATGTACGGTAGGCTCGCGAGCAGCTGTTGGCTCTCCAGTGGAAGCAGCATCTACCCTTGGGCCAATTCCATCCAATCCCATCCCCATCTCCTCCTTGTGCGCGTCGTAGAAATTTCCAACTTGTCGCGAACTCTTGTTGGGCAATTTAGAGGCAATCAACGCAAAGTCGGCCCCGTGCAGTGCCACAAGATCGCGGAATCGTTTCTTGTCCTCGACCGACCAATACGAATTGGTCGAATTGCGCTTTGGCTTGTCGTTCACTTCGACTGGCAGAGTCGCCGCATCAGCTTGATCAACTTTACGGCGTTTGCCAGCTCGCTTGACTGGTGGGAGGAGCTCGGCAGGATCAAGTGGGCCGGGTGGGTCGCCAGGTGTTCCATCAGGTAATGTAGCAGGCGGCACAAGGGCAGTCGACGAGTATGGCGTTTCTGATATTGATGTGATCCTAGGTCGTTTGGCATTCGTTCTGACCGTCAATCTCATTTTGGATTTCCCGGGCGCAGCGACTGCTGGCATCTCGCTTCCGATTGGTGACGCTGCCGCGCTGGACTCAGGTTCTTCATCACCAGTCTTCGGTCTCTTAGGCAGGTTTTCGTGTCCTGGCGTCAAAGGACGAATCTCGCTACGAGCACCCTTGGGTCGGCGGATAGTACTTGTAGGGAGAGTCGAATCATCTCGGCCTCGTCCAGGAGTGGCGGCGGCTCGCGGATCGACAATAGGTTTCTGTCGTCCGAGATTTGAGAGCAGTGCAGAGCCTTTACCTCCCTTAGTGATCGGGGCAGCCCGTCTCTTTTTATCGCCCCGCCTGCTCGCCAAGAGAGACTTGTAGTCGACCTCTTTCTTGGTACGATAATAGTACAGCACGCAGTCGGATGCTGTCTTGTCCGCCAGTCCCTCTGCGATCTTGCCAAACTGCTTGGGATTGGCCAGATAGCGTTTGAGAAAGGTTGCTCGTTCCTCAGAAGTCCAGATGGGTTCAGCCTTCCCCGCAAAGTCATAAAACACTTTCGGATCCAATACCAGGTCATTTTCCTCCTCGTATCGCCGCCTCATCTCGTGGGGCGAAAACATGTCCGGTACGGTGGCGGCGGTCTTGTTTGCTCGAAACTTCGGATCACGCGACGCGTCATCTGCAAGCTGGTCCAATATCTCCTGGAATTGTGCCTCTGTGGAAACAGCATCGGATGCCATGCCTCTTCGCCGACGATCGGCTCGAGATGACTCCTCGCTAGGGGTCGTAGGTACGATCCCAGGCGTAACGACCGGTATATAAGCTCCTGGAACAGCATACAGCTCGGCTGGAGGCGGCGGACGAGCCTCCATGAGCTTGTCCAAAAAGTTGCAATGCTCCCGCCATTCTTTGTTAAACTGCATGTACTCGGCGCTGAGCCTCGCGACCCGCTCTCGCTCTTCCTCTGTTTCCCGCTTGATCGACAGTCCCACTCGAGTTGCGACATGCCTCTGTTGTTTCTCGAGGTACCACGCATATTCGCGGAGACGTTTCTCGGGCCGCACATTATCAGATGGAATGCGCTCACTCTTCGTCGGCAGTGCCTCGAGGTTCCAACGAATTATGGCATCCGTTTCAAGATGGGGACTACCACTACCATTTTGATTTTGTGCTGCCTTTATCAAGGCCCGTAACAAATCTTCCCGAGTTTCCTCGTGGATGCTATGCTCGGACTGGTTGTCGTTGATTTCACCAGTCTTTGGTCCGAACTCCGTGTCAGCATCGGTACTGCCATGTCCCGACTCGCCAGTCGGCAAAGGGTCCTTGCGAGAGTACCGATCATTGAATGGCGAAGACAGTGAGGCATTTCCTGGGATAGGCATAGAGCGTCGTTCAGCGATGGTGGTGCGGACGACTGGAGAAGCAATTTTGTCGATACGAGGGCGACTGGAAGCGATCTTGCTTTCGCTCTCTGAGGTCGCTATGTCACTTTCCTCAACCTCCTTGACGATGGAAAGGGACGGTGAGGGCAGATCGGCCGTTTCCTGACAGTGTCAGATGAGGCTACAGATGGGGGTGAACTCACCTCCACTACAATTTCCACCTCCTCAGATGTTGGCCTCGGTAGGTTTCCAGGTGTCAAAGCTTGCTCAGAGGGCGAGCTCGACGCAGTTGGGGAACCTGGCATATCTTCCGAAGCGATGTGGACCGCCGAGATTGTGATAACAGGGCTCGCATGAGTCTCTGGTGGCGCGTTGGTAGGTTCGTCTAGAGCAAAAGTCACTGTTGCTGAGGTGGTATCAACTGTAACAGCAGGTGCGCCACTTGTTCCTGCATCGCCGACAGCCGCCGGCTCCTCTTGCAGCTGCGTCTCTGAGACAGCAGACTGAGTTATCGCACTCGGTTCAACATCTTCCATAGCAGTATGACTCCCACCGAGGGGCTGTGCAGGTTCAACTGCATCCGCATCGAGAAGAACGGGAGCAGAGCTGGTGACCACCTCGTCCCGAGAATCATCTGGTCCAAATACTTTGGAGCCTTGATCTTTGGTACTGGTGATTGAACCTTCGAGCGACTGTCGCTGCGATAAAGGTGGCTCAGTGGGTGCTCGGTGTGCCTCATCGATAACTGTCGTGCCAACCAGAGGGGCAGGAGTATCGGGCCGATCAATTATCATGATTTCGCTGACATCTTCCGTTTGCATAGGTGCGGTGGACCCGACAGTCGATTCCTCAACAGCATGAGGAATGACTGGCGATTCGAGAGGAGGCGGTGTAGGCGGTCGGTCCGGGTCATCCTCTGCTGGGAAGTTTTGCGGCTCTGGTGGAGTACGGTCTCTCGTATTAGAACCACGGGGAGACTCGTTGTCGGATCTTGACTTGTAGGGAGATGACCTCCTCCTATCCGCCGAGACAGAAGCACTTCTCCCTCTAGCTCTTCCGCCCCAACCCCCATCCCTGTTCTTCCAAGGTGGAGACCGACTTCTCGGAATTTTCCTTGGCGATCCACTCCCTCCTCTACCTCTACGAAATGACCTGTCGTAGCTGCCCCTGCGATTATAAACAGGTTGAGAATCGCGTCCACGAAATCGAGTATCGTACTGATCACGGTCTGCCAGCGCCCATCGTGTTTTGATGGGAGAGACGACTTCGCCCTCTTCGAGATCCGAGGCGGGGCCTGTCTCTGATCTGACATCTCTCGGGAGAGGTACAGTCCGAGATGGAACAGACGATGGACCGGGATCGGCATGTCTCGGGAACTTTGACTGGACGGGGCTGGACGATCCACGTTGAGAACGAGAACGATAGAGTCGAGGGCCTGTCGGTGGAGAGTGCTGGCTCGTGCCGCTCTGGCTTGAAGGTCGAGGTCCAGCACGAGAGATATCGAATGCTCTGCCCAAATCCCGTACAGGGATCTCATTTCGATCTCTATCATCCCTCTGCCCTGCAAATGGACCGCTGACAGATCGAGGACCAGAAGGAACGCGGGATCCTGCCGGATGTGAAGGAGGTGTTTGAGAGGGAAGGGACCTCACGCTACGAGGAGAGGTTGGACGTCCTGGAAACCGGCTAGCAGGCGATTCTCTTGTGGGCGGCGGACTATAATGAAGACAGTCGCGTGAGCTTTCGGTCCAGATTCAAACAGTTTAGGCGCGTTGCGTTGCTCGGGCTTACATATTACGACTTTCATCTCGAAACCGTTCCGTTCCGTTTCTCTCGTTAAATCGTTGTTTTCTATCCCATTCCGACTCTCTTGGCTCTCTTGGTCTTTCTCTACTTGGCGCTGAAGCGAAATTCGACCCTCTACGCGGTGATATATCTCTCCAACCTGCAGGACCACGTGGAGGTTCAGCAACCGGCCAAGAATCTCGACCATCGAATCCTCTCTCTCTATCTCGAAATCTTTCCATATCCCTATCCAGATCATCCCTACTTTGCACATCTCGTCGTCTGGGTGACGGGGTACGGCTTCTACCCCTTGTTGGCCTAAATCCATCCCCTCTCCCAGATAGTCGAGCCCGATTCAGACCTTGCTGATCAGGGATATCTCCTCTACCATATCCTCCTGTCCAATCTTCTCTATCTCTGTCAAAATCTACATCTCTGCGACTGGATCCACCTCTAGGGGGTGGTACACTTCCTGTCAGGCCCCTCCCGGCCGCCAGCGGGTTAGGATTTGACCGTGAAGGACCTGCTGTCGGATACATCTCGTCGAATAAGGATGGCGCGTGTTTGATAACAGAATGATGAATGTCTTTAGATGTTGTTGGGTATCACACAGCGGACGCGATGAATAATAGCACATTGAGACGCTCAGAACATGAGTCTAGCTGGACGACGCAGAGAGTTTAACGTGTGGGTAAAGGGGTATATGGCTCATAGGATGGGGGGCGAGCGAAGAATACCTTTGTTGCCTTTTTTTCAATTCAATACCACCAAAAGTAGCTCCCCAATATGAATGAGACCGAATAAAGTAATATGCAAACGCGGGAGTAGGAGGGGCGACCCTCTTATAATTGATTCCGCTTCCGGTTAGTTTAGAACTTGGCTACGTCATTGCGTTCCTTTGTCGATCACTTCCACGTCAAGAAAGCAGCGAAGTATATAAAGCATTCTCCCCAGTTGCCACTCACCGTGACTCTTCAGCTTACATATCAACTTCCCCCTTCCCCTCGTTAAAACAGTATCTCAAGCACCTCGCTCAATATGGCAAACCTCTTCGAAGGCCTCATCAACATCATCCAGGTAAGCCAGCCTCTTTCAATCCCGACCAACTCCACTCTGCAGAGTGGACTCGTTGTATAGGGGTCCTCTTGTCGTCAACTTGATGAGCGAGACTGACCTTCTTTTTGCAATAGGGCATCGTCCAATCCATCTTTGCCGTTCTCCAATCCTTCTTCAACGTCATATACTCTTTGGTCCATGGCGTCGTGTCGCTCGTTTTCAACGTCCTTGAAAGCGTCGCCGAGTTTGTTGGAGCTTCCGTTTCATTTGTGTTCTGTGAGTGATTGCGGCGTTGGACCGTAAAAGGTCTAAAGCTGATTAACACTCTTTCATAGCCAACATCCTCGTCCTCGGTTTGATCGCTGTTGGTATCGTTCTCTATCGAGACCGAAACAGGCGTGGTACACTTGGTAACGACTTGAAGAAGAAAGCGCAGTGAGATTGTAGGCAGTTATGAAGAACAAGGTGAAGTAGGTCGTGTGAGAAGAAGAAGATCAGGAAGAGAAGGAATCAGCGAATGGCAAAGGAAAGAAGGAATCAGCGAAAGGCGATAATTAAGGAAGACTTGTAATCAAGTACCTGTATGCATACACAGTGACTCATATCCATATCAGAATCTTAAGCTCAAAAGCGCATGTCGATAGCCAATATTATGCTTGACTAGTCTGAGTGTCGATAAGGCTGATCGTGAAGGGAAAATAAGATCAGTAGAATATCACTCAACGCCTTGATTAGCCTCTAACGGACCTTCGATTCTGCCGATTTAAAGGCCCCTGTACATCTTATTGTACGCATGGCATGCCACCTAGAACAAGGCGGACTCAGCTTCCTCCATCTCCCGTCGATATCTCAGACACTGATCTACAAGATGATTCCCACCCAAACGGTCCAGCGTCCCTCAATTCCCCGGCACCCAATGCTTACTATCGTCCTTTTGAAGACCATCAATACCCAATCTTTGGGGACCGTCAGAATCCCGGTCCTCCCTCTACGCGATATCCCTTCCCAACCGGCACGCAACACTCAATCCCGCCTGCTACACCGCGAATGAGCGACTCGACTCTCTTCCTCGCCATCCTCTTCGGAGCTAGTATCGGTCATGTAGCAGTATGTCCTCCTTCCTTGTCCCCACACTTGAAAGCTGAATGGAAAGAGCTCAGAATCACCCGATTCTCATTCTGGTCATTTGGCTAGGATATGCTCTTTATGCTTTCCTAGGTGATTTACGCGAGACAATGTATAGACGAGAACGGATGATATCAGACATGGCGGGCCCATTAGCTTCGAAAGCGATTTGTGAGCTTCTCTTCTTCACTTCAGATTACGTGCAGAGTCTTATTCGGCGACCTAGTGATGACTTTTCGAGGGTTTGTGGCCCTAGCTGTGGTACTGATGGTCATTGGATTGATCAAGGTGGTGAGGATGTGAGTTAGGTTAGACAACTGAAGAACGAGTTGACCAAAGTAGGGTATGGTAGAGGTGAGATGCTTGAAAATCGTGGTCTTGTGTAGATGCAAGTAGTGTCCATTCGGATATTACACGAGTTGTCGAAATGTCAAGCTAATTCGACCAGTCTTCACCCCTGGCTCTTTTGGTATCTCGTGCTAAGGTGGAATCAGTACTATCCAGCTTTGTTCATACCTTCCAAAACTCCTGTGTGCGACCTGGCCTGTCATTAGCAAATACGATAGATCCAGTGAAGTGTAATCACCTTGCATAACCACCAAACTCCCATTCTCCAATCTTGACTTGATCAGCGACCGCACATCCGACGTCGTAAGAAAGAAACTCACTTCCAACGGATATTCTTCCTGCCTTTCAACTCCGTTTCTACATCCTGGCTTATTTGGCCTTTACGTGCTCGACTAGGTATTCGAGGACTCATGATGAATGTGCGTTCTGCTCCTAGACTGACACTAGCTATGACTAGATTATTCAGATTATCTGAATGTTTTCTATTTTCCAGTCAGCTGCGTTCCTCACATCGCCCTTTGAGTACACGAAGAGTTAATTCTTGCGTGTGTGGAGTGACCTTGAGTGCATGACGTGGATCTTGATGGCATGTAGGAAAGAGTGATCACTGACCCTATATATACCGATCCATCATCATATCGATTCAACATGACATGATTGAATTTTACTCCCAACTCGTTCTCGAGCGATTCCCTCATCGTTTCTAAAACAGGAGGAAACGGATAATGCATGGTTATACTTGATCCTGAGTAGTTTAATGTCGCATTAGGTGTGGTTGAGTAAGCGGCGATTTGTCGAGATTGAGGGAAAGTACGACCGTAGAGCTTGAGCATCGGTTGGTCTGGTCACTCTTCTTTCAACATGGCTACAAGCAGCAGGGAGTCAATTCAACTCACACCCTATTCAAGGGGATTAAGTTAGCTTTAAAAATCTTCCTCAGAATTATGAAAATATTGTAGGGGATCATAAGAATATTGTAAAGGGTTATAAGAACATTGTAACGTACAAGTATCCAAGCCCAAAACCTGATCATACCATTCATTCGCCACGTCGGGAGAGATGAACTGCGTTTCCTTCATGTTAGCCCATTTCCAAAGATGAAGGAAAGGTAAGAGTTACATCGGGCCGATGAAATACATCTCCACCGTAACCTAGTCTGTCGACTCGATATTTATTCACGAATTCAGTCTTGGTGACTTGCTGAAACTCATCGATAGGAGAGGAGATCGAGCTCTCTGGAGTTGAAGTTGTTGCCTCTTGTGCTTTACGTCTGAGCTTGGTTGGCGGTGGAGATGACGAAGATGCTCTTGCTCGTTTTGACGGCATTAGATATCGAGTATTGACGATGACTAGGACTGAAAGGAACGGTTGTACGAATAAGTACGATTTAGACTGAGCCCTTCATCGTCGATCACTCTAATTTTGGAGACCCCAAGATCTCCCGATCCATCCTCGGGACCAAAAACGTTTGGTGTTATTGTATGTCAGTCAGTGGCTTGATGCCTCAGAGAACGAGTCTATGATTAGGCAGTACATGCTAATTGAATTAATATAGTGTTCTTTCAATCCCAGCTAAACTCCTCATCGTCTCCTGTCCCGCGCTTCTTAGCTGGCTCGTTGGTTTTCCCAGCATCTCCATTGGCCGCTGCACCTTCCTCGTCGTCATGTAGATCTTCGCGCTCTGCCTCGATTTCCAGCTCGGCTTGCAGATCTTCTTCTGTTGTTGGATGTGCGATGGTAGTTGCCTTTGCACGCTCGGTCAACGGAAGAGTATGATATGTCGATGATCTCAGATGAGCGGCATACGAGTAGATGATCAAGATAAAGTAGACCTATCGCGCTGTTCAGCAATCGAACATTTGTATTTGAGATGCAAAAGGGGTAAACGGAGAGGGATAGTCGAATCTCACTTTGAGGAAGAAACCAAAGATTATAACCCAGACAGCATAGACTTTTTCTCTTCTCCAGATTTCACCGGCCAAAGCAGCACGTAACTCGTCCATGCCATCTGCATCCTCGCCACTTGGAGCAAGGACTTCTCCACGACTGATAGCGAGATCAATTATATCTTGTTGAGCGCGAGAGTTGGTAGACCGTTGTCCATCATGTGCGAGTTCGTACCAGTATCGATGGAAAAAGATGTAGTGAAATACAGATTGGATGAGGTGGTCCAGTGTGTATAGATGTGCGACAAGTAGTGTAGGGTTCGCAGATTCCTATGAGGGGTAAGATGCAGTATAAGCAGTGAGATGGGACAGGTTGAGATTGAGGTAGAAGGGTTTAGACCAACCGATTTGACAGTACGCAATGCCCATAAAAAGGCAAATAGGGTCCCGACGGAATATGCGTAAAAGACAAATTGAGGGAATGTTCCACCGACAAGAATCATGATCAGGCCATAGAGTCCAGCAGCCTTATTGATGAGCTGAGCATAGATCAGCAACAACGACCATATCTCATGCGTCAGTACCCACACCAAAGAGGAGGATGATTTCCGCGCCTACGTAGAAGGTCAGTCGATGGACGCCTCTCAATCGCAAATGTGAAATCATAGTCATACTCACCTAGCTTGATGTCGAGAAAGCCAAGGAAAGAGTCACAGACAGCGTTCGGCCGCAGCCGCCGCACATTAAAGCTCATTGCTTGACAAGCATACACGGTATGATCATTCAAATCGTTGTTGGACGGACAACAGGGAGGGACCAAAACACGCGCGAAGAGGAACGGGATCAAATCGCCACAATGAGAAAACTCCGATTGAGAGTGTTCAAAAACGCCGAAATCTTGCGAAATTCGACCTCTGTGATCGACTACAGTCTCTTTTGCCTCTACAACCTTTTCGAAACCTCAAAGCAACAAGACAATATGGCGACCAGCTCGCAGATCTCCAAGAAGAGAAAGTTCGTCGCTGATGGTGTGTTCCACGCCGAGCTTGGCGAGTTCTTGTGAGTCATTCAAACCCTCTATTCAAGCAAATGGAATATCATCTGACGCGCTGTACTCGTATCATTGTCCTTTACTCGATCTCGACCTCTCCTCTCCTTACGCCCGCTTTCAACTCTCACTACACTCCCCTCTCTGTCCTTATGGTTGTTGTCCTCTGTACTCTTTTACCGCGGTCACGCCTTTTTGTCGTTTAGCACTCGTGAACTTGCCGAGGAAGGTTACTCTGGATGTGAAGTACGAGTGACCCACGCCCGAACCGAAATCATCATCCGAGCCACCCACACCCAGGAAGTCCTCGGTGACAAGGGTCGTCGTATTCGTGAACTGAAGGCTCTCGTCGAGAAGCGATTCAAGTTCCCCGAAAACTCGCTCGAGCTCTACGCCGAGAAGGTCCAGTTCCGTGGTCTTTCCGCTGTCGCACAGGCCGAGTCTCTCAGGTACAAGCTCCTTGGTGGTCTTGCCATGCGACGGTGAGTTCTGTGTTCCTTTCACCAGAGTATCATTCTCTCTCTCTCTCTTCATCTCATCCACATTCGTGCACTGTCCTCCAGCCTTTATGGCGATTCAAGCGCGACACCCCTTGAACTCTTGCTGTACTATTTTTTTGTATATACAACTCACGCCACTTGCTGACACTCAATGCCAGAGCATGCTACGGTGTCCTCCGATTCGTTATGGAGTCTGGCGCCAAGGGTTGCGAAGTCGTCGTTTCCGGCAAACTCCGTGCAGCTCGTGCCAAGTCGATGAAATTCACCGATGGATTCATGGTTCACTCTGGTCAGCCCGCTCGTGACTACGTCGACTATGCCGTTCGACACGTCCTCCTCCGACAGGGTGTGCTCGGTATCAAGGTCAAGATGTGAGCTTTCCTTCCATCTGTTCTATCCTTCCATCCCTTCCCCATCGTCGTGTACGTTACTGATCGTTTTCGTCTACAGTATGAAGCCTTTCGACCCAGAAGGCAAGATGGGTCCCGCAAAGAACCTCCCAGATGTCGTCAACATGGTCGAGTGAGTTCATGTGCTTTATGATGAGCACTGAGGATTTCATACTGATGTTCTTTTTCCCCTCTAGGCCAAAGCCCGAAGGTGTCATCGAGATCCGCTCAGAGCACAAGGATCCCCCCGTCCAGCCTATTGCCCAGGCTGCTGCACCCCAGGAGGCACCTCAGCAGAGCGAGTACTAGGTGGTTTATATTGTACGATAGCATGCCCTATGGATTTCACTGGGTCCACCACCATCATCTCTGACATGACGTATCTTTTTGCATATGGGGATCTTTCAGCCATCTGCTACCTCGTCGACACATTGCATCATAGTGATGATCAACTCCACATGACTTTGGCGACTTGTCATCTTGAGCTACCTCAAAACCCCATACTAACTCAGTACTGCAGAATGTCAGTTTATACCAAAAGCTTCAATCAATCAATGTGAAACTCACAATGTAAGGAATGATCCTATATGGGACGATCTTGCAGTACTGCTCATGATCAGGTTGAAATTCAATATGAGAATACGACTAACAACTAATAGAAGAAAACCACAAAGGAAAAAGAAAAAGTAACATACCTTGTCCCAATCTTTACCGTACTTGTTCTTACAAGCCTCATCGTCTCTCATTTGCCTATGAACGAGAAGGACAGCAAAGTAGGCCACGTAGAAATAAGGAATAGGCGAAGTGAGTCCGACAGGGAGACACCATGCCCATCTAAATTTCATATGAGCTGTGTTTTTCTCTCTCTCCAGCACGAAAGCGAATCAGCTCACGCCATGAGCCAATCTCCCAGGTAATTCTACGAAAAAGTGATTAGCTACTCTATTCTGTTCTGTCATGATGATATGGAGACAGTAATTTGTTCTGTCATGATGAGATAGTAGTTGAATTTAAGAAAGCTTACTGGATGTCGAGATCGTCCCCACCATCCAGAAGTCAATAATCGAGTACCTCTCTCAGTCTCCATATATGTCAAATCTGTTACAAGATCAGTTCCAGTTAACAAAGATCTCTCGGTCGTCCACGTCTACCTGTGGGATGCAAGAGACGAAAATGACCATCCATTGTGTGTATGTTGTAGACGGAAGATGACGACCATCTATGGGCTGGGTATTGAAGAATAGGATGATGATGATGATGATGATGATGATGATTTTCTATGTGCGAGATTTAAGACTTACTCTTTGGATTCTTGCCATTCCTGAAATCGCCTTTCTCATTATTACTCGATCTGAAGATCCATAGCCCAACAACCTCCAACGCGATGATAGCCGATGTCCAAACAGGACCAAGTGTCACAGGATGGAAAGCGAGGTATCTCGCTTGTAGACCATATGTGAATGGTAACCATGTTAGATCACCGAAAGATAACATGAATCCGAATCCATCTGTAGTGATATCCATTTGGTTTAAGATCGACATCTTTGAAACCCCAATCAGCACCAGTAAAAAGTAATAGCGGTGGGTAAAGTTGGTCGGTGATATTGGTAGTTTTCATGTTGTGATTTCTTGCGGACTCTGACTCACCTCATTCCATAAACAATCAATAGCATAATAACCTTCGAAAACAACGACAAGCCACATGCTATCTGATATTTTACCGAATCTGACATATTGTTCGCAAGCGCATGAAACATTGAGTAAAACCCAGAGGATTATACCTGGTCGAACTTCGTTGAATGTCTTGATATCGAATGAAGGGAATCCTGGAAAGACAGGATTCAATGGACGGCCAAGGAAGAACTAATCTCGTATTAGTTCAGTCATTTAGCTTTTCCTTTTCCTTTTCGTTTTCCTTTTCGTCGGAGAGATAGATAAACAGAACAGATATAAAACATGTTGGACTTACGTCGTAGATTTTCCAGCCAGAATTACCGCCTAGAGCGAGTAGTTCTCCAGAAAAGAACGACCACACGTATACCCATACAGCTTGTGCCGTGGCCATTACCAGCGAGGCAGAAACGAGAGGGATCCAGTGGTCGTATAGGTATGTGAATCGTTCTATACCTCCAGGCTGAATCAGGACGCCAGCAGATAGACCTGCAGCAAGTACGAAAGTAAGGAAGCCTAACAACATCATCATATATCAGCAGCGTGAAACTCTACCGGATCCTATATATATAAGGACGAGTACATACCATTCTCCTTGTATTTGTTTCGGGTACCATTTCGTAACAAGTTACCTTCGACCCATTGGCCAGGCAAGATAGCCCAAGCAGCGACGCAGAACAAATACCAAGCGAGATAAACACCTGCAGCTTTCCAGTCCCATAATTGTCCTCTGGCAGTTGGCCAATCACCTAACAGACTGCCCAGCCTACTCCAAGCCGCACTTGAAGTAGGCGGGCATCCAGTCGCTTCGTTACATGTGTAGAACAGGATATAGGCAAATGCAGGTGCGAGAAACGTGACGATTCCAGTCCCTATAGGACCGAGGAATTCATGTGCAATCGATTTCGGGTTCAGTTGATCGTATGTAAGAGGTACCGTGTTGGCGGGCAATGTCAGAGTCGTGGTGGCTGTTATGGTGGTTGTTGTCTCGCCCCCTGATGGAGCTGCTGTCTTCTTGGCCATCTCTGTGTAATACGAGGTGGAGATAGGATTGAAGAACAGAGTTGATTTTGTCGTTCGATTTTAAAGTTCTGAAACGATCGGCGCGTCGTATCACTTTTAGAGCGGCGTTATACTGCTTGATTTTGAATACAATGCATATGAGGTACTGATAGATGTACAGGAGGCGCAAAGTGCCCAAAGTAATGCACTGGTGATCCTGCAGCTTTCAGTGTCACTGACGACTTGCCTTCGTGGATGATAGAGAGTCGAGGCTGCAAGAATTCTCCAGTCAAGCAAGATCCTCTTCCTCATGAAGCCTTCTTCTCCTCGTTCAAGACCTCCTCTATCCACGCTACCAGTTTCTTCTCCATGACGAGTAGCACTTTATTCGCGAAAGGATCAAGTGAAGGTCCAGATTGAGCTGTCAAAGAAGTAGGCAATGAGAGGGAAAGATGTATTTGATTAGGAGGGAAACGGCGTGCTGTGAATGTAAATACATACATTAGCTTTTGGTGTCCTGTCCTTGGTCTAGATTATGAAAGATGTACCTAATCTTGAAGATAATGGGACTGCGAGATCAGATGTACCGGATCTATATATAGGTGTAGAAGTAACTGGGATACTCTGCTTGTTAGCCATGACACAAAGGTCTCCCTCCACTGACCCCTCGTCCAGGCATACCTACTGCCCATTCGGCAGCGATCTTTTTCTCCTCGATTGATGTACTAGGCACAGTATCTGATAGACCTGCAGCGAATGAACCATCGCTGGGTGGGCCTGTACCGACCCAGAGCATCAAAGTGTCTCGTAAGCGTGTCAAGTGGAATACAAATGATGGAGAGGAAGGTAGAGGTGATGGAATGTTGGTGTGATGTGTCGTTATGCTCGGTGTGAGGTCTGTCATGTTGAGTTACTCTATTATTATTGGGTAGTCTCTGCGCTTTAGTGAGATCTTTCGGAATTTAGATGGAAGGGAAGGGAAAATGTCAACTAGTCGATCAACCTCCACCGGGTGTTCGGGCATTCAACTCTCAACTCACCACCATCCTTCACTATCCGACATCCTTTTATTGACGAGAGAGCTACAATAAACGGAAATGGCAGATTTGACACCCCCCGCATCACAGAACAACACTCCTCTCCGTCCAGCACCAGCATCATCATCTACCACGCACCCAATAACCACAGCGCCCTCGCCTCCTCCCGAACCAACAACATCAGGTATGGACCTCGATACTTCCACGTCTTCTGGTAGTTCTTCTCCACTACCAGAAGAGGATGACGATCTACCTATGTCCGATGGTAATGATACGCGCCATGCTGTGCTTCTTAGCGGTGATGGTGATGAGGAAGAACATGAACAAGATGGTGAAGATGGAGAAGAGGAAGAAGAAGATGAGGAAGAGGAAGCGGAAGCCGGGGTGGGGGATGTTATTGGTCAAGGTGTTAACGGAGGAAATAAAGCTGGACCAACACCTTCCAAACGGGTATGTTTTTTTCTTACAATACAATACATAAACCATGAGGCAGTGCGGTGTAGTGTAGAAGGGAGATGTCCAGTGAAAGCTTGCTGAATTAACGGTCAAAATAGCAAGCTGCTAAGCAGAAGAAATCGAGAAAGAGAACTACACAAGCTTCGATGGCTCAACCTAGGGCTAAGGATAGTAATACATTATACGAGAGTGAGATTGTCGCCAGATGGAATAAAGGTGCGCACATGCCTTGTTATATCGACATGAAAAAGCTGAATGGGGTCGTAGAATTCGGAGACGTCTGTTTGGAAGCTCCAGTCAGCTCTAAAGGCGTTGCAGCTTAGTTCGGTGGCGTGGTACGATGTGCACCAGCAATGACAAGAAAAGATATCATATATATATTCATTCAGGTTAAGAGATGCCAGACTGCAACACATGTATCATACTTTCCTTCTGCACACATCATAAATTTCCTTTGCACACAGCATGTCATATCGTGTACAATAATAATACAACTCGGTACAGCTCACCAAAGCCATTTCTCATATAAACTTGCCACCTGCTTTCATTACGTATAACTTCCTCCCTTGATTCTCACATATACATGCCACCTCCAAAACCTCCTCCGAAACCTCCTCCACCACCACCTCCTCCTCCACCCCTACCACCTCCGAATCCTCCACCCATACCTGGGAATCCTCCTCCACCTGGGAACCCTCCTCGACCTCTACCTCTACCTCTACCTCCCATGCCTCCTAATCTACCTAGATCCGGGCCGAATTCACCAGGAGGAGGCAATTCGTCGCCGTAATCATGGCCACCCTGCAACGGATCTCTTAGCCCACCGCCCATCCCAGGCCCAACGGGATCCCAACGAGATCCAGGAGGTTGAATCATGCCTCCCGGTCCACCTTGTAGGTCCAAGTCTGGATTACCCCGGCCACCACCTCGCCGACCATCAAAGAGAGGATGGTTGAAATCGACGTACATGCCACCCCCATCAAACGTCCCTGGAGGCTGGAACGCCGCCAGAGGATCGAGGTCGCGGTGTCCGACGGATGCTGGGTTTCGAGGATAAGAAGGTCCAGATCGAAGAGGGTTGATTGGATCCAGTAGCGGATCAGGGCGTGCTGGAGCTGGTTGACGAGTTTGTCCTGCCGGTGGTGGATTGCGGGGATCAGACCCACTAGGAAGTCTGAGCAGTGTTAGTTAGGGCAGTAAGATTGGCCTAGGGATAGCTGACGTTTCTGTGAATACCCCAGGTAGGATATGTGCGATGATTTCTCTCTTGTATTGCTCAACAAAGGCCACAATGCTATACAAGATTTGTCAGCCGAGGGCGAAACATATCGTTTCAGACGCAAGGCATGATCTACACACCTCTCGATAGATATGAAGCCAATTGATTTAGCCGGTGAAGCCGTACTTGATACACTGGCTGTAGCAGAGCTTGGGGTAGGGAAGGCTGATGTATCGATAAGGTCCGACAAAATCACAGAGAGACTATGTGGTGCGCCATCCTGAGCGATAATGAGCTTGACTACATTGGACAATGTCAGGAAGCTCACCTCAGCTGTAGCGTCGACCTGCACTCTTCCACCCATCCGACCGACTCTGACCCTGAAGACCATGGAACTTTGCTCATGTCTGTACTCGAAAGCATATGCGTCTTCTCCCCGTACGTTCCATCCTTCTGCCAAGCTGTTTTCAGGCAGAGGCGAAGATGATAGATCTTCATCCTGATCTACAGCTGTGGTAGTCTCTGAAGCACCATCGTCAAAGTCTTCCGCTGACGGTGGGTCTTGAACAGAGGCTGAAGGAGCTGAAGAAGAAGCATTGGGTGGATCGGCTGGAGGAGTGACGACTAGGCGGAAGTTCAATGCCGTGTGGATAGCATGAACGAGAGCAGCCAGCGCATCAGTGGGTCGAGGAAGGGGTGAGCTCGTTCCTCGTGGTAAGATGCTCGAGATGAGTGTGATGAGGTGAGCAGGGTCGAGTGGATTTGACATGATATGTGAAGGGACCAAGTGGAGAGAGAGATGGTTAAGTGAGGTAAGTGGAGAGAGAGATGGTCAAGTGAGGTAAGAGTAGATCTATTCTGCCAGGGCCGCGCGTTGGAGGTAGATCTTATGCCGAGGTTGAATGATGTGAACCAACGAATATGACAAGGATGAATTAAACAGTCAAGTTGAAATCCCTCTTGGTCAGCTATTTATGTACCCTGCCGGAGTCTACTTGGTTCTTTCTGTAGTATCGTCAAAGGGAGGAGAGACTGTTGGAGCTCACTCTATGCTGTGACTACTGGAGGGATTCATCACTAGATGGGAGATGGACGGAAGCAAAATGGGCCTGGTGGCGTCACCGGTTGACCTGGGCCATTCCAATCTCTCTTCCTTTCTTTTTCTGCTTTATCAGCATACTCCCCCTGCTCTTCAAGTTCAAAGTTCGGCTCTAGAATATAAAAGTACACAGATAGAGCTCGTTCTTCTCTTTTAGCCATCCACAGCGTCAGAAATTATAATCCCAAGCCTCCTATCTGTCACTTTCCGCATTCCAGCATGGCATCAGAAATGGACGTGGACTCGGTCGTCCCGGGTGATTCCAGTACGTTATCCCTCTTCCATATCAGAGAATCTAGCTGACGGCAACCTTAGTCGATGGTAAGCTTACCGTAGACTGTCTTCAATCGGCGGACGTGAACGCTGATGACATTTCTTTCTTCAGAGGGCCTGTACTCTAGACAACTGTCAGTATCCTAGCTGCCTCCTATTCAATGACTGACAGGCCATACAGATATGTATTGGGATATGAGGGTCAGCTTCGAATTACATTCCCTCTGAGTAAGCTGACATTCCCCAGCCATGAAAAAGATGGCTACTTCCAATGTCCTGATTGTGGGAATGAAGGGTCTTGGTGTCGAGATTGGTCAGTGCTCATCACCTGGCAATCCGACATTGTCACACTAACTCTGTCATCAGCCAAGAATGTAGCACTTGCAGGAGTAAAGACTGTGACGATATATGATCCGAATCCAGTTGAGATTGCAGATCTTGGTACACAGGTGAGCTGTCTTTCGGTCGTTACTACCCCTGTAAGCATCGCTCAATTGCTGCCAGTTCTTCTTACGGGAAGCCGACATTGGTAAATCAAGAGCCGAGGTCACTGCACCACGATTGGCAGAGCTTAACAGCTACGTCCCTGTCAAGATCCTCGAGGGTTCAGGAGAGATTACTCCAGAAATGGTTGCCCCTTATCAAGTGAGCTATCGTAGGCACACTGGGATATGCAGCTCATCGCGAAGGTTGTCGTCCTCACCAATGCTACAATTGCGAAGCAAGTTGAGATTGACGAATTTACACGGAGTAATGGAATCTACTTCATTGCTGCAGATGTTCGAGGTCTGTTCGGGTGAGTCAGCTCCGCTCTCACACGACAATGCTCATCGACGCTCAGATCAGTTTTCAATGACTTTGGACGAGACTTTGTGTGTGTAGATCCCACTGGCGAGCAACCTCAAACAGGCATGATCGTATACATTGAAGATGGCCCGGAATCAGTCGTGACATGCCTGGACGAGACCCGGCACGGACTGGAGGATGGAGATTTCGTTACTTTCTCAGAAATAAAGGGCATGGAGGCGCTGAATGGGTGCGAGCCACGAAAGATAACGACTAAGGGTGCGTGTCGTCTTTGGCAATGTTCCGACATGACTAATTTTCGCAGGCCCATATGCCTTTTCCATTGGGGATACGACGGGCCTCGGCACTTACAAGAGCGGCGGTATCTTCACCCAAGTCAAGATGCCCAAGATCCTACACTTCGTGAGCCATGACCATGAATAGATAGATATCAGGATTCCTGATCCCCATTTAGAACTCTCTCAAGGAGAGCCTCGCCAAACCCGAGTTCTTTATCACCGACTTTGCTAAATGGGATCGACCTGCAACACTGCACGCTGGTTTCCAAGCACTATCAGCATTCTACGAGAAAGCTGGCTACCTCCCTCGACCTCGAAATGCTGCCGACGCAGAGGCGATTGTATCGCTTGCCAAGGACATCCAAAAGCAAGCTGGAAGCGAAGGCGATCTCGATGAAAAGGTCCTACAAGAGCTTGCATTCCAGGCGACAGGTGATCTCTCGCCCATGGTTGCCGTCATTGGTGGATTTGTCGCACAAGAGGTCTTGAAGGCATGCTCCGCCAAATTCCACCCAATGCAGCAGGTAATGTACTTTGACTCGTTGGAGTCGATGCCGAGGGATATCCCTACCGAAGCCGACTGCCAACCCGTCGGCTCCCGATACGATAGTCAAATTGCCGTCTTTGGCAAGACTTTCCAGGAGAGGATTTTCAACTATCGAGAGTTCCTGGTGGGATCAGGCGCAATCGGCTGTGAGATGCTCAAGAACTGGAGCATGATGGGACTGGCGACGGGTAAAGATGGCATCATCCATGTGACCGACCTCGACACCATCGAGAAGAGCAATCTCAATCGACAATTCTTGTTCCGCCCGAAGGATGTGGGCAAGTTCAAGGCGGAAAGTGCGGCAGCAGCTGTCAGTGAGATGAATCCCGGCCTGAAAGGCAAAATCATTCCTCATGAGGATCGTGTTGGACCGGAAACAGAGAGTGAGCAGCTTGATATAACATGCGGGAAACGGGCTGACGTCTAACAGAGGAGTACGGTGATGATTTCTTTGCTGCGATTGATGGAGTCACGAATGCCCTTGACAACGTTATGGCCCGTCAATACATGGACAGACGTTGTGTCTTCTACCAGAAACCTCTGCTCGAGTCTGGTACCCTTGGGACCAAAGCCAATACTCAAGTTGTTGTCCCTTTCCTGACCGAATCTTACTCTTCCTCTCAAGATCCCCCCGAGAAGTCCATCCCCTCTTGCACAGTCAAAAACTTCCCCAACGCAATCGAACACACGATTCAGGTTTGTCGTTCTTCTTCCTGCCACATCTCCTGCTGACCAGAATTAGTGGGCTAGAGAAGCTTTCGATGCGCTCTACGTCAACCCACCCACCACCGTCAACCTATACCTCTCCCAGCCAAACTTCGTCGAGATGACTCTCAAGAGCTCTGGACAACATCACGAGCAGCTCAAGCAGATTGAGAAGTATCTCGTCAAAGAACGCCCAACGTCGTTCTCTCAGTGCATCGAATGGGCCCGAATGCAATACGAGACAGACTACGTCAACGAGATCAAGCAACTGCTGTATAACCTGCCAAAAGACCAGGTCAGCTGATCCAAAGTAACTAATACGGAAGCACGCTGATTCAGTAAAGGTCAATTCAAATGGGACACCCTTCTGGTCGGGACCCAAGCGAGCGCCAGACGCACTGGAGTTCAGCCTCGACAATGTAAGTGCCTTGGATAGCATTCGATCACCTCGTGCTCACTGTATGATAGGAGCTCGACATGCAGTATCTCGTCGCCGCCGCCAACCTACACGCATACAACTACGGTTTAAAAGGCGAGCGGGATCCGGCATTATTCCGCAAGGTTGTCGAGAGCATGCAGATTCCTCCTTTTGTCCCGAAGAGCGGCGTCAAGATCCAAGTCAACGAGAACGAACCCGTAGCCAACGACAACGATGAGGATGACGACGTCGACGCTATTGTCGCTTCCCTTCCACCCCCATCGTCCCTTGCTGGCTTCCGGTTACAGCCAGTCGACTTCGAGAAGGACGATGATACCAATCACCACATTGACTTTATCACTGCTGCTTCCAACCTTCGTGCGAGAAACTATGGCATCACAGAGGCGGATAGGCACAAGACAAAGTTGATTGCGGGCAAGATCATCCCGGCCATTGCAACGACCACAGCGCTCGCAGTGGGTTTGGTCTGCCTGGAGCTTTACAAGGTGAGCATTCCGAACCATTTAGACGACTTGACTGATTACATAATGCTAGATGATCGACAAGAAAGATAAGTTGGAGGACTACAAAAATGGCTTTGTCAATTTGGCGCTGCCCTTCTTTGGGTTCTCTGAGCCTATCGCTGCGACAAAGCAGAAGGTGAGATATTAATATACCGCGAAAGGGAGGAAACTGACGAATTCAGTACGGCGAGACAGAGTGGACTTTATGGGACCGCTTTGAGTTGGACGGTAACCCGACACTACAGAACCTGCTGGATTGGTTCAAGAACACTCACAATCTCGAGGTGCAAATGGTTTCGCAGGGTGTATCGATGCTGTGGTCGTCGTTTGTGCCTGCTAAAAAGGTGAGTCTCATTTTACTATGTTTCTATGTTTCCTCTTTTCTTTCCTTGACTACAATGTTTCCTCTCTTCTCTCCTTGACCGCGATGTTTCCTCTCTTCTCTCCTTGACAACGTTCTTGGATTGTTTCGTTTGATTTTGTGTCTTTGACTGGCAGCTGACAACCAACGCAGACGGCAGATCGACTTGGGATGAGAATGAGCGAGCTGGTTGAACATGTTAGCAAGAAGCCAATCCCACCTTGGACCAAGAATCTTCTTGTAGAGGTCATGGTGAATGACGAGAACGACGAGGACGTCGAGGTGAGCTACCTCCAGGAGATTTCGTTCTACAGTCAGCTCACTATATGTGCAGGTCCCATATTGTCTCGTCCGAATCTAGAGGTGAGCTGCGGCAGCCCGCACTGAAGACAAGACAAGATAAGACAAAGAGGGATCATTTCATGTACTCGTATACGGATGCAACATGTGTCGATGTAGTGTTGGGTATCCTGAATGTACAACAGATGTGCATTTCGCTGATTGGGGAACTTGGAATCTAAGCTACTCTTCTTCCTCTGCTTGTCCACTTGTTTCTTGTCCTGCTGCTACTGCTGGCTCTCCATTCTGCTCTCCATTGGGCTCGTCAGGTTTAGAGTACTTTTGTAACCACTCTTCTGACTCCCAAACTATAGAAACCAGGCATCAGCGCGTGTTCGTCACCAAGCGGAATTTAAGAAAGAGGGGCGGAAAAAGAAGATGTAGTGGGAGAAAGGGAGAATTTCGATGAGCAAGAAAGAAGAAAGAAGAGAGGAAGAAGGAGGGAAAGAAAGTATATTGATGACAGGTGATAGGTAAAATAACAAGTACATACCAGGTCTATCAAATCTTTGTTCACCAGCAGCCTCATTTCCGAATTTATTAGGTTGAGCAATACTGCATTTCAAGAACCGGCCTGAACCTCTTGTACCTGGAAGTTCATTGAGGTCGTAGTTGTCTATTGCATCTTGAGCGTCGGCGGGGGAAGCGAATGTTACAAAAGCGAAACCACGATGCTTTGATGCTATTATATATCACAAGTAGGTTAGTTATCTTTCTTTCTTCGGTTGCTTTTTCTCTGTTCTTGATACAACGGTAGACCTGATGAGGAGTACTGAACAAGGGAGAAGACTCACGCTCATGTGGCTCTGTCGGAATGATGACTTCAAGTATATCCCCTGAGCAAGATATCAGCATCATTTCTTTGACTCCCTTTTCGATAGTATCAAGGTGTATAGTCTCTGAAACGCCCCATGTATCCCCCGCAGTATCAAGGGTACTAGAGTGAAAGAAGATACTCACCAAACGTCACAAAGGCATCAAGCAGCTGTTGCTCGTGCACTTCTGGGGATAGGTTACCGACGTATATGGTCGCCTTTTTGGACGTTCCTGCGCTCATCTCGTCCACTAAAAGCCTTTCCGACTTGATTACTGAGGAGTCTGCGAGACGATAACAGGTTTTCGACGACTGAGTCAAAGGCGATATCGAAGAGTGAATTGTTGCAACTTCTCAGTGGCAAGATGATTACGTAACGACGACTAATTCCAAGTCGTGTATTGCGCGACGTATCGGATTATCATCTACGTTCTCCTTTCAACTACTCTCACCTCTTACAAGCTGATCTACCAGCTAATCCGGTCAGTCGTACTATAACCATGATAGCAAGGATAGAGTCGGAGCAAGGGGACAGTCCCCGAACCATGACTTCGCCAGATAGAACTAGTACCTCTTCGAGCCTGGTTGATCTACCGCCGGAAATCCTCGAGCAGGTATACCTGTCGCTGAACTTGACTGATCGACTCGCTTTGGTCCGAGTGAGTCAA
Organism: Naematelia encephala; assembly: GCA_002105065.1. Lineage (NCBI taxonomy): Eukaryota > Fungi > Basidiomycota > Tremellomycetes > Tremellales > Naemateliaceae > Naematelia > Naematelia encephala. The sequence continues at coordinate 125,296 of MCFC01000009.1, forward strand.
AGTCATTCGTCCTGGCTATTGTGTGAATCTGACAAAAACGTTGTAGACATGCTCAACCTTGCATGCGGTATATAAGCAATCAGCTACACTGCAATACCTCTTTACGCTACGAACAACCGCATACATCGATGTCCCATATCTGCTTCCACCCCCTTCTATCGCTGGTCCATCCACAGCTGAATCCTCTCCGAGAGAAGAGGAAGAGTCATCCGACGTCGAGATGTCTGACTCTGACTCTGACAGCGATCGTCCAACCTATCTCAATTCCCTCCCATCAGTACGAAGATCAAAGTCCGTCTCCAAGGTTCCAGTGAGACCAGTACGAGTGGGCCCATGGTCGGCTGCGGACAAACAGCTGTCATTGAAGGAAAGAGAAGGTAGATGGGAGACACTGGATTATGCGCATCGAAGAGATATAAAGATTGCAGGACCTGCTGGAGTATACGAGCTGCAAGAAGGCATCTTTCTCATGTGCGATGAATATGCCGAAGATGCAGGAGGGGAAGGCAGAAGGGTGAGTGCCATCGTCATATGATGATATGTCGGTATTTTGGAGCTGATTGAGGTAGCCCACATCTGTACGCCTCATCCCCCTTCCCTCAGCGGATGATCCGGATCTGGAGCATCCCCCTGTTCCAACCAAGTCGCACAAGCTACCGTTTCCCATTTCCGATCTCACCATGGATCCCATCCAGGACCTGATAGTAGTCAGCGAACATCGGTGAGCAGTCTATGTCGCTTAAATATACAATCATGCTGATGATAATGCAGACCCGTCAACGCCAACCCCGCAGCACAACCTCCGACTCACCGATATCATCTGCTTAGCCTTTCGACATTCCAACCACATCCTCTTGCGACCTTGCCGGTCCTGGATTTTCCGCCGTTCTCGGGTCTAGCGTTGCAGACGCGACAACTGTTGCAGATCATGGGCGATACCTTGCTCGTTCTTGTATCGAGGTATAACGTCCACTGGTTTGTAGCTGGCATGGCTGGGCTCAATGTTAATTCACTAGGAAACGAGGAGGAGATCGTAGTATGGAATTGGAAGACGGGGCGAGTCCTTGCTGTGAGTCTGGCCGGAGAATCAGAATCCTTTGCTGACTAGATACAGCGGATGGCTCCTCCAGAAAATGCTTGGTTTGCGTCTTTTGCCCTTCTTACGCCGACCACCTTCCTCCTCACATCCACTTCCAGTATGTCCGGAGTGCACACGACCGAGCCACGCTCCGCTGCATCCATCTTCCCTCCTGTCATTCAGGTTTTCTCCATCCTTCCTGATCCGAATCGCACGATCGTTCCAGTCCAACCTCTAGCCAGTCACATGCTAGACGATACGACTCTGCGTCCGATTCTTGTCGCGGAGCTTGAGCTACCAGCCTTTGCGCCTGATGCGACGGTGGTCTCTTTCGAAGTCCGACCTGACCCTCCGAATCTCCCTCGATCGGATCCAGCGGCACCGACGTTAGGTCCATCAAAGCCATTCTCACAGAATCCTGAAAAGGGCGTGTTGGTCCTGGAAATGTCAGTCAACGAGCCTGGACTCGATGATCAGGACCCGCCAGATCGACGGGTGAGCCGATCATATGAGCTATTTATATTGCGGGAGATGTTGGTTGAGATGGGCAAGGAAGGGGAGCAGAGGTTGATAAAAGCGCGACTGGAAGATCAAGATGGTTATGTACCTCTACGGCCAGAGAAAGTTGTCCCATGGGCAGAATGGGCCCCGACAGGAGCAAGACTGATGGATATTTCTATGCGTAGACGAAATTGGGTAAGTCCACAACTGATCAATCAATCACTTCCCATGTGACTGGGATTCGCCATGCTTATTCTTACGTGTCAGGTCTGTTCTTGCTCTGGATATCGATTCATCTCACTCACTCGGTCTCCAAGCGATACGAGGCCGGAAGAGGACGAAGATCAACATGGTTTCGTCTATGCCCCACCGCGGCAGTGCGATCTGCGATTACTGGACTTTTCACCGTATGGTGTTAAGCGGTCTTTGCCCTCGAGTCCCCAGCCTGAACAAGAGGGCAAAGTGTCGCCATCGAGTCTGGATCCCCAACAAGACGACAAACTGTCCCCCTCCAGTTCTCAGCCTCATCAAGACGACAATCAGTTATCTTCCAATTCTCTACCCCAACAAGGCAACGATGACGCCGACGCTGGCGGAGAAGAAGACAATGACTGGTCTATCGAGGTTATCACTGCTCGGACAGTATTGCCACCTTGCAAGATCTGGAAGGACGAAGTCACCAGCGGCATGCCTTATCGCGATATCAGGCGGAAGATGGGTATCAGAGCCAATGGAGTTATGATGGATGATCAGAGAGTAATCATGGTTGCTGTGAGTTTTTTTTTGTGTTTGGTGTCTTGTGTCCCACACGAGTAGAACAAGGTGACTGATATGCTATATCCATAGACTCAGGGAAGAAGGAATGGAGATTGGACTTCTTTAAGGCAAGAGATGGTTGTCTTGTGTTTGTAACTCTTAAGTGGCCAAGATATTGTACTGTACGAATTCGAGTAGATATAGTAGATGTATGTATATGGGATAAATCATTTGTGTGTTTCTCTTTAGAAAGATTGCATGTTGTACTGAATGCTATTTTATCACGATAGATATGTATGATTGAACAGAATCGAGGATCGTCGTCGATTGCAGCACGCGCACGAATGGTATTTATTATGTATGTCGGCTTCATGGTCTGGATTGATTGATTGATTGATTTCTTCTCCCTCGTCTGTTGGTGTCTGATTGATTTCGTCTGATTCCTCCTCACTCATGCAATACCTTTCCTTCTGCTCTTCCTGTATCTGTAAAACACACTTTCCCCCTTTGCTGAAACTCTCACTACCCCAGTCGCCGTACCTCTCCCCCAGATGATTTGTAGCTTCTCCCACCTATACCTCTCTCGTTATTGATTGATCCACTCTTCCACTTTTCCACTCTTCCACTCTTCCACTTTTCCACTCTTCCGCTCTCCCAATCTTCCACTCTTCCACTCTTCCGCTCTTCCACTCTTCCACTCTTCCACTCTTCCACTCTTCCACTCTTCCACTCTTCCACTCTTCCACTCTTCCACTCTTTAAGTTTTCCACTCGCGTCTCTTGACAGCATCACAAACCACTGTCTCACTCTCCTAGCTTGAATCAAGCCTGATCAAACAAACAGCCTCAGCCATGACCGCCCATAGCCTCCAACTTCCTCTTCAAAGTTCCAATCTCTTTATCGCGCTCAACAAGTTCTCTGGCCTTGCGTTCAATCTCCCTATCGCGCTCTTCGAGATCAGCTTGAAGAAGACGTTTTTCAGTATCGCTAGCTTGAAGTTCTCTTGCCATCTAAGCGAATCGTCGTCAGTTCTTCCCTTGACTCGACTCGTGTTAGATCAGGAGAGGTATCAAGTACTCGTATCACGCAGGCATCAAGGTGATGGAGACGAATATTTAGAGGCATCAAGGTAGTGAGTGAGACGAGTATTCAGAGGCATCAAGGTGGTGGAGACGGATATTTTGATTTTGCAAAGAACATCCATGGGACTGGATCGATCGAGAAAACAGTTTGGATACTCAGGATGAATCACAAGGAGAGGAAGATGACAACGATAATGTAAAGCTCGACTGACCTGTTCTCGATGACCTTTTTTCTTCTCTCGATATCTCTTCTGAGCACTAGCATTCTGTTCTCTACGTTTCTCTCCTGTCCTTCTAGGATACTTGTATTTCTTCTTCTCTTTTTTCTCCTGAATAGTAGATGTAGATGGTGTAGAAGGTTCTGAACGTAATTTAAGTCTATTCGAAACCCGAGGTCGAATAGCCATTAAGGTTGTTGTTGTTGAATTCAGCTGTTGTTCGCTCACCATGTTGGAACGAGTACGAGGAATCAGAGGTGAGAGTAATGGAAGTGTGCCTTGGCTTGGTTCTGTTTTAACAGAGAGATTACTTGAGATTGATTCAGAGTGAGGACGGGGGTTGCGTTCTGCGTCGTGTCCATATGGCGATGATGAAGGGGATGGAGATTGGGAATGCGATTGTGAAGAAGAAGGGGAAGATGATGAAGATGCACCAGACATATTTTCGATATGTTCTAATTCTTGCTCTTGATCGTTCGTCAATGCTTTGCGCTGAGCTTCGTCCTCTGATACGCCCATAGGTGGAGGCAACAACGATGTGATAGGTGTTGGCGGGATAGGTTTCACCTTGAAGTCGTCTCTCAACTCTCGACCGCCACCCCGTACCTGTCGGTCTAGATTGAGCCTGATGAGCGTACTTCTCCCACTTGTTTCCGTCTGTCTGGGGATCATCTGGCCAGCAGTAACAGGCCGCAGCCGCACTGAAGGAGTAACAGGCCTCGAACCGGGTTCTGACAAGCTACCTTCGGGCCCTTGAAAACCGGTCATCCCTCCTCCTGCTTTGCCATTTAGCGTGTTGCGTCTGCTGGAAGGTAACGGAGCAGTGCCGACTGGAGGCGGATGGACTATCTTTGAAGGAGAAGTCGGAGCAGCCGAAGCGGAAGATGAAGGAGGTTGAAGAATCCTTGAAGCTTCAGCCATGAATGCTCGATAGTTTCCAGAAGGGTATGTCTTGTCGAGTGAAAGTCCTGCGAGGGGATGATGATACTCTGCCGATGACGTTGGCGTGGCGATATTCGACGTCGAGATGGGTGAAGATGTGGAATTGAGCTCAGAAGATGGATAACGTGAGTATGATCTTTGATTTGGGTTGTCCTTGTCCTTGTCGTTGAGTATCAACACGGGATCATGCTCTTGAATAGGACTCGGCGGGATCTATGATACGGTACTACTATCAGCGAAACATAGAAACATGAGAATATACAGATCGGTGAGAGAGCAAGAAGACACAAACTCACCTCGCCAAATCGGTACTTTCTCCTCTCTCGTTCTTTGCTTGGCGTCCTACCGTTGCTGTCTCGACTGGCGGTGCTACTCAGACTTGTGGTCGAAGTCTGAGACATGGTATCATGTGACCTTGACATGGATAGTTGGAGCGGAGGCAGCCTCAGTGAGTCGTTCATGAAGGACGAGGGCGTAGGTTCGACCGCATCAGCTAGTGCAACATCGGCCAGGAGTGAAATTGGCCCGTGAAGCGAACCGCTGCGGCCAAGTCGGTAAGCTGGATGTTGGTCTTCTTGCGAGCGAATTGGCGATCGAGAAGAGTGTGAACGATGGGGCGAGGGGTAAGGGGCAGAACGAGCTGGTGCGGTAGTCAGGGGCGCGTGATACGGTGTATGATAAAGTGCTTGAGGGTTGGGGCGAGACGCCCGCTGCTCGATTGGATCGTTCATGTTCATTCTTTCTGGTCGAGGGAGCATTGGGCGGCGAGAATGAGAAGCAGGTACATTTGGCGTAACTGGGTTGGAACGGCGTTGAGGATAGGGATGGGGTTGGTGGAAGCCATCGTACATATTGTGCTCGAGCGCAACCAGGGAGGCGACGATGAATGACGATGACGTGAGTCTTTGTCCGGGAAGCTACAGGTACACCTGATGTGTTGGGTTGTCGTTTGAGCCGGAGTAAACAAGTCCGCCCGCGCACTACTCGTGGCCGTCAGCACAAAAGGGGCGCTTCTTCAGACGACGACACGAGAGAGGGGAAGGTGGGGGTGTGGGTGGTCGGGAAGGAAGACGGTTGCTGAGATTCAACCTGTTATAAGAGAAGGTTGCATGCTTTGATCTCTTCCTTTTGCAATGACGCCAGAAGATTGTACTCACCTTTATACAAACTGCGGCTCACGGCGCCCGATTCAACCCGACTGCCAGTCAGTTAGTTTAAAACACCAACCGTGTGGGTTTTTATCGTCGCGCAGTTAAACCTTTGCTCTCCCTTTCCATCAGAACCCTGCCCGGTCACTGTCATACAAAGGGACCTATTTCAACGTGAGGGGAGATAATCGTCTAACCTCAATCTCGAATAGTAAAGAGGCAGTCTCGGTGTTTCGCCGAAGTGTGAAAGGAACACACAGAGAGAGGTTGTTGCTGTAGTTTGTTGGTGGGTGTTTGATGGGTGGGGGATTAAAATATGCGTCTTCTGCTCGACCTAGGTTTGATGGGTTTTTAGCATCAAGGGGGGGTTGAGAGGGGCGTCATCATGGTTGGACCGGGGGGAGATGCTCGTCCTTCAAACATCAGTATCTACCAGCCAAGGAGGGCTCGTCAGTGTCATTGGGGCTTGGGCTCTTAGTTCCATGAGGGGGGCACTAGCAGATCTTTGCTTCTTGCTGTCTGGAGTTGGTACAAGGGAGTGATCGGCATTTCGCCGTGTGTTGCCCGTAGCGCCTTCCTACCAACGGCGTGTCTTCCGAATACATGCTCTAAGTAATCGGGTCATTTGCACTGCTTTTACTCTCCCTTTAGTTGTCAGCAAGAAAGAAAAGCAAAAGTAAACTTGAAGCAGGACTTTATACCGCCTTTCGGGCTGACGACATCCCTATACCCCCCCTCAGATAGAGTGTCCGTCAATAGGGTCAGGAGGGTCGTCATCAATCGTTTCAGGCCATCCCTACGCCTGTTCCCGACCTTTTGAGGATACAAGATCCCGAGCGAGTGATGAAAGGACCATCTCGTAGCTACCATGTCTGACATCTCGGCTTTTGACAAAAAGACAAACGATCAAGACCATGAAACTATCGGGCGCCGGTACATCAAGCTAGCTTGGCGAGCAATCGAAAGGGAGTGGCCGGAAAGGGTAAGGTTTTGATGAGCAGATCATGTCCCCAAGCTCTCTGTTTGTTTTTAACATGTCCTCCAAGTTGGTGATGTGGCAAAATCGCTCACCGCGACTTGATAGCGATAACGCGTTCCGTCCTCTCGGGGCTCCAGGTGATTGTGTGTCCTGTTGACTGGGATCGGGTTTCCTGTCAAAAGCACATTTGACTATCCAGTAAAAGTCAAAGATGGGCAGAGTCAAGAGAGATCCAGAAGATAGCCCAGATATCATTGATTCAAGCGACGAAGAAGTGGTGCGTTGCGTTATTTCCATGTCTGATCTTATACCTGACATTGATATCTCAGATCAAACCCAGCAAGAAGCGCAAGTCTGTTGGGGATTCCAAAGACAAGAAAGCATCCAAGAAAGAGGTAAAGCTGCCTTTTTAGCGTCGCGCTTAACCTCTGATGAGTTATGTTTCAGGCTAAAGGGGGCGAAAGCTCTTCGTCTGCAGATACCGAGCTGGGCAAGGTCAAGGTCAACGATGAAGGGGAATCATATTTCGAAGTGAGTTGTCTAGTCAGGATGTCTCAGGAAGGCAGGTACTCATGATGCGTCTTTGTAGTTGAGTGAATGGAGGAGAGTCACAGTTCGTAAATTCGGAGGAAAGGCCTTAGTTGATATACGACAGGTGAGTTATGATTTGTGTGTGCCCGATCGATTCTATTCTGTCCAGCTCCTGTGCTCGATCCGGAATCCGAAATCTCCCCCTTTTCCACCTTATTTCGTCCCTAGAACCCCTTTACCCAAAACTGTCTCGTTTTCCGGAGTCCCAGACACCCAGGAATCCGAAATCTTCTCTTTTTCCCCTCGTGTCCGAGTCGAACATCTCCCCTTTTTACACCTTTCCAACGGGTCAGGAGTCAGATGCGATTCATCTTATTTCTGATGGACTACATTGTTCAAGTCTGTGATCACAGCTGATACAACCAGGTCTACAAAGATAAAGCTACTGGTCAGATGAAACCAGCAGCCAAGGGTCTGGCGTTGACTTTAGAGCAGGCGAGTCTTTTCCCTCTTCCCTCTTCCCTCTTCCCTCTTCCCTCTTCCCTCTTCCCTCTTCCCTCTTCCCTCTTCCCTCTTCCCCGTTCCGCATTTTCCTAGGGTCGAGATAGAGAAGAATCTCAATGTTGACGTGCGGTACTGGTATAGTGGCAGATGCTTAAATCGAACATCGATACGGTTGACGAACTGATACGTGGTCTTGAAGATTGAGGGTGAATCGTATACCGAGGAACATTTTAGCCTGTACTGAAAATCAATCATAAGCTGTATATGACGAAATGAATGACTTGATGATCATTGCTTTGACGGATGTACGTTTGTTGATTCCATGAATTAGCTCTTGATGGTTATCGAGAGCTATAATGTAATCACTGAGAGTGGCTAGGTTCATACATTGGCATTTGAGCATATCTTCAACGAAGTATCTTGTCGTCTCTGGAATGTACCTCCCAAAATACAAATACATCCTACTCACTCGTACAGTACGGAAAAGAGCCGACGGCTCTGAACGGACGGGTTATCCGGAAAAACGGGGGATCCGCAAAAAGATAGTCGCGACAGATCGCTCCTTTCATCTTCATCTTCATCGACCGAGTTACATTTGACTCATAAGAGACTTTTAGATACTGTTGACTCGCTCATATCATCACAATACACCTCATATACGAAAGATGAGCACTACAATCGAATCTGATAGATCATTATCTGAACCTCGTCCGCCAAAAGGGACTATTGCAGTTGACATGGACGATGTGCTTTGGTATGTTTCTATCCCCTTTCACCTTTTCTCGCTTTTTATCTATATCATCTGGGAAGATATTGATTTGATTCTAGTCAGACCAATTTGACAATCGTCTCAAGTAAGCTTCCCCAATTCCTCCTCCTTTTCCTCTTCCCCTTGTTTCTCCTATATTCCTTCTTCTTCTCCTTCCTTCCTGTCACTTTCATTTCTCATGACCATACGATCTAATGCCTCTCGCGCCTTTAGTGCATAATGAAATGTTTCATACCGACCCACCACTGACCCTCGACGATTTCCAAAACTGTGAGTTTTAAACCTTTCCCATCCCATACCGGGGTCGCGGCCGGGGCTAGTACAAGACGTAGGGACTGAAACGATGACATGTAGATCTTTATTGGCAGAATAGAGGATGGGGAACAGCAGAAGAGACAGTTGAAATGGTCGTTAGTCCATCCCCTCCCTTCCCCTTCACTTCCACTTCCATCATTCCCTGCAAAAGCCCGATCTGCCTCTACGATAGTGTATAATGCTGACGTACTGTATTGTGATCTTATTCCAACTTATAGAGCAAGTTATACGCGCAAGGATTGTATTGGAAATCACCTCCTGTACCAGGTGCCAAAGAGGGTCTTTTGAAACTTAAAGCGATGGGTTACGAGTGAGGCTGTTCTTCTTTTCTCCATCGCCAGTTTGCCTTGCCTTGCCTTGCTTTACTATTTCCACACTGTCATTCTTGTGACTGTAATCGACACTGACATTTAATCAGTCTAATCATCATCACAGCACGCTCAGAACGACAACGAGAAGGTACAGAAGATTGGATCGCTCAATATATGCCAGACAGTAAGTACTTACTCATACTTTACTTTTGGATTGATCCCTTGACTCGTATTCTCCCCTCGACCTCGTATCTCCCCTCGATCTTTGGATCTCCCCTCGATCTTTGGAGGACTTTCTGCCACCCTCTGTCCTTTACGAGAGATAGATCAATGTTCAGCTGATCAAATGATTGTAAAATCCCAGTTTTCGACGAAATTCATTTCACAGGTGCATTCCAACATCTTGAGCCTACATCTGAAGAGAAAGAGGGTCATGTTGCAAAGAGAGCAGTTGTTTCACACCATAAACGTAGTAAAGCTGAAGTGAGTGAGGATTATTGATCCCATAACCTCAATCCCTCTTGAGACCAAGCCACTTCGGCTCCGATTCAATCCCTCTTGAGACCAAGCCACTTCGGCTCCGATTCAACTCCATTTCAACTCCAATAAAACCCAGACCAATCAACCCCGTTCCATCCTTCCTCCTTCCTCCTTCCTCTTCCATCGAACTCGTCCCCCCCCCCCCCCCTCCCCTGAAGAACAAACCTAACGTCAGATAGATCGTACACTCTACACAATCTTTATTCCTAATCGACGATTCTGCTGAAAACGCACTAGATGCATCCAGAGCCACACCACCTTGTCGAGTCATCCTATTCGGTCAATATCCATGGAACGCAGTCGTCCATCGACCTGAATTATCCACTCCAGATGATTCATTGACTTATGTAGACAAGGAGAAAAAAGGTTTATTGGATGGGGCGAAAAAGAAACGACAGGATCAAATTAAAGAGGGCTGGTTACCGCAGGGTGTGGAACGTGTCAAAGATTGGAAAGAGGTGATACATTGGGTAGAGCAATTAGAGTCTCGTTTGATGTAACCTACACAAGTAGTAGAGCAAATGTAATTTAATATGTCTGACAGAGTTGTCTCAATGTTGCATAACTATGCACTTTGCAACACAAAAGGGAGATATTCGTCGGTATACTGTGCATCCAGCTACAACACTTGAGATTATTCATGTGTTCACTAGCAAGTAAAACACAGCGAGGGACGAGTTGAAAAAAGAAAAAAAAAGAAAAGAAAAAACACTGCTGGCAGAAAACTCTACACTAAAGAAAAAAACTCCCACGACGGCGGTGGGGTGTAATTCAACTAAACTACTACAAAGAGCATATGAGGGGGGAGTAGACTGTGCCGAAGCACCGACGACAAACAAGTAGTGTGCATCAGGGTGGGTGATTGATGGATGGCGAATCAAACACTACGAAACAAAGTGTGAGGTATCACTATGGAGAGAAAAGGATCCAAAGGCTCGACAAACGCGAGTGGATGATATTTTGGGGGGGTGAGGTTGACGTTAATCAAACAACGGCGCGATAAAAAACAAAGACAACGCCAAAGAGGTTTACACAAATAGGGGCAAAGGAGGAAAAAAAGGACTCGTCGATGATTAGACGAAACCGAGCAAGCGAGGTCTGCAGAGACGTGTCAACAATGGTACCTCAGTTGGGTACGGGACCCCACCTGTGCACAGACTGCTGTGCAACTTCAGGATACACCGTGTCGACAAAGTGATGCTGGTAACCCATGGACGGGAGTGACCATTGGCCATGAGGATTGGCGGTCGAGTAGCAGTAAGTCGGCTGGGCGCCATAGTCGACGTGTCCAGATTCCTCGTAAGGACAACCATGAGGCAAAGCGCCTCGCTGGTCGCCGATCGCACCAAACAGGCTTCTAGAGCTTGATCCAGACCCCGACCGGCCCAATTTCAGCGTCTCTGGCACAGGGAACGGCTTCGCACCGTCGTACTCGACAAACTCCTCGTCCTCGTCCATCACAACATCGTCATACTGATTCTGATTGAAAGCCTTGCTTGGACCAGCAATCGTAGCAGCCCTGATGCGATTAGGCGTCGGGTTGAAAGAGTGAAGGACAGCCGGCGGTTGACCGTAACCATCGATCGCATAGTTCTGAGCAAATTCGCCCCAAGCTCGACTGATCGCCTGATCACCAGCGGCGGGTAGCTCTTGAGACGACCTACGCTCCATACTGGCGAATTGAGACTCGACAGGATCAGTGTCATAGGTGGCGAAAGTTTGAGCCTGACCAATCATGGCATGAAGAACGCGCAGCACGAGATGGTCGCTTTCGGTGATGACGGGCTTGGCGACCAAAGCATAGTAGGCCTCGTCGATGTGTTTCGTCCAAGCCGGAAGAGGCAGATGCAGCGAAAAGTGCAAGTCTTTCAACGCCGCGATTTCGAGTCGTCCGATGTCTTTCAGCGGAATGTTGGTCACCTCGGTCCTATTAAAGTCAGCGAGAATCCAATGCAGATAATAAATCACGTACCAGGACTTGCGGAGGTAAGAGTTGTCATCCAGCCATTTGCCAGCAAGCAAGAGCCCAAGGATGGCGATCCTCTTCTCCACTCCACCTTTCATTAGAGCACTCTGCTCTTTCAAAATAGCTCTGATCTCAGCACCTTTGACCCCGTCACCAGGATGTAGACCCAGGCCTCGGATATACCACAATGCAGCGACGGCGGCCGTAGGACTAACTGTCATGCGTGTCATGGCGTTCGAGACAAAGTACACGAAATCGGGATCGGGCCGGACGTGATGACGCCAAGAGACACACCACGGATCGATGCCCTCCTCTCTGGGGTTGCTGACGCGATGCGGACGCGGGAGCTGCACGGATGCCGCCATCACGCGCCAGTGTTCCGAGGATCTGCTGACTCTCATCCACTCATCTTTCTCTCGCCCGCTTGGGCCCCAGATCTCTTCAGACGCGCCGCCAGCGCCAGGGCGATAGTATCCCGGTCGCACAAGAAGCTTAAGAATCTCCTCACAGTACCACTGCGACATAGCAGTATTGAGCTCATGCGCGTGGCAATCGTCATTCGGCGGGGCGCTGAGATTATACGTACTCGTGTCCAGCAGGTCGCCGTCAACCAATGGGAAAGTACCCAGGTGATATTGCGGCATCGGTTCTTGCGCTACTGAACGGCGCAAAGCTGGAGCATGCTTGTCTGGCATGACATTGTTGCGTACGGGGTAATCGGTGGGCTGAGCATTGGGATTGACGCACGATGGGGAGACCGGAGGCAGGGCTGTACGAAGGATATGATCCGGAATAGCCAAGTCGGGAGGGAAACGTGAGGCATCGAGCTGCATGTATGTCCGATAGGCCGTAGCGTGGTCAACCGGCTGAGCGTAGGTCGGCACTACGGGAGGCGGGACATCGAGCATTGTCGCTCCCGAAGACTGACTCTGCCATCGTTGGTGATCCGCATTGGCTTCGGTAGCAGCCGTCACCGGGACATTCTCCAAGAAACGAGCAGCCCGCCACTTCGCGCTCTGGATCTCCGTTGAAACGGCATCCGGCGCCGCGTAATCATAGAGGAAGGGCATGATATTGATGAGTTGGTCTCAGGTGTGACCCTGAGTCCAGGCGTAGCCTCAAGGTGAGGACTACGGCTTTGTCGACGAGGCGACGAGAGAGTTGTGGCTTTCTAGATCGTGATGGAAGAAGAAGTTGAGCGCCTGACTCGATTTATAATTAAATCAAGTGACAGGTGGCTCTTGTAAGATCGTCAGTCGTTATTAGAAGCCAGTCGGCTGGATATGCAAGGGGGTCGCCACAGAAGGAAGTTCGAGGAAGATACAGTCCTTGACGTATGGTCAAAGAGTGGATACGAGGGCCGAGGAAAAAAACGAGGAGCTACTGAACCAATTAAGGTATGCGGTACGAGATGGTAAACCGCGCTCGACTCGTTTGGAATACGTCGGGCCCGAGAGTGTTCTGTTCCCTCGCGACGCTTGACGTTTGGTCGTCTGGTCGTGGGTGAGCTAGCTAGGAAGATGATCCGCAGAGAAAGGGGAAAGGCGGCGATATCAAGCTGTGCAGGTTTATATATTATGCAGAAAGGGGGATGACGAAGGGTGGCGGCAATTAGGCGAGGCCTAGGTCAGCCCGAACTGGGTTGAATGACCGAGGTGAGAGCTTACCAATTATTGCTATTCTATTCGATGATCGGCCGTTCGACCTACACGCCGCGCGAAATCGGTCGTTGTCTTTCTCCTCTTCCTCTCCTCTATATCTCCACAGAGACTTCCAAACAGTCCGATTGAACCGCTGATCGTTTCGTCCGAGGTTTCCCAAAAACGCGCCTGCCGGACCGTCGGTCTAGCTCTCGTTGTTCGATGGGGTCACAAGGTCGCCGCGAGCGGGTCGATCTGGACTGGAGTGACGAGTCAGCAGAGTCGCGAGACTCTGTGATGATCACGCCTTTTGGGGAAGAGTTGGAGAGGGGGAGAGTTGAAGGAAAGGAAAAAGGATCGAGGGAAGAAAGGGATACGCCGAGTCAAAAAACCACGACTCCTTGGTCGCGGGGAAATCGAAAACTTCTCGGGGTTTATCTCGTGGCACTTTGCTCTGTGCCTATGCGCTTTGCATCTCTAGGATTCTACATACAGGACGCCACGATATCTATGGAAACATGCAGTTGATAAGGGAAAAGCCATCTAAATTGTCGCCATGCAATTGATTGTTCTTGAAAAGGGGAATGAGAATGTGCGATACTGTGATAAGTGTCGTAGAGCAGCGCGTTTAGACGAGCAGCAGGACACTAGCAATACCTGCGACCAGCAAGGTAGCGCCGAATGATACAGAGCTCAACGAGGCGAATGCGGATCTGCGTTGGCTGTCAGCTAGAGGGAAAGCAACCACATAACAAACATACGATGTGGGGCGACTCAGGATATCGACAGTAAGGACTGCTACGAGGCCATCAATGGCGGGTTCAGTTGAAGTCTCGACGCTGCGCAACTATCAGCGATTGTTCAAGACGTGCACTGCGTCATCTCACGTAAGATAATGATTGATGCCGTCTATTATTGTGTCAGCTGGAGCGAGACGAACTGCATGGGCCTGGCTCACCACTTGAATTCAACAATAACCCCGACACATATTGTACATCGGTCCGGTACGTGTAGTTGTTGTGACTGCTAGTGCCCGAGTAAGTCGTTTGATTTGTGACGTTCCACGACTCCACTTGAGTGCCAGTAAGGTTTCCAACGAGATAATCCCTTCCCAAATTGTAGCTATCCGTAGTTATCAGCTGTCTGTCGCGTCTTATATCGCTTGGTACGGGCCAACCTACCCATCAGAAACTATATCGTGTCCTGCTGACGCTCCGACCTCGATCGAAGTCGCCATAAAATACGCTCCGGTCGTACTTTGCACCCAATACCGCAAATGCAGTCCTCCTTGAAATGTTTCTTGGCAAGTCCCGATGTACGGATTTCCAAAGTCCCATCGTAACTCTTCGACTTGAGTGTGATTCCCTTGCCCATCGCCGAGGTTGGCCATTTGGTCGTCACCTAGATGTTGTCCTAGACACTCTTCACCCATGAATGTTGACCTGGGCGCATACATCAGCTAGGTCATATCGGGATAGAAATAATGAGCAAGGATACTCACAGCATGTAATTTAAGAAACCGCCATCATCTGCGCTTTTGACTAGAACATCTTTGTTCGAGTTGGCAGAGAGGATGACGTTCAGTGGTTCTCCCAGACCAGCTGGGTATGTACCATTGACAATCTAGACATTCCTTTAGAACGGATGACTTACCGCCAAAAGCGGGATTTGGACTCACTGTCAACATGGATCCCCCTGTAGCATTGGGATTATTATAGCCTGCACTATCCCTCCGTGATAAACTTGACAAAGTGCCAGAGACATTCCATCTTGGTTGGGCTTGGGCAATCCCAAGTTGTCCTGGTGATGCGATTGTGGTAGGAACGAGGGAAACGAGTTGTGAAGCGATAATTAAGAAAAGGGCCGACCTCGCTGTTGACATGACGGGGGAGATACCTCTGAAACTTGCTAACAAGAAAAAAGGGCGGATCGAGATCGTGTGAACAATGTCCCTTGATAATACGATGTCCCGATAAGCTCTTTCTGTCAGTGTCGCCTGTTAAAAGTATTCTACAGTGTATTCTATAGTATATCTAAGGAAAAGACAAGAAGGGATCAAGGTCTAAAACTACGTGTATCTAACTCATCCGAAGAGTGAAACGAAGACAAGGCGGGTGTGAGACTACAAAAAAAGAAAAAAAAAAGTGATTGATGGGAAGGTAGACTGGCTTGAATTGCGTGGTTCGCCGGTCATTTGACTCCACTCGAACGAAAAAAATAAACCCCCTTCACTCTCTCTTCGCTCTCGGCATACGGAACGATATCGGCCGTTACCCAAGTCTGCACACATTGCAAGGTACTTAGGCTACACCCACTCATTCACTATACGTCTTGATCAATTGAGAACGCGTCTCAGACGAAATACGAAATGGCGTCACGAATCCGAGTATTGGGCAACGCCGTCAGAGCGCCTTCATCGTGTATACGGATCGCCGCGCGGGCAGCTTCTACAACGACTCCTCCATCCAGCTCTGGACAGACGACGGTGCCGCCCGTAGAACCAAATCATGAACCTGGACCAAGCACGTCACGGACAACACACTTTGGATTCAAAGAGGTACCATTAGAAGACAAGGAGACTCTAGGTGAGAAACAGAATATGGTCTTTCACACCGTCGTCTATATTGTGCTGATGATCATCAAACCAAAAGTCGGATCGGTATTCTCATCTGTTGCATCGAGTTATGATCTCATGAATGATTCAATGTCATTAGGCATTCATCGACTGTGGAAAGATTCGTTCGTCAGCTCGGTCCTCCCTCGACTGCCAGCATCATTGCATCAGAATCCAAATTCACCGACAACGACTCCGAGGGCACCGTTTAAATGCCTAGATGTGGCTGGAGGGACGGGCGATATTGCTTTGAGGATCTTGGATCGAGCGAGGGAGAAATTCGCATGTCGTGATATCGAGGTGGAGATTGTCGATTTAAATCAAGGGATGCTCGATGAAGGTCGGAAACGAGTCGCAAAGACGCTCTACTACAATAGTGAGCTCCTCCATTCCGACCACTCCAGCCTCGATACCTGGATGAAACAAATATATATAAGGGTGTTGTTCTGACGTCAATGTTTAGCTCCACAAATATCATTCACCCATGGTAATGCTCAATCACTACCTGCTCACATCGAGGACAACTCGATCGATTTATACACTATCGCCTTTGGAATCCGCAACTGCACGTCTCTTCCTGCTGTTTTGAGTGAGGCATATCGAGTCCTCAAGCCAGGGGGCAAGATCGGTGTGCTCGAGTTTGGCAAAGTGACCAACCCGTTATTCCGACAGTAAGCCTTCGTAACTTTCTCCTCCCGCCGCCCTCAGCCTGATGAAATATCTCTAGGATCTATCGCCAATATTCATTCTCTTTCATCCCGATTATGGGCAAGATCCTAGCGGGAGATTCAGAATCATATCAGTACCTCGTTGAATCCATAGAACGTTTCCCTTCTCAACCTGAATTCGCACAACTGTAAGCTCATCCTCTCTATAACTCAAACGTAGAGTCTAGAAGCTGAATGCCGGTGTTCACAGGATGAGGGACGCCGGTTTCCAGACAGGACAATTGAGGGAAGGTAAAGGTGGCGCTTGGACAGATTATACCAATGGTATCGCAACGGCTTGGACTGGAGTCAAGGCGTAAGATGACATTGAATCCTTAAGGCAAGGGCATATATCGTGCATACAGAACAAGGATATCTATCATGCATATACAGAGCAAAGGGAATCTATCATGCATATACAATACAACTCAATTCTTTGGCCTCTCTCAAAGACAAATGATTACAATTACCGCATCGCACCACACCCAATTGCCGAAATAAAATAATCCCGCCTTGCAACGACGTTAGTTGCCACGTATGGGTCTGGGCTCAACTCTTTTCGACAATACAACAATAATAAACTCTTGCTCGCTCTTCTTCAACCCGCTCTTTATCTCTTCAAAACAGCATCAGAAACATGTCTGAGAAAGTCCGAGAACTCGTTGATATCCCGCAACAATTTGTCAAAGAGGGCACATTGGTGAGTTTTTGGTCTTACAGCTACTTCCTAATTCACATGTCATGTCGTGACCGATGTCTTTTTGGTCTTTTTGTCTATTGGTCAATAGATCCATCTAGTATCTTACCTACTCGGATGACTTATCTACTATATCATACTACGAAAATATCAGAGTGAAGCTTGACGCTGATGGTCATAGTTTGTTAATCGGTGTACTAAACCTACTCGAGCAGGTACTTTTTATTTCCCATTAAAACGGTCATCCTCCGTCCTTGATTCCATAATTTCTGTCCCTCTTATCTCTCCCTTCCCCAACTCTATCATCCTTCTTCTCTCTTCCTTCTCCAAGTACATAATTCTTCTTCTCTCTCCCTTGCCCAACTCCGTCAACCTTCTTCTCTCTCCCTTCGACAATTATATACTCTTAACGATATCCACCTCGTTCAATCCTCCCCTCCCCTCCCCCACCCCTCGTCCACAAAGACGTCAGCTGACGACTCGACCTGAAACAGAATACATCCAGCTCTGTAAAGCCGTTGCTATCGGTTTCGCAGTCATGGGTTTCATTGGATTCTTCGTCAAGTTGATTCATATCCCCATGTACGTTGTGTATCTATGATCATCCTGAGATCCCCCATCTTCATTTCCTCTATCCTACTTTTCCTTTCCCCTTTTCCTTTCCCCTTTCCTTGTTCCTAGGTCCCCCCCATCCCCCCCAAATTACCCCATCATCCATCTTCCGCTCTTGCCATCTTTCACTCATCTTCCACCGTCCGCTCATTATCATGTCGCTGCCCTTGGCTGATATGTGCTTCGTAGTAACAACATCCTCGTGTAAGTCTTTGCTCTCCATGAGTCATCTCTGGCCAATTATGGATTCCACTTGGAGTGTGTGTGTGGAACGAGCTGATGATACCATAGGGGCGGAGCATGAGTTTGATTATTTCGTTGAGCGGTTGGTGGACTGGTCATTTGGTTGGTTGGTCGGTTCGGTCGATCGACGACAACATTTAAAAGCTAGCATGCATTGTATACTCTGTAAAGGTGTGCACATGTGTTTGCGTACAGGCAGTTCTCTTTTCTCTCTTGACGAGTAAGGAGTCAGGGTTAGGGGAGTTTCGTCTCCTCTTGCCTTGGATATTCTCGTATCAAGCAACGCAACTCGAGTCGGTCAATGGATTGATCCAGGTATGAAGCTACTGATGCGTAGTTCTGATACAATCTGGCTAATGCTGGAGTGATTCGACCCGTGACTTAGTTAGGCTACCATGATACAACTGATAAGCCTATGATCTGGTACTAATACTCCTATAATCCGACTGTCGCTGAAATCATCGACTCACTCGTGTTAGTATCACCTGACTTGGTATGATGTTGCTACGACACATGCTATTCATTGGCTACGATTTGCTCTATACAGTATAGATTTCGACACATACATATCAGCTAATCGTTGATGCAGTCAGTACGATCTCACCACCTCCAAATTGTGTGTGGGTGTGGCCCAAAATTACGATTTTTGTCATTAATCATCAAGTGCATGATATTTCTTCTTCTGTCATCGTTATACTTGATTGAATTAAATAAGATATCTACCACTACCCAAAAAAAAGCGGATTTCAAAGGGACAAAATAAACATGAACAGCAACCAGATACACACATACGCTGGGGAAACTACCAATCTGATCCTTTCGAGTGATCGAGCGAATTGACCGCATCTGCCAAATCAAAGTGGAAGAATGGTGTCGCCCTATCAAGGAGTGGTAAACTCTCGAAACTCTGTCCTCCAGCTGAGTGTCTCCTATCGCTGTTGTTGTTGTTATCGGGGTTGTTTGCCTCGATATCTTTCTCTTTTCTGTCCGTGTTGTAAACGGCAAGTTCACGTTTATCGTCGATACTCGATGATCCACTGTAAGAACCTTGTTCTCTCTCCAGACGCTCTTCTTCCAGTCGCTCACGATCTGCAGGTGCCAAGTTGTCGTCCTGCGGAACGACAGGTGCGACTTCCAATGCAGTACCGTGTCGACCTTGACCCTGACCAAATCCAGCAGCAATAAGTGCTCGCCTGATCCATGGTGAGAGGATACCACTGAAGTGGAAGTCCACAGATCGGTCTGCCCATTTCTCGACCTCTTTCCTTGTGTCGACAAGATTCTGTACACCGGTGGTATCGAGATTAGCCACAGCGCCGAAATCAAGAATGACAGCTCGGAGAAGTGGTTTTGCCTTTTCGGCGGCGGCGACCTCAGCAGGCTCGTTCTTCTTGGGTCCGGGATCGTTCCATGGTCTATCGCCTTTGGAGATATTCGTGTAGTCTTTTCCGCGACGAGTGTTATCTTTCACATGCTGGACAATCTTGTCGTTGATGTACGATGCGTTTGGGTAAAGGAAGGATTCTTCAAAGCGGTAAATGATCACTCCGGGAGGGGGAGGCTCGACCACAGCTTCAGTGTTTGTTACACCCCTTGAGGAGTGTAATGGAACGTAAACGTCTCGAACATCTTGGTTGGGAGAGCCGCCTTCTGGCTTGATACGAACTCGACCAAGGAAATGCCCTCTAGGCCTGGCGATACGGAAGAGTAATAGCACGACCGAGGTGGCGAGAGACCAGTAGATACCAGACTCGATAGTGTAAAATACGGACCAGAGAACCGCACCGACGAAGATGAGGTATTCAGGTGGCGAGACGCGCCAGAAACCAAACGATTGTTTGGGGGACGCAACGAGATCAGCCACAGCGTGGATGATCAGTGCGGACAGAGCGGCGTTGGGGATCCAGTAGAACGCAGGTGCGACGGCGTAGAGCGCTACAATGACGACGATACCAGTTGGAATTCCTGCTGCGGGGGTACGGACACCTGACTTTGACTTGAGTGCCGAACGGGAGAATGAACCGGTAGATGGGTAGGCAGAGAAGAGCGATCCGATAGTGTTGTTGACTCCGATAGCGATCAATTCCTGGTTGGGGTTGATCTTGTACCCGTTCAATCGACCGAAAGACTTTGCGATGGAAATGTGCTCGAGCAGTAGAATGATTGTAGCAACAGGGATATGAGGACCGATGGCAGCGAGTAACTCGGAAGTAACCTTTGGCTGACCGACGTCGCGAAGTCCGGACGGCACAGTACCAACGAGGGCGATGCGGGGCTTTTTGATGTGGTGGATGTTGATGCGCCATGAAATAATGGTGAAGAGGATGATGACGAATGCGTGTCGCAGAGCCTGAAGAAAGAATGCAGGTCGCTCCCATTTGGGGTATCGCTTGGGCAGCCATTGAAAGAACCACTTGATACCGTACAACATTGCCAATGCACAGATTCCAAAGGCGGCATCAAGGCTGCTCATGTCAGTTTCGCTAAAATCACAAAGCTGTAAACAACTCACGTGCAATGAGGAAGATTCTTGAGTGAGTTGATGATGACTTTGTACGTGGCGGCACGAGTGTCGAATCGCTTAGCCAGGCCAAGTAGGGCTGGAACTTGTCCGGCGGCAATGTTCAAAGCACTCCCGGTCATGAATCCGGATACTGCTGGTTGTGGGACTAGAAGCTCGATCAGCTTACCTCATTTGGATGATGGTGATCGACTCACTGAACTCGACTAGGAAACCAATTCGTAAGAGTCCGATACCAAGGACGATGAACCCGCAGATGAATGCAAGGCAAGTGGCGATCTCAGGAGCGGTGTACAGATCACCGTACTTGGCAATGACGCTGTTGACGATGTTGCCAGTCTCTAGCGACATCACTGCGACGGGTCCGATGGAAACATCTTTCGAGGTGGCGAAGAACGCATAGGTGAGAACACCGATGAAGGATGAGTAGAGACCGTATTGAGCGGGTAGTTCGGCGATTTTGGCATATGACAAAGACTGAGGGACCAGCACCATTCCAACGGTGATACCGCTTTGCAGTGTCAGCGAGGTTAAGAATCTGGTTGAAGAGTTGCTCACGCGATCAAGTCACCGACCAACCAGGTGAGGTTGTATCGAGGAGCCCATTGAATGAAAGGGAAGAGTGCTTTCAGATAATCTCGAGCCTGCAAAAAAATTTAGTCAGCCAGATTCAAGCGTTTCGTTCCATGTAGACGTACGAAAGGGCCGACTTCTCTTGCTCGATCGCCCACCCAGTCTTTCGCTGACACACTCTGTGGAGTCGATTCATCGACACCGAGATAATTTTGCACACGCCGCTTGACGCTGCTATAGTTGACCATCTTTGACAAGTTGCTCTGTTCCGCAATCTAGAAAGGCGGATACTTTGTAGTCTTAGCAACAAGGATGGAAAGAGAAGAAGCGGATCAGTTGATGAAGCTTTAGTACTAAACAGTAGATGAGAATGGATCGAGTCACGAGAAGAAGAAGAAAACGAAAGCACAAAGTATGGCGAGCTAGGAGCCCGCCCGTCTTACTCGGATGACGGATCAATTTTCGTCATAGTACCATTCCCTTGTATTTGAGTTTTCTCCAACCGTTACAATTGACTCTTGGGAAAGGCTGCATTGGGCCTTGACGCTTCGCAAAAGGTGCCATTGCGGTGATTGACCAGTATGTTAAACAACTAGATTTATTCCAGATTCCAGCTTGTCTCGCGATTGATTTTTCAGAAAAACGCGCGCAAACGAGCAATGTCGCCAAAGCACGCAATATTTCGCAAACCCTCCACCTACCTCATGACGCAGGGTTTTCGCTCTCTCACGTGTTTTTCTTCTCTTTCCCTCTGGTAAGCGATCGTCCAATTCGCCTTCGATGTACCCTGTCCCCCCTCCTACTTTCCCTCCTCCCTCCTCTCCGTCTTGCCTTCTCTATAGTCTCCGAAGGTAGGGGATATCTCACTTTCCCCAGATGGGTGCCTGCCGATCGATAGTGATGGTGCCTGTCAGTAGAAAATCCAAAATAATATCAAATGTCGAGGTACAGGAGATTAAGGTCCCGATAAGAAGGATTTGGGAATTAACCATGAGGTCATTTGGGAATGACCATGAGATCATTCGTGAGCGGCACTGGTAATCTGTTAGTCGTGTTAATTGCTCTGGATGGCGCAAGATGAGATGAGAGACAAGGTTTCTTGCGTCTACTTGTATTCGGACAGGAGACTTGTACCCTCATACAAAGGACCTGTTGGTGTGATCACGTGCTTGAGCGAGTAACGCTTGCAGCAGTCGCTAGAGGGACCAAAAGCGCTCTGATCGTAAAGCATGCATTCAAACTGTTGTCTCTAGTCGGGACAATGCAACCAAGTGGGTACGTTTAGAGAGCGAGAATGACCCTTAGAGATTCTACAACTCTGCCTTGCGAGGCATTAAAGGCATCATAATCTTCTTGACGACCTTTCCTCCTCCAACAGGATCCTTGTCCACCTTTTTCGCCTTTTTCGCAGGTTTGTTCGCGACCTTGACACGAGCCTCAAAGCTTCCCCACGAACCATACACCTCTGCCCATACCTTCTTGACTCCAGTGCCAACATTCGCATGTTCTACTCCACTCTCATCTAACCATACCGCGTTGCGTTCCTGACCGCTCGCTGAGATGGGCGGCGGCGTAGTAGTGGTAATCACAAGATGCTGGATGTGGTATGTCATGTTGATGTGAGAGAAGATATGTGGGATACTGCCGATATACCGCGGTGTGATGTCTTTCCGAAGATCGGTTGAGGAAACATCAAGCAGATCAGATAGAGTAGCGAGAGAGGCGTCGAGTCGTTCTTCTGCTGATACTGATGCTGCGACTGGAGTGGTGGGTGGCTCAAATAGCCCAGCGAGAAGGCCTGAGGAATTAGCTAGCTAGTTGTATGACTGATCTCACTCACCTTTCTCAGGCCGTTTGGTCAGCAACCATCTCCTACCTTGTTCCCCTCTCCATTCGACCACTCCAACAACCTCTTCTTCCACCCTCGACGCCTTCTTCTCCTTGCGCATAGGAAAGACCGTCACACTAGGAATGACACTACCCGCCATGGTCGACGGTATCGGCGTACATATATCACAAACCTCTGAAGAGCTCGATGGAGGTTCCGTTGCTCGAGATAGCTACCATGTCAGAAAGCTTGCATGGCAACTTTGTCTCACCTCCATATAAGCCTTGCAGCCTTTTTGCAATGGGCAAGCATCACAATCCGGATTAACAGGCTTGCAGACCTGGCTCCCTAGCTCCATGAGAGCCTTTCATCAGCCGAGTTTAAGTGCGGCTAAGCATACCTGATTCCAGTCTCCTGCTATGCCTTGTCCCTGTGGTAAACGATGCACGAGCTGCTCGGCGACCTGCCACAGGACCTTGATCGTTCCAGGCGCTGTTTGAGGTGCATGTATCGCTAATAATCGCGTCAAGAGTCGATGTATGTTCCCGTCAACCTAGGGATAATCAGAGAAGGTCTTGCATGTACATGTACTCACAATTGGGGTTGAGATGCCATAGGCCATTGAACAGATTGCGCCTTGTTTGTCTTAGCTGTGCGAATACCTGAAGTGCATACCTGCAGTATATCGCCCGATACCATCGATTTCCTTCTCGAGAATCGCAGGATCTTCCGGTAATCGTCCTAAACCGTCAGCTTGGCAGATTTGAGATGATATAAGCACAACTGAGAAAGATGAGACCTACCGTTATATTTCGCATTACCCATAACAGTCTTTGCACCAGCAAGCAAAGATCGAGCACGACGATAATATCCCAATCCACCTGGTGGATGATCAGACTCCAGCTCACGTCCATCGAAGGTACTTACGCCAAGCAGAATTGACTTGCTATATGAATCAGACATTCACTCAGTATGAAGACTGGACAACTTACTTCGATATCAGCTTTGGCAAGGTCAGCTATTGTAGGCCATTTGTCGATCCATCTCGTCCAATATGCAATAACCTACCATGTCAGCACTTCCAAGGCGTCCAATAACGACAAGGATAGGAATCAGGACAAGGACAAGGTAAAGGAGAACGGAAGACATACTGTCGCTACCTGTGTTTGCTGGAGCATTACCTCGCTGACTGAATATATCAGTTCAGTCCCCTCTCTACCAAGGAATAAATCGACTTACCCCAGATCTAAGTCATCAGCACACCACACCTCTACATTACTCACCTCATACGCTCTTTGACCCTTCTCTTCCATACTTAAAGTAGGATCATATCGCTTCCTCCATGGCATACCCCGTTTCCCTCTGAATCGATTCAGCGCTCAGACCTATTCACCTGCAAATATCACTCACCGTACATCTTCAAACCAGCTCAACAAATCTCCTTGAATCCCCTCAATATCCTCAAGACCATGATACGACTTCGTATGTGGTCGAGCGACACACGCCGCCCCATCCTCAAGATCAGGTAGAGCTCCGTTCTGCTTCACGGATCGCTTAGGTTTCGAGACGACGACTCGCCGTCGCTTGGACGTAGACCGCGGGGCCGAATCGTACTCGCTCCCTTCAGAGTCCGAGATCGTATATGCAGATTCGGGGCTACCTTGTCGTGGCATCGATAGATAGTCGACAAATCAAAATGACAACAAGTCAAACGCGTCTACGTTCATAACGCGTCTCGACCAACTTTCCAAAATGTCTTTTTGCCCCTTTCTGAGCACTCTTTGCCTTGGTTCCAGGCCACCAGACCAAATCCGCGACGAATCGCACTTGTGGTAGCTGCTGGCGACTGTTGAACAACGGATATGCATAAAACATCACAAGTACACTATCGACCACCCGAGAAAATCACGCTCGCGCGCCCGTCAATCTGTCCATCTTCAGACATCATTTCGGCATGTAATACGCATGATACGGCCTCACTAATGGTACCCGGACGTCGCTACGACCCGGGGCTGTCGATCCATCCAAAAGGTAATATACTTAAGCAAAAAGAGCCCCAAAACGGCAAAAACAGGTCCCTGCCGGAATCGAACCGGCCTTTCGAGAAAGTTCAAACGCAATAAATGTGTTACGTAATCAGAATCTCACGTACTAACCGATATACGAAGGGACCATCGTACTTATTTAGGAAATCACCTCCTGATTATACTCGGCGTTTCAGTGCACATATGGGCACACCACTTTCCGATGCATCTATTCTTGCATATTAGGTCAAGCCAAATATGCTATAAAACACCCTTGGGCTTTGCGTGAGGGCGGCTCGATAAACTGTTGTTGAAGACGAAACGAGACCGCTTAAGACGGAAGGAGCGTTCAAACTCCCCGGGGATAGGAGTATCCGGCAGAACGGCCTCCTGCAGGCCCGGTCCAACCGGGAACCTTGCGTAGGTGCAGACCATGCCGGCTTTATTACCTTGTCGCACCTTATGTACCTTATGTCCTTATGTACGCGATGTCCGACGGGATCGAGGTGAAGTTCACTCGGTATCCGACCTCCACCTCCACTTATTGTCCCGCGCGATACCACCGAGAGTGGGACTTAAGAATAGCACGTCATCTATCCGGTCCGGTCTATCTGTCCCATTGGACATTCTATGCCATTTCTCCTACCTACGCGTCTCCTATCTACACGATCCCTCCACAACGCTCGACAGCTACAACGATCATTTAGTATGGTTCGCGCTATCAAATTGAACGATGGCAAACAGATCCCTGCTCTTGCTTGGGGCAATGGGACTGGCGGGATTCAACGAAGTGGACAGAAAGCCACCGAGTTGGGTGCAGTAGCTCTCAAAGCTGGAATTTTGCATATCGATACTGCCCAGGTAGGCTCAAGACGAAGATAATATGATTCGGCTTTAGTTGACTGTCGTAGATCTACGGAACTGAAGAAGAGACGGGACATTCTATCAAAGCTTCTGGTATCAACCGATCTGATGTGTGGGTAACCACCAAGAGTGAGTACCTTCGATGCCCTGTCATATTGTAGCTGATACACTCATAGTCGGCAGAGCAGACGGTCAGTCGCCTCAAATACTGCATTATCTCAGTCCGAAGTCTAACATTTCGCAGGATCTTCCCCCGAAGACGTGCGAAAGTCTGTCCAAGGCTCGCTCGACAAGCTCGGATTCATCCCCGACTTGATCCTGATCCACAACCCGTTCGTCCCTGGCCCATCCAAGATCGGCGAGTTCTGGACGAGCCTTGAGGCTCTGGTAGAGGACGGGACACTCAAGGGATGTTCCCTTGGAATTAGTGAGAGCTTGCGATAGGCCCCAGTGAATTACAGCTGACGATGTTAGGTAACTTCCGACCACAAGATATCGAGGCTGTCATGAAGGTCGCCAAAATCAAGCCCGTCGTAAACCGTCAGTCTAAATCAAGATGGTCTGGGTGTTGTACTGAAGCAGACTAAGAAATTGAATATCACCCATACGTCCTCAGTCATATCGAGCCTGTCCTGAAGGCTCAAGAGAAATACGGTATCGTCACTCAATCTTTTGGACCCTTGACTGTGAGTAGATTGTCCTTCTGATTCACAGCTTATCCGTCACAGCCCACATTGCGCCACCCAACAGGAGGACCCATCAAGCCGATCCTCACTCGTATTGCCAAGAAGCTTTCCGCCAGCTCTGGTCAGCCAGTTGACGAGTCATCTGTCCTCCTTCTATGGACCATGAACAAGGGTGTAGTGGCAGTGACCACCAGCGGCAATCCCGACAATATCAAGAAGCTGGCAGGACTTGCAAATCTTCCTGACTTGTGTACGTTCCCAATGCGGTGTGGGAGAAGGAATTATGAGCTGATAGGCGTAGCGAGTGAGGAGATCAAGGAGATCGAAGAAGCCGGGAAGAAGGTTCATTACAGGTACTATGTGAGTCGAAGTACTTGAGATTTCAAGTAGAACGCTGAGCGTGTCAGGGCCATATGAACCAGGACTTCCCTTCGCCGGATCTGCCGGGCGATTTGGGAGACTCGAGCGTCAAGAGCCCTGAGTGATTCTCGTTCAACTGAGCTTCAGGTGGAAGGGTGTTTGAGCTGGTAGGGGATAGTGGTCAGGACTGGATGGTCAAGACTGGGATGGTCAAGGCTGGGATGGTCTCGTCTAGAATGGTTAAGACTGGGATATTCCAGGTAGAAGTGTGATCAAAATTGCTGCGGAATTCTCTATATAACAGTTTGGCAGCGGGCTGTTATGGTAATCTTAGCTCTCAGATGGATCCAGTGCTATTATAACTTGCGAAATATCGGAATACTGCACATTAACAGCAGTGCGTCTTCGCAATTGACAAAATGCCTCCTGCCAGAACGCCCACCACGGGCAAGAAATCCAACGAGGTCGACCACGTTGTCGACGCAGGCGGTTTTGGCGAGAACACGGTGAGTATGATCACTTTAGGGATCAGACTAGACGCTCATAGTCCATGCTGGCCACAGCCACCGGCTGCCAAGAAGGGGGGCCGCCCAAAAAAGGGCGTCATGACCGACGCTCCCCCCCTGTCGCCCATGTCCAAGAAGAAGGGCATAGGGGGGAAAGTGGCCGGCCAAGACAATCGGAGCCAAGGTGAGTCCTTTCGTCGATGTGGTTAACAACAGGTGCCGCCCATCACGCAGTCAGCCATAAACAAGCTGTTGGCTGGCGTCCCCCATGGTATTCCTGCTTCGTCGGCAGCGTCCATCCTGGCAGGAATCGCACATAGTCGCGAGTCCGGAAGAACGACGTCGAGGCCCGATGTGTCTCCGTTGAGATCTGCCGAGTCCTCATAGAGGTCGCGGGGTTACCGCCTGGGCGCATGTCCGCGACGCTGCAACAGCAGTTCGAGTGTGGTCACAACTCCGTCAACGTTGATCACTTTTCTTCCATTTAATCTGCTCGACCGCCCACAGTTCAAGGACAACGTCAAAGAGTTTGGTCCTTATCTTCAAGGATCTGCTGTTCATCTGGTACTTGGTCATTGCTGACGAAGCAATAGGTGGACCACCAGGACGCGCTGCTTGACAACATCCTCCCGGCGACCTCGTTGATCAACTCCCGCGGGCTCGGTGTGTTGCAAGTCGCCGAGAGAGAAGAGGGAGAGGTGGTAGAGGCAGCGAATGATCGTCGAATAATAAGCATCAGCGACTCGGATGATGATTACGTGGAAGAGGAAGAGGAGGTAGAAGAAGTGGTAGATAGTCCTCCCAGAAAAGGCTGAAAAACAGGGTCAGCACGCTGTGACTTTGAGTTGTATGTAGGCAAACTTCTGCAAACGTTCTTGGAAGATGCATCGGGTCGACCATAGAATATTTTAGTCACTCGCCGTTTGCTTGGACTGCATCTTATTTGCAGCAGATCAGCTCAGCTCATCTAGTCACCTCGAAAGGATCGTATGTGTGGATCATCTGACATATCTCTGGTTCACCAGGCTCCACAAGCAATGTATCATCTAGCTCATCAGGCCCCAAAAGAACGTATCTCTAGCTCATCAGGCTCCAAAAGCACGTATCGACCGCGGTTGAAGGACCTAAAATAACCATCTGACTCCAAAAGCACATATTTCTGGCTCATCAAGCTCCACGAGCACGTATCTGCCCTGTGAGCACGCTTCATTATATCATCTCCGGGAGTAGGAAACCCTGGAAAGATCATCGAAGCTACAACCCCCGGTTATACAACGAAGCGTGTCCCTGAAAGATCTATTCGGGACATTTACCAAAGCAACCAAGTGGATTCTCCAATATCCACTTGGTAGATCCCTGTCTTTGCTTCGTTTCCATGACCGGACCGGCGCACCGAAAAATGGGCCTTTCAAATGGCATGAAACCTATTTTATTCCACCACTTGTGCTAACTCCACATCGTCGAGACGGTTGGAGAAATAGAGAAAAACAAAGATCCCATCTTATCATTCTAGGTTTTCCCGCCTAAAAAAAAACATAGTCACTTATAACCGGAGAACCGGACGATGGTTCCGCCGGGGGATTCTACTCCAATGACTTCTCGCTTGGTCAGTAATATCAAGTAGTAAGGACAAAGTCGAGAGGAGAGCCCGCGTGATATAAAAAAGTGACGGTGAACCGGCGGCCTAAACAGCGGAATTGGGAACTCGTGATGTATGGTAGCATAAGCTTATATGTAGAACAACGACGCTAAGATCGACTAGTTACACCCCCCTGCGTTATCCGTCTTTAACCTTGAAAGAAAAGTGGTGTTTGGTAAATCCGAAAACAGCCGCACGGAGAAACAGAGGCCCCCTCATCGGACCGAGCGGGGCATTTCCCTAAAACCCTGACGTGCCTCGCCCCCTAAGCACCGGCCCGACCTTTACCGAAACGCCGGAGAATCGAGAAGTAATGGAAAGCTTCTACCGGAGCGAGCGCCACCGTACACCGAATTCTACCGAAGCTTGTCCCAAAAACCTCTTTGGACCGCTACCGCTCCAATCCTTTCTTCCTCCTCTCCCTCTTCCATTCTTGTTCAAACACAACCACATCCGCTCCATATAGTCCACCTCAATACCAAGTGCTCACATCATACACATCGCTTCTTAACAGCCGTCAGTAGCCGTACCGCCCACTTATTTAATCTACCCCGCTTGTCCGATCCGCGGGATTCCCACCCTCTTAAAGCAGCTGTCGTACTACTGGGTACGTCACTCGGTGCGATAGTGACCGGTCACCTTCTGTCGGCGGCGACATCAGCTTTCCTCTACTTGTCCCAACTTCCCTTCCTCTCTCTACTCTACCGTCACACTATACCACACGATGGCGACCATGGAAGATCTCGTTGCGTCGCTTGGAGGAAACATGCACGTCTCCCAGGATGGCTACGAGTTGAAAGCTCTCCATGTGAGTGCTATGACCTCCTTATATATGGTGACATACTGACGATCTCATCAGGAGTTTCTCTCTCAGAATCTTGCCATGCCTCCAATAACCCCCATGTCCCCCACGGCCCATTTCCACGGCATGCCATCTTCACGCTCAGCATCTGTCACTCGTAAACCGACCTCGTTACCATCGACATATCCATACACCGATGCATTGAATCAGCCGCTCCCCACTCCCTCGGCATACTCAATGTACCCAGCAGAACACGATGACGAACCAATGTTCAGTCCTCGACCTGGCACGTTACGTCGTAGTTCGAGCTACGGATTTGGTACACCCGTCAATGCTGGATTGAGCGGATTTGAATCCGACGCATTTGCACCATTAGCCTTTGGAGGACCATCGGCCAAACCACCTGCAGGGTCAAGTAACCCTTGGGCAGCATTCCAGAAACAGCCAACCCAAGTACAAGTACAGGTCCAGGAAGTTCAGGGGTCTAACGATCCCGAGCCGGAAAGCCAGGATTATGGTGGCGATGAGGATTACGAGGATGAGGACGACGAGCGTATGATGATGGATGAGGATGAGGCAGATGAGAGCATGATGGATGAGGATGAAGAGGAAGAGAAAGTGGAGAGAGTGATGGGCATCGGTGGCAGTGGACAGCGGTCATCTTGGGGTTCATTTGGAGGTCAAGGCGCAGCAGGTTGGGATCGCGGCCGTAGAGGGTAGAGTGTAGGGCAGATCTTTACGGACCCGAATTTTATGGGCAGTGTATATAGATGGGGAATCTCTGTAATGATCCGCAGTAATAGTTGTATCCAATATTGACCATAGAAATGCATACATTCAATAACCATAGCTGAGAATGAAGTGTATTGATCGGCATTAGACAGACTAAAACATCGATTATTACCGATAATTTGACGGTCGTCCTGGATGAATCGTGTAAACACCAAATGTCAGGTCGTGTGCATCCTCGCTCTCTTATCAAAACAACCCAGGATGCATAACTTACAATGCCACGTCATAATGACGGATTCTCGGTACGCGGAAGCCGCTCTTTCCGAAAGTCTACGACCACCAGTACCCCACAATCTTTACATTTGTTTGACTTCTTAATTCCATCGTAATTGCTCTCTCTTCCACATTCTTGTTGAAGCGATAACACTACGAATCCGTAAAGATGAGCTTTGTCGCCCGATCTGCCCTTCGAGCTCAGGTACGTTTCTTTCCGGATCTATACGATTCGGATCCAGGAACTGATCCGCTTTCTTCTCTCCTGTAGCTCCGCCCAGCCGCTCGTGCATTCTCAACCTCAAATGTCGCTGCTGCACAGTCCCTCAAGGACCGTATGGCTGAGCTTATCCCTAAAGAGATCGAGAACGTGAAAGCTGTTCGAGCAGAGCATGGAAACAAGAGCTTTGGAGAGGTAACTGTTGATCAGGCTTACGGTGGTATGCGAGGTATCAAGGTGGGTTATCTTGCATACCTAGCTCCTGGGAGATCTTGACCACGATAAATACACTTCTCTGACTGTGTGCGGATGCTAATGAACTCAGGGACTGATTTGGGAAGGTTCCGTACTTGACGCCGACGAGGGTATCCGATTCAGAGGCAAGACTATCCCAGAATGTCAAGCCGAGCTCCCCACTGCTCCCGGTGGTTCAGAGCCTTTGCCAGAAGCACTCTTCTGGCTTCTCTTGACTGGAGAAGTACCTACTGCCGATCAGGTCAAGGGTCTCTCGCAAGAGTGGGCAGCACGAGCAGAGATCCCCAAGTTCGTTGAGGAGCTTATCGACCGATGCCCAAACACCCTTCACCCCATGAGCCAGTTCTCTCTCGCCGTCACTGCCGTAAGTTCTTGAGCACATATAAGAACACCTCCATGGGGTGAAAATATGGTTCACTCGCTGACGTTGGTCTCATAGCTCAACCACGACTCTGCCTTTGCCAAGGCCTACTCGAATGGTGTTCACAAGCGTGAATACTGGAAGACCACCTTTGACGACTCGATGGACCTCATCGCCAAGCTCCCCAACATTGCCGGCCGTATCTTCCGAAATGTCTACGGAGATGGAAAGCTCCCAGCCATTGACCAAAACAAGGACTACTCTGCCAACCTCGCCACATTGCTCGGCTACGGCGACAACGAGGAGTTTGTAGAGCTCATGCGTCTTTACATCACCATTCACTCTGACCACGAGGGTGGAAACGTCTCGGCTCACACTGGTCACTTGGTCGGTTCCGCATTGTCCGACCCTTTCCTGTCCTTCTCTGCATCCCTTAACGGTCTGGCTGGACCTCTCCACGGGTATGTCTCCGCCCTATGTGACTGCGCTTGTAGCTCATTTCTTCAGTCTTGCCAACCAGGAGGTTCTTCGATGGGTCCAGAAGATGCGCTCACAAATCGGTGAAGACGCCTCTGACGACAAGGTCGCAGAGTACGTCTGGGCCACCCTTAAGGGCGGTCAGGTTGTTCCAGGTTACGGTCACGCCGTCTTGAGGAAGACTGTACGTGAATCAGAGCTGGAATGCGTGACAGATCTGATAAATGTAGGACCCGCGATACACTGCTCAGCGAGAGTTTGCGCTCAAGCACCTTCCCGATGACCCTCTCTTCAAGCTCGTCGGCCAGATCTACAAGATCGTCCCCAACATCTTGCTCGAGGCTGGAAAGGCCAAGAGTATGTTCTCGATATCTGTCCGCCATGTTTGTGTACTGACTCGTTGTAGACCCCTGGCCTAACGTGGATGCCCACTCGGGTGTCTTGCTCACCTACTACGGTCTGCACCAGCAAGATTTCTACACTGTCCTCTTCGGTGTCTCGCGAGCCTTCGGTGTTGTCTCTCAACTCATCTGGGACCGTGCTCTTGGTGTGAGTTTGAACATCACCCCTATTTGTGATACAAAGCTAAATCTCCACAGATGCCCCTCGAGAGGCCGAAATCGTACTCTACCGAGGCCATCAAGAAGATGTTCGCTGGCAAGTAAAAGTGGTAACGAGACGAGGAACTATACATGTTTGCGTGGAGATTTCTATAAAGACATGCATTGGTGTGATGAGCGAATACATAAAGTGCTACTTGTCTCTAGGCGCCTGTGTGAATATCTAGTGGAAGTTATGTTGGTACCAAGGCCTGGCAGTGATAGCACCTTACATACTGTATCATCAACCAAGGCCTGGCAGTGATAGCACCTTACATACTGTATCATCAACCCGAGGAGCCTTGCAGTGAAGATATTCGGTTAGGGACGTCAATTGAGAGATAGTCCGGTGGAGGTGATCCTCGACGGATGAACGCGACGATGTCTGATTTTGTTTTCTTCCATCATTGAGCATTCTAGTAAGCGCACCTCTCGATTTCTGGTACATTGCATCTGAACAGTCGAGTGGTAAAGCCCTTCTGATCAGGATGGAGGGACCTCCTCCATTGAGTCTGACAGTGTGAGCAATACATTCTGGCATCGAAGCACAACCAGCACAAGTACTGACAAACCTCTTCCTCCTCCTTAGTGTCCGGCTAACCCCGCACACTCTGATTCCTCCCTCGACAGCAACAGGGACACCGACTCCCACCCCTGTCCCAGAAACCTCATCGTCACCCCTCGAAGCTTTTCTCCCACCATCATTTCAACTCTCACCAACACATAATTACCCTGCGCCGTTTGGCCGTGCAAGTCTAGGCGCTGTATTGAGCGTAAAGCTAGATCTAGCCAACACGCGGAATGATGAAGGTGTTTTAGGCGTGAAGATGATGTGTGAGATACAAGGTCCAGGAGGGAGGTATAGGCTAGCTGAGGTCGTTCATGGTGAGGCCAAAAAAGCACAGGAAGAAGTGGGAGAAGCACAGAAAGAGGGAGAAGAGGCGGGAGATGGACAAGTGGAGAAGGAATGGCCAGTATTGAAACCTGGAGAAAGCGTGATATTGGAAGCAGAGAATGAAGTTAAAGAACTTGGTTCTCATGTACTCATCGTCTCTGTTGCTTGGGAATTACCAGAAGGCAGAAGAACATTTCAACGTTTTCTAAAGTTTACTGTATGTTGCATCTGCTCCTAGCTCCAACCTTTATACCTCTCTCCAGCTCCAACCTTTAGACCTCTCCCCAGCTCCAACCTTTACACCTTTCCTCAGCTCCATCCCGTTCTGCACAATTGCTCTTAATAATTGTCCGTATCCAAGCTGAAGGCAATGATTTATTCGGTATAGGTTACACCACCATTAGCGATCAAGACTCGTATCCAGACTTCACCACATGCTAATCTGGTACTGGACCCGAAACGCAGAGAAGAAGTATCGCTCGAAGTGCTCGTTCAAAATACCTCACCCGAGGCCATCTTGTTTGACAGGATCCGTATCGAGCCTGTCGTTGGACTAAACGCCATCCCTATCCAAAATGAGAACGACACGGTATTCGGTAGTCTCATGCCTGGAGATACAAGACAATACCTCTTTCTCGTCTCCCCTTCTCCATCAACAAGTGGCTCGGCGCATAAACCAAGTGGTTTCCCACCTAGATACGTTGCGGGCACTGTCCTTCCGCTGGGTCGACTTGATATCTCTTGGGTTGCTGGTCCGTATCGTGATCCAGGCAGATTACAAACATCGACCCTCAATCGACGCGTACCTATCACTCAACTACCCACTCGAACATCTAGCGCTGCACCACCAAGTCCTGGACCAGGAGGATCAGGGAAAAGACCACCGCCTCTTCTTCCAGGGAAAGACGACGATGAACCGCGGTGGGAGTTTGATCTCACTGTGCAACGTATCGTCAGCACAGATGATAGAGGTAAACAGAGGG
This sequence comes from Naematelia encephala, assembly GCA_002105065.1. NCBI lineage: Eukaryota > Fungi > Basidiomycota > Tremellomycetes > Tremellales > Naemateliaceae > Naematelia > Naematelia encephala. The sequence goes on from MCFC01000009.1 coordinate 160,047, forward strand.
AAGTGGATCTAGAGCAAGAGTTCCAAGTCGTCCTTCGTGTGGGCATACGAAGCGTCGTTCCTGCGAATGAAGAGGTACCTATACCTAAAGCACCTCGATTAGCTGTACAGTATCTCTCAACTGCTCCACAACAACAAGCTCCGCGAGTAGATCGACCTAAATTCTCACTAGGTGTCTCGCCACCTTCACGAGCGGCCACTCCACTCTCTCCTCCTTTTTCACCACCGCCTGGATCGGTAAGCTCTCGACCTATGACTCCAGTATCGAGCCAGCTTCGCCTAGCATCTAGCACCAATCTCTCCCTCGCTCTCTCGTCATCCCCCTTCATCAGTACCACGTCTCTACCAGCTACTGCACCTCCACGACCCACTCCATCATCATCGTTCCCTCCGCTACCGTATCTTTCTCAACCCCCAGTCACAAATACAAAGCGGCTACCGAATCCAGCTCTAACGACCGGCCAAGTATCGCATATCGGTGCTTCCCTTGTCGTGCTGGATGATCTGACTCTGGAGCTCAGCGAAGAGAATCCCGGAACGACATATGGCGAGTCTCAGCCCGCTTTGCACTGGGAAGGAGACGCTCAAGTTTCTTTACGATTCATTGCGCTAGATGAAGGGTTAGCAGATCTAGGTGGACTTCGAGTATTACTCATGGAACCTGGAGAAGAAGGTGTCGGCCGGGAATGGGATAGTTTAGGTGATGTTTGGGTTACAGATTGATCACCGATTGCAATCAAATTTATAGCATGTCCAGTCAGATAGCATAGATGTATACATACACACACAGAGACCAAAGAGAAAATTACCGGCCAATCATTACCTCCTCCTGACTTTGGCAAGCTCTCGGCTCTGCAGCTCAAGAACGCCGAACGCATGATGAACATCATCCAACCGAGCACGCTCGTCTCTCGTGGCCACGCCAGGATCGATGATCAGTTCACCTTCTGTAGATAATACCGATACGCCCGTGTCTTGCACGACGGCGAGGAGTGCGGATTTGAGAGCTGCAGATTCGATTTTGCTAGTTTCGTATGCCTATAAGTTTATTCAGCACACGAGTAAACCTACGAATAACGGAAGAAAAGATAGAGGAAGCTTACCAAGGCAAGGTCCCGAAGACGGATGTTGGCCTCGTCCAGACGGGCTTTGGTAGCTTCGTATGCTGCGCTGTCTGATTCGAGCTTCTTGATGTGTTCCTCACGTCTTCGACGGAACGCTTGCTGTGCACGACGATTCTGTTCTGACCTTGCCTGTTTTGACCTGTATAAGAAACTATCAGCCCACGAAGAACGGCTTCGGCTAGAGACTCTAAGAGGAAAGGAGAGAGGCGAACTTACATAGACCCTCGAGGCGCTTTTGGCGACCCACCTGAGAGATCCGCCGTATCTAGATCATCCCTATTTTCTACAGCTCTGACCAAAGCCTCGACATCACCATCACCATTATCCATTTGTGGATCTACGAATCCCATCTCGTCGTCCCTCGTCGCAAGATTACGTTTCCTCTTCCTGCTATTGTCCCTATATGCTTCTCCCATTTCAGCCCATCCAGCACGTTCATGTGGTAATTTCTTGCGTTTCCCACCCATCTCTCCATACGCCGATAGATCAGGTTGTATCCCGCCATCGTCGCCTGCTGAACCTGGTGGAGGGGTGATTACCGGGATAGAATGAGGAGCAGCTGTCTCTGCTAGTAGAGCGAGAGAAGGTGGGATAGGCACGGAAATATCAGGTGGTGAAGGTGGATGACCCGTGTATCCACCCTGATCATGTGTAGGTGTAGAAGTCGTTCCAAGTTGTAACACAGCATCAAGACTTGTGCCTGTTGGCGATGGCTAGGCATCAGCTAAATTCAGAAAACAGAAGATCAAGGCAATATAGCTGACCAGGCTGAGTATCAGTAGCGTAGTGATCATGTAGATCTGGAAACCAGTATCAGTATAAACCCCACAACTAACAGCTCACAATTCATCAAAGCGGCATTCGAATCATCGTCACCTGGATGCTCAAGAGTGGAAGCCATGTCTGGACTGTTGTACGTGTAGAATTTCTTTGATGGTGGATTGAGTGATGCTGAGAGTAGTCGAGCAAGGAATGTAAGGCTCTGAAGGGGATCAAAAGGTGTGTTTCCGGCTTGGACTTGAATGGTGGAGGTTAATCCATACGTAAGCAAACAAAAACGAAAAGAGCAAACAACGTCACAACAAAGTGAGAAACACCAAGACAACTAGGCGCGTTGGCGTCGCTGGACGCCTAAATGAGTCCCGAATCTTAAACGATGGGGTAGGGTGCAACTCGCTGCATATGTCTTGCATAAGAATGTCCTTGCTTCTCTTCTCTTTCCCTTGGCAGAAACCTTAACGATCTAAAAACGAAAACGAAAGAAACATGACTATCCGGTAATCCGTTGATCCTCCGCGACTACTGCGCCACAGTGATAGGCTGTGAAAGCCAGGCCTCGTAGTCTGACTCTTTGGTCATATCGCCCGTAATCTTCAGAGCGCGAATCAAGACTGTCCGCATGACTCGTCAGTGACTTTGTCCTAGTGCCATTGGGGGACTCACATCGATAAGTCCCATTAGGGATTGCAGTCCCATTTGAGAACACGGGAGTCTCCAAAGAGAAGGTCGAATAATCGCCTCCTTCACCATCGGCGTTATCGGTGCTATTCACGTCAGCTTCAACACTCTTCCTGTATATTCATGTCTGGGAAGAGCTCACCTTCTCGGGGTATAGTCCTCTTCGTACAGGTTGCCCAGAATCGGTACTTTACCAAATGTGTTTTTACTGGGTGTTCCGGTACATCCTTGGCCTTTACCATGAGTGACCTGACACCAGAGGTAAAGCCATCCTGAAAACCCTGCCGACGACTCGGAGCCAGCTTTGATTCGGCGGGGCGAAAGCTCTACACCTGGAGTACGCCTGTGCAAAGACAACGAATCGTCAGAGAAGGATCGTCGCGTCGATTGATAATTTGGTGTGAATCCTAGAGTGGCATTGACAGACACAAGATCAATCAACAGTAATGGTGTGCCTCCGACCAAGCTAGAAAAACAAGGTAATCAGTACTTAGCCTGCAGTGAAAGTAAGATGGGACATACCGGAACAAGACGGTAGGATAGCTATCGCCAGTGAAGTTGAATGATTGTGGTCCAGATTGGACGTCGAAGTCGGGATCAATGAGAGCAGGCGAGTCGAATCCAAAGTACCAGTCTGTCGGATCGATGATTGGCATATCACGCATTTTAGCTGCGACTCCCATATATGGTACTTTGACCGATTGGCCACCTCCGCTTATTTGGACATATCCAGAATAAATGGGGAATGTCGAGGCGTCGAGTCCGCTAGGAGGGGTGAATTTCAATGGGACAATAGTCGTTTGACCTGGACGCAAAGTAAAGCTAGATTGACCGATCCAGATACTGGCTGGTGCAGATTGTTGAGGTAATGGACCGTCATTTGATTGGTTGAGACCAGTTTGGAAAGCCAGTGCAGTTCCAGCTGGAACGTTTGACACAGAGTATTTCACAGTATTGCCGGCATGGTTGGTGACAGTCACAAACTGCAGAGCGTTGAGGAAAGCAGTATCGTTAAGCGCCAATTCAGTAGGCGAAACGGTGATAGGGATATTGATTGCATCGTAGATACCGAGTCGACCCGCTCCCTGTGCGGCAACAGTTGCGAGGCTCGCATCCGATATGCTGAATGGTAATGGACGAGCAGTCGCTTCGAATGCCTCTCGCACGACTTTTGGGGTGTTTTGTGCACCACCTTTGCCAGCGAGATACAAAGCAGCTGCACCGCTAGCAAAAGCCGCACTCCATGATGTACCATCTGTGATCGACCAATTCGCATATGTGGTAGGCACCACTCCGATAATGTTCGAACCGGGCGCCAAAATTGATGTTGCAAAGTAGAGATCGTTCGTAGGCCCAATTTCAGAAAAGTATGAAGTGGTATTACCCGTCCAGACATTGGGTTGAGGTGCAGGCGAAAACGTGAACGATACAGTGGTATTCTGATTGGTAGCGATCTGGTTCAGAAGGTAATTACCATCCTCGTAGCTGATCAACGCGAAGTCGATCAACGGGAAATTCTGGTAGAGCGGGACCGTATCCTCGTAATTGACGACAAATATTGCAGATGCTCCTAGATCATAGGCGTTTTCCGCTTTAGTTGCAATGGCACAACCACCTCGACGAACGATGACAAGTTTTCCCGTAAGGTCTGGTGAATCGTCTGAAATCGTGCATCCATCGGCGGCAACGGTTGGATCGGTCGTAAATGCGTATATAGGGAGTGTACCAGTGGTGAATGCCATGTAGTTGTAGTAAATTATCGGTCCGTATCCAGTCGAGACTGTAGCGTTTTGTGCTGGGTAGATTGAATTGTCCACTGCTCCAGCTGAGATGACTCCGAAACCTGATGCAGGTGATTGAGCGTAAAAGCCTCCTATTTGTCCTTGATTCGCAGCGGCGGAAACAACAATGACACCGTTGTTGACCAATCGAGCAGCAAATACTGAAAGTACACCTTCTGTCCAACCTGAAGTCTCTTGGAATGACAAGTTGATGATATCCACTCCATCATCATATGCCCGCTGCATACCTTGAATGACCAAATCATCTGTCGTTGCACCGTTGCACCCAAATACTCGATAGACGTAAATACTAGCTTCAGGGGCGACACCAGTAACGTTGTATTCGTTGTCGTTTGCACCGATAATTCCAGCTAAGATCGAACCGTGTTGATAACAGTTATCGAATGGGTCGCTATCCGGAACAGGCGTGTTGGTTCCATCATAATCATCGCCCACGAAATCGTATCCTCCAGCAATCTTGCATCCGGTACCGAAACATCCTCCGAGTGGCGTACGGGTATAATCGACACCACCATCGACAATTGCCACTTTGATTCCCTTTCCTTTATTTCCACTGGCTTGGACTTTGTCCGCTTGGATCTGACCCAAGTTGGAGAATCCTGTCGTAGGGTATGTGCTGGCTGTTGAAGAAGGTTTGGAACCGATAGTCGATGTCGTACAGGTCTGCTTCTTGCCCTTGCCAGTACATGTAGTTGTCGTAGATGGCTTGGAAGAAGACGAAGCAGTCGTGGACGGTTTCCATTGCTTACCACTGGTACTAGGTGATTTGGTTGACCATTGCGAATCATTCAGGGACGAAGATTGGACAGGAAGCGTGATGAGTCGTACAGGCAGGATGTTCTGCAAGCGTATGAGCTAAAGTCGCTCTTATTTGTACTAGCTTACGATGATTCCGGAAAGTGACGCAAGGGAGGCCAAGTCGGCGTTTGATGCGAGCGACAAAGATACGCCGGTGAAGAGACTGGACGAGTAGGTGTAGTGGACATTGTACGAGACGCCACGCTCTTCCAGCTGCCTATAGATATGCTCATGTGGCTATGAAATCAACGTCAGTAGCACCAAATGCTTTCTCGCAGAACCTACCGAGGAATCACGCTTAAAGCCAGAAGATGTTAGATGCGCACTGGTGTCAAACTCGACGATGTAACGACCGGGTATAGGAACACTGAGATATGGTCAATCACATGACTTATATTTAGTACGGTTAGGATAGACTTGCCTGGAGCCAGATGTGACGCGCTTGACATCGCTTAGAGTAAAGTTGGAGGCAGAGACCAGGACGACAGAGAAAACCAGCGATAGGAATCTGAACAGCATTGTGTGAAAGAGCAATTTATTGTCGTTCCGTCTGGTATCGCAAGTAGTCCAAAGATCCAAGTTTGATTTAAAAGAATGTGAGTTTAATAAAGAATGTATATTATTCACAAACAGCCCTCCTCCAATATATCAACTTCACTTGTATAAGACCTTTGTATATATATGTCTATAAGCTAAATCAAACCGTCCACAAAACAAAACGACGACAACAACAACAACCTCTCCCGAAAAAAAAGGGCCGAACAGTTTACGTTCCTTAAAATTCATGTCCGGTGGACTGAAACGCGATCAACAAGGTTCAAGACGTGTTTCGTTACCACACACCCATGTTCCTGTGATCAGCGCCACTTCCATAGGTAGACATATGGTGACGGGTGTCGTCCCTCGTGGCGTGCAACGTCAGACCGTCAGTTGATTACGCTCATGTGTGAACATAACTATCAGCCGAAGTCCGACAAAGTATAAGGCGGTTTGTCCGAGTGAACAAGACGCGTTTCAGCTGGAACCTGAGCGTTTCGTCTTTGATCAGACGTATAAAAACATGTCCAGTCGCAAGTTTGGATATCTGCACGTTGCCCAGCTCATTCGTTGGACGCTGGTAAGCTATCCAAATGCTCATGGAGCTGTGCAAGTGTTCAAACACTCAAGGACAGAATGCTGCTCTGTTGCTTTTTGGCAAGCACATGATGGTGAAAGGTGAATTGCGCCTGGTTGTGCTTTAAGCGTACAGAGAGCAGTCACAAGTAAAAGAGGGTAGAGATATACATCCCGGGTAGATACAGCACAACAACGCCCTCCAGAGGTTTCACAAGTACGCCGACCCATGGCGAACTCTGCAGGACCCGCTTAGACCAGTCGTTCTTTCTCCAGAGCCAGACGCTGTTCCTTGCGCTTGGCCCAGAACTCGGGTTGAGTGGTGAGGAATTTAGTCTGTATAGTGTTCGGCCGGGACAAAAGTAAAATCGATGACGAGTGCCAGAACGATCGGAGCGCGCAGTAGAAAGAAGAGAAGAAACAGAATGTCAGCATTGATGATAGAGGGAAGTACTATCAATACGCACGTTCTGGTCGTACTTGATCTTGTCCCAAGGCTTCCAGTCACCCTTGCGGTCCCAGACGACCTCATTGCCCATAGCGAGCTTGTATAAGTAGTACGAAGCACCTCCTACGGCAATGCCCATAATGCTAAACATCTAGTCAGCACACTTGTTTCAGTAGCGTCAAGATCAGGTGGCATACGCGACAATAGGGTAGACCTCGACGGGAAGGTTCTTTTTGAAGTTGAATCGGGCCTAGAAGACATCAGTGGTGATTCAAGAGACGACGTATACGAGCTGCAGATGGACTTACAGCCATGTTGATTGATTAATGCTAGATGCTAGATGCTAAGATGCCGAGATGAAATGCAATGATTTAGAAATATATATGTGTTTTGGGCGACGTCTAGTGTCTATTAAGTGGCGAGTGTATGAGGATCTAGGACAAGTAGATCTTTCTATTCGGGCTTATATAGAGAGATCGAGTGATCGAAGAGGCTTGAGAGTTGTGGGGGGGGGGGGGACAAGGGAGTCACCGAAAAGGCAAAGGAAGAGAAAAAAAAAAAACGGAAGCCGTGTAGAATCCGAACTACTCCGAAACCCATTCAACAACACTTTTGCCACGTGGAGGGGTGACTGATTTCGCCACACGAGGAAATGAGGAGCGGCATGAGTCGGAGATATAAAGTTGGCGCGAGTCGGCAGATTGATATTGCAATCCTCAGATTACGGTCAGAAGCATCATCTTGCTCACAGCCATAGGAAGAATGGCCGACTTTGAATTCGAGACAGTTCAGCAGCATGTCGCGCCCGCCATCGCTTTGACGCCTGAGCAGGAGGGAAAGTATGAGAGGATAACGAGAAACCTGCAAGAGGTGACAAGTGCGGAGATATTGAGGAAGGTGTTGAGTGAAGATAAAACGCCAGTCGGTTACTGGGGTACGTCCTATGATCTATGTTCCATCTACGTTGCTAGTGAATACCTTGTTGACCACATTGGATACAGGAAGTGCCATTACTGGTAGACGTAAGACCAGCCCGTGTTTTTGGAGCCGTCGAGCTCATTCCCTTCAGCTCATATCGCCTACTGTGTGCCTCTCTTGAAGATTGCAGACTTTCTGACAGCTGGTGTCAAGGTGCGTTAAGCCGATTTCATTGTATTCAGCTAAATTCGCCCTCTATAGGTCAAGATTCTTCTAGCAGGTAGGCTCACTGCCCATTCAGGTCGAACAAGCTAACATGTCTCATAGATGTACGTTGATTTTGCCCTCGAATGCTCTTCCTTACACCTTCTACAGCTGCACGGCTTTCTCGACGCAGACAAATCTACCTTCGACCTCCTAGCCCACCGAACAGTTTACTACTCCAAGCTTCTCAAAGCGATGTTTACATCTTTAGGTGTACCGACCGACAAGCTTGAATTCGTGTTGGGAACAAGCTACCAACTGTCGGAGAAGTACACTTTAGACATGTACAAGTAAGCTACCCACCGGATTGTTTTGGAAGCGTTCAGCTGATGCCTTCAGATTCCACAACCTTGTTACTACGAAAGCTGCGGAACATGCCGGTGCAGACGTTGTCAAGGCATCCGAATCGCCTCTCATGAGCAGTCTGCTATATCCCGGTCTGCAGTGTTTGGACGAGGAGCACCTTGGTGTGGACTTCCAGTTCGGTGGTGTCGACCAGGTGAGTCACACCAAAGACCGTTAAAGCTCACATGATAGCGAAAGATCTTCATGTATGCGGCCCACTACCTTCCCAAACTCGGTTACGCCAAGCGTGCACATCTCATGAACGCCATGGTTCCTGGGTTGTCTGGCACCAAGATGTCTTCCTCGGAGCCCCGATCAAAAATCGACTTCCTGGACAAGCCCGCCGAAGTCAAAGCCAAGCTCAAGGATGCCGTCTGTACCCCCGGACAAGTAGAAGGGAATGGTATTTTGGCATTTGTCAAGGCCGTCTTGATCCCCGTGCAGGAGCTGCGTGAGGAACATGCTCGGCAACAGGGCAAGCCGAGTCCGAGAGGGGAAGGTAGTTTTGTAAAGCCCGGCGCACCAGAAGGAACAAGGTTCAGCATCTCTAGACCCGAGAAGTACGGCGGTGATATTCACTTCAAGAGCTACCAGGAGCTGGAGGAGGCCTATACAAAGGAGGAGATCCACCCCGGAGATCTCAAAACCGGTGTGACGGATGCGTTGCTTGGCCTCCTTGCGCCAGTGCAAAAATTGTTCGAGGCGGATCCAGAATGGCAAGAGGCGGAGAGGCTTGGATACCCAGGTTCATCGGCTCAGGTTGCTATCGCAAGTGCAAAGCAGGGTGCTGGAGACAAGGCGGCGCCGAAGAAGGAGAAGGTGCGTACTAGGGAACACGGGAAATGGCCGGAGCTGACTATGGATAGAAAGCTAAAGACGTTAGAACTAAGCCACCGACCGAAGAGGAACGGGCGGCTCTTAGACTGCAAAAGGATCAAGAAAAGCTCGCAAAGGCCCAGGCAAAGCAAGCTGTAAATGATGTTTCGCCAGAAGAGCTCAAAGCACGCCAAGCAAAGGCGGGTGCTGCTGAGCCTGTAGCCAGTGGAAGTGGGAGCGGATCGTCGAGTCAAACGGCTGTCAGTCCTCCTAGTCGGGATGTCTCATGCTGATCGTGCACAGGTCGTTAATACCAACATGCCCAAGCTCAAACTAATTGCCAAGGGTAAAGTAAGAGACATCTACGGGCTGCCAGATGCAAAGGATTCGGACAAGTTGCTGTTTGTTGCAACAGATCGTATCAGCGCGTTTGACATCATCATGGATAATGTAGGTCTTGGAAGCGTCACCACTGCTGACAGATCAGGGCATCCCTCAAAAGGGCGTTACTCTTACCACTCTTTCCCTTTTCTGGTTCCATAAACTTGGCCACATCATCCCTAATCATCTCATTGCTCCATCGGTCTCATCAAGCTCTTCGAGCACTTTACCGTCCACCATTATTGACCCATCGTCCAGTTGGTCCGAGTTCCCACGGAGTCTGGATGAGTACAGGGATCAGCTTGAAGGGCGAAGCATGATCGTGAAGAAATGTGAGGTAGTCAAGATTGAGGCAATTGTTCGAGGCTACATTACAGGTATGTTTGGTAGTCCTACTAAACAGGCAGAGCTGCAACTGACAAGTCGTCAGGATCTGGATGGGCAGAGTACAAGAAATCTGGAACTGTTCACGGTATCGAGATGCCCAAAGGCTTGGTCGAGTCGCAAAAGCTGGAAAAGCCCATTTTCACACCTTCGACCAAAGCAGAACAAGGCGAACACGATGAAAACATTCATCCTGATAAGGGTGAGCTACGTCGTTTAGGATCGATTGGAGATTGCTGATCTCCGTAGTCAAGGACATCTGTGGATCCGAATTGGCCGCGCAAATCGAGAAGATCGCTATCCAGCTTTACAGTGAGTATTTCCCCAAATGTTCCGGAGGTAGGTATACTGAGCCCTGTAAAAAGCCGAGGCAGCAGAGTACGCACTGGAGCGCGGTCTGATCCTTGCCGATACGAAATTCGAATTTGGTCTCCTGCCTTCATCTACTGGCGCATCCCAACTCATCCTGATTGACGAGGTACTCACTCCTGACTCTTCGCGCTACTGGTCTGCAGCAGACTACGTGGCCGGTCAACCCCAGGCATCATTCGATAAACAGTACCTTCGCGATTGGCTGATCAAAGAGGGACTACGAAACAAATCTGGCGTCCTTCTCCCCGACGAGGTCGTGAGCGAGACTAGACGGAAATACGAAGAAGCTCGAGATCGTGTGATTGGTCTAGGCGAATTTGGTAAACATGGACGTGGGGATATCAAAGGAGGAAAAGAAGTCGTGCTTCAGACTGATCAAGTGGCCGATGCCATCTCTACGACGTCTGCACAGTCGAAATCTAAGACACACGGCAGAAAGGATTTGAAAGGCGGAGACGAGGTGCTGTTGCAGACTGATCAGGTCACCGACGCCATCGCTGGTTCAGATACGATCGCGAAGCATGGACGGGCAGATCTCAAAGGTGGAGACGAGGTGGTTTTGCAGACTGATCAAGTCGCTGATGCGATTTCAAAAACGGCTTGAAAGTTTATTTGGCGTTATAACATGCACTTTGTTGCTCTTGATTTATAGTAATAGCATGAAACGTCTGGTATGAATTATACAAGAGGTATATGTTATCTTTACAGTGTCTTACTCTTTTTACTCCAGTGTTGCACTCCTAGCTAGATCTTGCTTGCGAAGAACCAAGAATCGACTGCAATGTTACCATCAGCTTGTCATTGACTTGTGTAGCGTGTCAACGGCTCTGCATAGAGTGCCAAGTGAATGAGAACGAAATGCAATGAGAAGAGACAAGAGATACATACGATCCAGATTATTATCCCCAGTCCCAACACTCATATCGACACTTCCAACCAGTTCAAATCCACATGCATCCATAGCTGAAAGGATTGCACAAGCGAGAAGACGTGATTGATTGATCTGGTGCCCGTCTGATGTCCACCATGGATTTCCACGGAGTTTCAGTTGATGGCACGCTGGTTCTTTCTCTTTGGAAGCTTGGATACCTAGTGGCCATGTCTTTTATGTGGAGGTGAGTGTAGGTTATGGAAGATGAGAGTGGGGTTAGGTCAGAAGAGCAAGGACGAGGTGATGAGACGAATAAAAGCAGGAGGCGATAATGAGAGGAATAAGGAGAAGTAAGGGAAGGAAAAAGTAATGAGAGGTAAGGAAAGGTGAGGGAAGGAAATAGTAGTGTAACGAGGAACGAAGAGTGACAACACGATCAGCTTCAGGCCCTAGATAGAGCTGATATGAATCGTCAAGCATCTTAAACTCACAGAGATAGCATCAATAAAAGCCTGTTTGGTGACTTCATTCGGAGGATCGATGATCCGCACTTTATCTCCCTCATTAAACGACACGCTAAAGAAATACCTCTGCAATCCAGGCCCAGAACGAAAAAGTAAGGTATCTTTGTCCCAGCCTTTGCGCGAAAGATCCACAGACATAGCTAGGTGCCAACCTGATGCAGAAAGAGCATGAAGGAGATGAGACATCAGTCGACGAGCTGGGACCGCTTCGGAACCTTGTCCTGACCCTGCGCAGAGTGGCAAAACGACGATGAAGAGGAGCAGGCGTGGTAAAAATGAAGTGAACGCATCACGAGGACGTGGTGAAAATGGAATGAATGACTGATGAGCTGTTCATCCAGAATGAAGTAGGATTACAAATCACTTACATGGTCGACCTGAAAGTTTCCATTCGTAAGAAGAAGCATCAAATGGACCTTGCTGCTGTATACCAACTGGCCAAGCTCTCAGAATCGCATCATTCACCGGACGTTGAGCGTCGGGCGGAAATCCAATCAATCGTACTCTATCAGTCTTTGCGAGATGCAAAGCGGCATAAGTAGGTGCGACAGGCCGAGAAGGACCGGCAAAGGAGGATGTGATGGGCGGAGGTTGATATGATGGTGGATCCCGAGGTTTTTCATGTGGGTACATTGTCGCTTGGTCGGCTTTGGATGCAGAAGGAGACGAGGATGGTAGGTGAGGGACTTTGGAGTCAGATGGTTGATGGTTGAAGAGACCCATGGCTGAGAGCTTGGACGTAGGGGATGATGGAAGAGACAATAGAAGCTCAAGAACGGAAAGTATCGGTGTAACGTTAAGCATCGCCATAGAGTCGTGCCTGGCGCTTGCCATCATTCCGTCGGAACACATCCAATACAGAGGAGCAGGGTCTTGCACGTGGCGTGACGCAAAATGGGATATGGCGGGATCAGCTACGACGAGTAGCTACTAACCTCGCTAGCTACCTGGTTTCTTCCTCCATCGCCATTCCTCGTGAATCACATCTACAAACCAAAAAGGTTCTCCAGCGTTTTAAGCAACAGATTCATAATGACCGACTCAAAGCCGAGTAAGTTAATCCCTTTGAGTGGAAGGATGGCAGCCGTGTTTCCCGAGAAGATCGGGCATCTCGCATTGTACCAGTAGTTGGAAACTAACTTGCTCCTGTCAGAATTCTACGAGTTTGAAGGTTCCTGCTGGGCAAATGTACCCAAGCTAGCTATTTCTGAAGCTGGTTTCAAAGACGGAGACATCGAGTGGATCAACATCAATCTTGGCGAGGTCAGCCAACTCGAAGTTCCGAGCGCATAAGTTCAACTGACCTATTTTATAGGGTGCAAACTTCAATCCCGACTACCTGAAAGTCACACCAGCTGGAACTATACCCGCACTAGTATCGGACGGAAAGACTTTCACAGACTCGACGGTACGTTTCTATTGCATAATCAAGCTGATTAAACCTAGACTGTGACCAAGGAACTCCTCAGATTGGCTCCCCACCCACCACGCGTCAGCGCTCATACCAGTACATCCCTTGTTGAGGAGGTCAGCTTAAAATTATGGACGGATTGATCAAGCTGATGATTGTAGGTTCACGGTGCAGCCCACGACCCCAATGCGACTCTACTCTTCGCGAGAGATGATGCCGACTATGAAGCCAAGAAGAACGGGTTGGCTAAAGCTTTCCTCGCTGGAAGGCAAAAGGCTCTGGACAAGTGAGTTTGTCTCTAGCGTGTATTCTTCTGATCCACCTTCCTCTCGCCTCTTGTTCCCCATGCCGCGTCCTCGTCGTCCCTACTTCCTCCTTTCCTTCTTTTCCATCTATCCTTCTTTCCTTCTTTCCTTCTTTCCTTCTTTCCTCATGACGGGCCCAAGCTAATCACCCTGTATTCAGATACGCTCCAGACGCTCCTGAGGAGTTTAAAACCTTCTTGACCAAGAAACAACAGGGCAACAAGCAGTTGCTCGAATTCTTCACTGGCAACCCTGATGTGAGCAGCATTGTTTTTACCTGATACCACGGGATCACAGCTCATCTGTCGATCGTAGGAGGCAGCCAAGAAGGAACATTTCGCGACGGCTGCATCGCTCTGGAACTCTGTGGGCATCACCATCCGTGGTGTCCTCACCCAGGCTCTGCAGAAGACTGAAGGCCCATTCGTGGCAGGCAAGACCCCAGGAGAGGCCGACTGTGAGTTCCTCCATGCAACACCTTGTCCTCGCGCGTCCTTACTGACATGGCCTAGTCCACGTAATCACTTGGCTCTCCCGCATCATCACTTGCGCCGGTGTAGAACCCGGCTCGCCCGCGTCAGTGGCTATTCCAAAGCTGCAAGAGTACACAGGAGGTCACGCCATTGATCCCGTCGTCAGCAAATACTGGGAGTGAGTTGCTGTTCTCCGTGGACATAGTTATCGGGGGTGTATACTGATCATATACAGCGCTTGGATTGCTCGTGACAGCTTCAAGAATAATAAAATCCACTAGCGATCGTCGGACTTTCGGACGGAATGACTATCACATGATTCAGGAATGCAGAACAAGGAAATTCATTGATCGACTCAGTAAAAAAGGGACTGAAGGCATGCATATCGTATTTGAAACATCTATATCATTCATTATCATCATATCAGAGCATAATAATAATATATCAAGATCGGTAACGTCCTAGGTCTCTGCACAGCTAACACGTCAAGCTTGGCGAAATGTCCTGTCCACACTTCCACAGCTTTCTTCACACGAACACACAGCGTCGTGTCAGATCATATAGCATATCCGGACCCGCTTGACCTCCTTGGATCATCACTAGTCCTTTGATCCCTCTCTGGTCGTTCCAAAGACGCGTTCGCGTATCTACCGGAAGCAAGAGGAACGAATGAGCTTGGAGAGTAACCACTTGGAGCATCGACCGCATGTGGTGGTGGTGGTGGTGGTGGTGGTGGTGGTGGTGGAGAGGCGGGTGGTGATAGTCTACTGACGACGAATGATCCTGAATTGCGATGTTGGGCATTAGGACGAATGACGCGGAACGAGCGTACTGGGGTTTGGGACTGAGTTGGGACCGGCGAGGTTGAGGTGGGGAGAGTCACTGAAGATGAAGACGCTAGGATGGGCGACGTTTCTCCTCCGGGCACAGCCAAGGTGGGTGGAACATCAACAGCAATAGGTTCAGGTGTCTGTTGACCTAATCGCTTGACCCTGAAGCTCTTCTCGGCACTACCACTGGCAGTTTGCGGACTAGCAGATGTCTTGCGATTGACGACAAAGCCCTTTTTCGCACCGCTCAGAGGCGGCGCATTGACTCCTGCAAATATACTTCCACTCTCATTGGCAAGAGCAGCCTTACGCGCCTTATTCTCATCTCGAGCCAATTCGTCCATGTCGTTCAAATCCTTCTTGGGTCCCAAACCCAGCACAGAGCGCCACTTGCTTCCCTTGTGGCTCGAGTCCTCAACAACTAAAGGTACAGGCTCGAAACTTGCCGGTTCTCGAGAAGCCCGCTTCGCCTTTCGGCGTGATGGTCCAGGCTCATCATCTGATTCTTCCGTATCCGTCACGGCTGCACCTCGCTGCGTCGTAAGCCACCCTGAGCCTCTCGATCGTCGTTTCCCCTTCTTCCCTTTATCTGCACTGTGCCTTGATGCAGAAGAGTCTGGCGAATTCTCGTCTCGGAGATTATTGAGTGACCGTCGCTTCGGGATCTCAAGTGTAGGAGGGCGCAGACCCTGACTGTTGGCTCGTACGCCTGTCGGATGACCAGGTGGGTACAACGCTGGCGGGCTGCTGGGCGGGCTGGTATGGATCGGGCGCATGAGGGGCGGACTGATGGGTGGACCGCCGTATATGTTTTCGCCATTCGAGCGTCCACGACCCTCAGAGGCGGCAGTCGGTAGATGTTGCGATATTGTGATACTCGGCCCAGAACCTTCTGTAACAGTATACGGGTCCGCAAAATGTGCCCGACCACCCCGGATTACGGAAAATCCACGAGTCGGTCCATCCCCAGAAGTGGTTTCTTGGATGGGTGATCCCAGAGTAGGCGCATATCCACCAGGTGGTGCATATCCGCCATTTGGTGCACTCGAAGAAGGTCGCCAAGCGTCCATGATGTTACCCATGGGAGGTTCCTCTGAACGAGAATCGGAACTATGCCTTTCAAGTGGCGGTGGACCAAGTGGCGGTTGAGAGCCTGGTCCAGGGAAATAGCTCCCCATCTCGTTGACATTACCAGCCAGATATGGCGACAAGAACGGTGTAGTCCCCTCGCTCCGATTCGCATCTCTTGGAACGCCCTGCGAGTATTTATCGAGCATCATTTGCGTTGTCAAACTCGCAGCAGCGGATACATTGCGTTGAAGCTGCCGAGAACCCCGCTTTCTCCTCTTGCGGGCAGCGGCTTTTCCGCCTCGAACTCCGTTCAGACAGTCAAGATCCATAATCGCTGCAAACAGGCCACCATCGAGTGGATGCGTCGACTCGTCGAAATGCACACCGCCAAAGAGACGAATTAGACCCTCGGTGATTTTCGTGAGAAGTATCACAAGGAAGAAGACAAAGGTGATGGCTTGAAGAAGAAGAATGGCGTACGCAAGCCAGTCGAGAGCAGAGTCCGACATGTTCATCTCTTTGTCAGCTGGGTCAGAGAAGCATGACTCACTGCTGGGCTCAAGACCATTAGCATGACTGTTGACGCCACTCTGATGACTCCCAAGAAAGCTCCTGGAGCTCCCATACTCGCTCCTTCCGCCCAAGGATACCATGCCGCCGGTAACAATAGCATTGTCAACTCGACTACGACCAGCACCACGGCTTGTGCAAGTCCACTGTTCTGGCCGGCTCCTACCACAATTCCTGTGACCAAACTCGCCAATAGGGGGAACACGCGGAACATCTGCTTCTCCTCGACATAAACATTGTACATTGGTCCTAGGGCCAGAAGCGTTCGGGTTGCATCGTACAGCTTGCCGCTAGGAGTTCGAGAAATTTTGAACATGACTCCAGCAGGCACCAAGATCGACAGGAAGGCAAACGCGAGTGCGGCAAAGACGCGACTGACGACGCTGGCATGCGAGATTGTAAGCTGATACATCGAAAAGGTCGTAATGGGAAGGTGAAATATGAGGATCAGTCGAAGGAGATTGCCATAGAGCGCAGCGGCGTGAAATGCACCGGCCTCGCCTTTAGGCTTGAATCGGAACCATGTTCGCCGAAGTCGTGACCGGCCATTGACAGGTCTCCGAGATTGCGCTTGCGCAGCAAGAGACGCTTGAGTTGGCAAGGTAGGCCCATCTCCGCCCCAGCCGTTACTTGAGGGCTCGTATGCCTCTTTTGCTCCCAAGCTGAACCGCGAACTGCTTCCCATCGAATTACGGGTAGGCGCCGAAGCTCGATATTCTGTGCCGACGAGTTCACCAAGGCCATGCAAGGTCCACACCAAAATACTCAGGAGTGTTACTCCGGCCGTAATAATAAGGAAAATGGCTAGACAAGTGCCGAAGAGGTCTTGGTCTCGGAGTCCAACAGCAGTTGCCCAAGCCTGTAAGCCGTGTTTGGACTCGTGTGGATCGAAAAGGGGATTGAAAGCGTCGGCATCGAGGTAAAGTGGATAGATGGGATTGTTCATCATATCCGCGAATTGTGATGGCGGGGTGTAGTTGGAAGGGTAGACGTTGATGCGTTTGGAGAGGGAGTCTGCGCCCTGGACCAGTGTGACATCTATAAGAGTCAGTGACATTCTGCTGCCATTAAACTGGACCTACTTCCAACGAGGTCTGCCCAAGCACCGTTGGCAAAGATCGGGTCTGACCGATATTCAGCATGGAATCTAACATCTCTAACATGCTGATACAACTTACAGGAGAATGTCGGCCAATCTACTGCTACCATGTTGATTATGGTGCACCACTGTATGTGATACAGAATATCTCTCAAGCCTGGTGTGACTGCAGCAGTCAGCACCGGCAGCAGCCTTCGTGACGGTTACTCACTAAATCGAATCAAACTACCCGACACACTCAACCGCTCTCCACTGAGGCCACTGACGATCATCGTACCCCACTTACGCATAGTGGCCTCTCGCTTGCCAGATACTCTGTCGATTCGGCTGCCCTGCCCTTCCTTTGTTTCGTACTCTGCAACCCCGCTGCCTATCACCCAGCCGGCAGCAAAGCGTGCACCCCAAGTAGCGGCCCAGAACCCAATGGCCAGCGCGACCAGCAGCCAGAGTATGAAGCTGTAGTACCATCCCGAATCGTGGTAAGGTGTAAATTTCACGTCGATGCAGGAGAGGGTCTCGGCTTCGAGGCTGGTGTCAACTACACGTATCCGTGTAGCCAACGTATTGAGGGCGTAAGAGCGGTAGAGGGGAATTGAGATGTTCAGACCGAAATCGCCGGCAGGGAGAGGGCAGTACGTCGTGTTGTATGGGTGATAGGGTTGAGGTAAAGTCGATGGGAAAATCGAATTACATACCCACGTAGTGGAAGAATGTACATTCAGTCCACCAGTCTTTGTATCCGTAAACAGTGTTGCTATAAAGCTGTCAGCACGAATCCAGATATAGTGGTCACCCACTCACCCAGCTTATTCGTGCTATTGTCATATCCCTCGAGCTGCTGACCGAGAACACCGATGACGTCTACCCGCAGCACACTATGTCCATCGCCTGTTAGACCCAAAGACGCCGCCTCTGAGCCAGATACTAGACTCGCAAAGACACTGGTGACGTTGAGCAGAGCATTCGAGGAACCGAGAGGCGAGAACGAAGAGAGGCATGACGAGAAGGCCACTTGGAGAGGTGACGCTGATGCAGTGACGGCGACAAGGAGAACCGCAACCCAATACCGTAGGATCATGTCGGATCGCTATAATTCAAGAATGCATTAACCCGAAATGCCGGTTTTATGAAAGAAGGAGGGAAGACGGTGAATGAGGAATTGGCGATCGACGAATATGCCCACCCCTGGACGGTTGGCGTTCTCAGAGGACAAAATATCACAAAGCAGCTCAAATAGACCTCGCAAGCTGAACTGGTAAGCGTAGCATGCTTCTGATTGAGGAATGCCTGTATATAGTAGATGCCAGATATGAGGGAGAATCAAGCTAGGTGATGTAAGAAGTAAGAAGGTCGTGCGGAAAGATGACCTTTTGCCGCGCCCTGAGCTGATCACGTGACGTAAGTCAACCCGTGCGCGCCTGTACCTGTCAATTCGCCATGCTGCCCTGGAGTGTCCTCTTCCTACTCGATAGGGTCAGGTTCGAAACCTGAGGATCTCTAGTAGGTGCTGCTAGCCGGAAGACACGACATTCAACCTCACAAATGGGGACGGTGGGCCTCCGTAATCTCCTGAGATGGCTACGTGGCGACATATAACCCGATTTGTTCCAACTTGGCTGTTGCCAGTACCCGTACAGTAGCACAATCTCAGCTTTTACGACCCCGCCCCTCTTTCCCCCTCCCTTGGAGTGTCACTTAGCCCCAGCTGTGGACCATCTACGCGGCTGTTGTCACTTCACGGTCACTTCAGAAGATTCGCCACTCATTCGCTCTCGTGCCTGAGACGATCCGGCTGATTTTTCCAAATCCTCACTCCGACTTTTCATGACGCATCCGTGTTCCGTTTCATCTCGTCAAGCTTACTGAGTAGACCCATCACAGATCTACTACCATACAAGGATGGTAGCGGATACAAGCTATTATGACCTCCTAGAGGTGTCCATCGATGCTACAGAGATAGAGATCAAAAAAGCATATAAGCGGAAAGCTATGCAACATCATCCTGTATGTCCTGCCCGGCTTTGTCAAATATCTCAACTAACTCTGGTTCTAGGACAAGGCAAGTCCGCGCTATTAGGTGAAGTGTCATTGTTGCCAGTAGTCTGACGGGAGTAGAATCCGGATGACCCATTAGCACATGAGACGTTTCAGAAGATAGGCCAAGCGTGAGCTACCCTCACTACTTGTATGTTTAGTGTTCTCAAATTGACTTCTCAGTTACGAGACCTTGTCAAACCCAGATGATGTTAGTGTTTTACCCATAGATCCTATTTAAACTGTACTAATACGACTTAGAGAGCATCATATGATCAATATGGTCCAGGAGGACCACCACGAGGCGGATACAGCGGAGAGCCAGATATGGACGATCTGTTCGAAGCGATGTTCGGTGGTGGTTTTGGCTTTGGAGGAGCTTCGTTTGATATGGGAGGCGGAGGACCGAGTCGACAGAAACCTAGTCGTGGAAAGGACACTGTTGTGGAATACCCAATATCGCTCGAGGAGGTCTTCAAAGGGAAGCGAGTGGTAGTTGGTCTAGAGAGAGACAGGATATGTGGACACTGCAAAGGGTGAGTCTACCTCCCCTTGATGGTCATTACTACTGCTGAAGCGCATTAGATCGGGTGCTAGGAATGGGGCAAAGCCACTCGAGTGTCAAACATGTAAAGGCGCTGGCTCGGTCATTGCGGATAGACACGTGTGTTGCGCTCTCCTCTGATTCATACTTTGAAGCTAATGCAAAAACAGCTTGGACCTGGACTTGTGGGCAAGATGAAGGTACCTTGCCCAGATTGTGATGGAGAAGGAACTCGATTGCGTGAAAAGGAGAGGTGAGCGATATGTTTTTGACAACATCACTAATAAGGCAGATGTAAAAAGTGCAAAGGGAAAAAGGTGGTCAGGGAGAAGAAAAGGGTCGAGTTTCAGATTGAGCCTGGAACGGAGGATGGCGAGCGGATAGCATTGCGTGGAGAGGGCGACGAGGCAGTGAGTAATCTTCTTCAGCTCCTCCACCTGTCAAGCTGATCTTGTTTAAAGCCTGACATACCTCCTGGAGATGTCATTTTCCACATCCAGCATAAATCACACTCTGTGTTCCGTCCGAATTCTTCCTCGCCCTCTGATCTCAGCGTGTCTGTCACCATACGGCTATCCGAGGCACTGTTGGGATTCAACAGGGTCTTATTCACTCACCTCGATGGACGAGGAATTCGCATCGAGAGCAAGAGGGGTGAGAGGGTCATCCAACAATCTCAGGTCTGCATCATAAGAGGAGAAGGGCTACCTAGACGTGGGAAGAAGGAAAGGGGAGATTTATGGGTTAAATTCAACGTTGAGATGCCAGGAGAGAGCTGGGCATCAAGGCAAGATCCTGACGTGAGTTTGTTTACGTGTAGGCTTTGAGCGAGTAGCTGATCAAGCGTAGAGTAACAAAGTGGAGCTGCCTCCACCATTGCCAGAAATGGAACCCTTGCCTGAAGAGGTTGTCACTAGATATCTGTCTGTAGCACCTCGATCGGGATGGTAATCGCATATCCATCGTTCATAGTCATATTGTATTATGCAACCATCATCTCTGCTTTCCCTTTGGTCGCTTCTTGACCACTCCTTCTTGGCTACCCTCTGATTTTCTCTTCTTCTCCATCGCAGCAGTCGGTGCGTCTCTGTTAATCTTTGTTCCCAGATCCACATCGGCCACACCCAAGCTCTCCAAAGGCTTCTCAACCTCTCCAGGCTCATTCTCCATAATATCTGCCGGAGGCACTTTATTTCGTGGTCTTCTTCGCCTGACCATAACATATTGGCAAGTCACGCCTCTCCTCGATTCCCAACCAAGCGGACTAGTGCTCAGCGTAATTTGTAGAAAAGGTTGATGTGTCATCTTTGGTCTACTCAATGATCAGCCTCTGCCTCCTATTTTCTTTGGAATCGACTTTGAAATTGACGTACTGAGTTTTCCCACCTAAGACCCTCTCTAAAGCTGTCTCAGTCTCAGTGTCACCCTCGACTTGTAGCCCTTTTTCACGCTCAAGATTTACAAATGGGAGAAGTCCAGATTCGGTGTACTGCCAAATCCCAATGGCTCTTTCTTTCCCTTTCCTCGATTCAGGAGACTCAATGCGCTGCATGTACGCACGCTTGATTAGCTCGACGACAGAGATCAGACGTGGAGTGTTCAAGAGCGATGGCGTCAAGGTGGATGTGGGACGTTTCGAAGGTTTTGTACCTTTCGTCGGTGTTGTTGTTGTTGGTGGTGGTGGTGGTGGAGGAGCAATGGTGTGAAGAATCAAAGGCCGATGAGGATTTTCCTACAACTTTGTGTTATTTCGAATCTTTGAAATGATAAGGTAGGTTGAAAATCTGGCATGTAAGAGATTTCGGAAACATACGTCAAGAAAGGTGAGAGCGAATTTTACATAGCTCGCTATACTTCCTCCAGATGTTATACGCATCTTGTGCGGTTCCTTGGAGGAGCTGGACTTGCCATCTGCAGGTGCCGTAGCTGCTGCAATCCCCGACATGACTTGATTTCGTAGGTCGCAACTTGGAAGGGTTCGTTCTTGGGTTGAATTGACGAGAAAGTTATTGTGCCCGGCATCACCTCCACCTTGTTTCAGGAGATAGGCTCCTGTAGAATGAAACGAGGCGCGCGTCTTGTGGGATGATTAGGCATGCCATCGTCGCGTGTCGAAGCGTGTTCGACATTCCAAAATCATCTCTTTCTCTCTTCTCTGACGATTGAAATTGACTTGACTAATATGTCAGTCAGCGATATCAATCCGGGTCAGGCTGTATATGCTCAGGATGAGGTGAGCTATCGATGACTTCATGGTGATTCTTGAGCTCACCTTTCTAGAATGGTAGACCATTCATCATTGTTCGAGAGCAGGGGAAGAAGGTTCGGACACATGGGCTGGAAGCTATAAGAGTGAGCATTTGCTTCATTCGGGAGTTTATTGGTGTATACAGCTGATAATATGATACAGAGCCATATTCTGGCTGCTCGTGCTGGTCAGCTGCTCGGATTGAGTTACAGTCGGAAGGAGCTGACAATGATATGAAGTGACGAACATTATCAAATCATCTCTTGGTCCTCGTGGGCTTGATAAGATCCTTGTTTCTCCAGATGGCGATATAACAGTCACCAATGATGGAGCGACGATTCTTGGTCAGATGGAGGTAGAGCATCAAGTCGCAAAGCTTCTCGTCGAGGTGAGATTCTCGAACTTGAACTAGTTTAAATGTAGCTCACTGTGTCTAGGTGTCAAAGAGCCAGGATGACGAGATTGGTGATGGTACCACTGGTGTAGTCGGTCAGTTATACAGATCCCGTTGGATAGGGATTAGAGAGCTCATCTTCCGAAGTGTTGGCTGGAGCTCTTCTATCGTCCGCTTTGTCATTACTCGATCGAGGCATTCACCCTATTAGGATTGCGGATGGATACGAGAAAGCATGTGATGTGGCAATTGCAGAACTAGACCGAGTTGCAGACACTGTAAGTCTACACTGTAAACTAAAGAGAAGCATGCTGGTACACTCCTGACGCTACGTAGATTGAGTTCAGCAAGGAAGATACCACCAATCTTTTCAAGACTGCCAAAACCTCTCTTGGATCAAAGATGTCCGCTACTTGTTTCGTATCGCACTTTGCTAGCTGACCAAAGCAGTGTATCGATCGCTCATGACAAATTTGCTTCTATCGCCGTCGACGCCGTCCTCTCAGTTGCCGACTTGACCCGCCGTGATGTCGACTTTGAGCTGATCAAAGTGGACGGTAAAGTTGGAGGCTCATTGGAAGACACTTCGCTTGTCAAGGGTGTCGTCGTTGACAAGGACATGTCACATCCTCAAATGCCTACAACCGTTCGGGATGCCAAAATTGCCATTCTCACATGTCCTTTCGAGCCTCCTCGCCCAAAGACTAAGCACAAGCTGGATATCGAAAGTGTGGAAGAGTACAAGAAGCTTCGGGAATATGAGAAGGAGAAATTCTTGGACATGATTAAAATGTGAGCTGCCAAGTCCATGTATGTGGCCTTCAGCTCATGTTTGAATAGGGTCAAAGATACTGGTGCAAACTTGGTCATCTGCCAATGGGGCTTTGACGATGAGGCAAACCATCTGCTCATGCAGAATGATCTGCCTGCTGTGCGATGGGTCGGAGGTCCTGAAATCGAGGTATGTCATGGTCTAGAAATGGTTTGTACAGAATCTAATCTTCCCAGCTCATTGCGATTGCGACAAATGGCCGGATCGTGCCTCGCTTTGAAGATTTGTCTCCAGAGAAACTCGGTCGAGCTGGACTTGTGCGCGAGATGACCTTCGGTACGACTAAGGAGAAGATGCTGGTCATTGAGGAATGCGCCAACACACGAGCTGTCACGATTTTTGTCCGGGGAAGTAACAAAATGGTCAGCTCCAACCTGCTCCAGACGCTCGCGCAAAGCTGACATGAAACAGATCATTGACGAAGCCAAACGAGCATTACACGATGCGCTATGTGTCGTCCGCAATCTCGTCACAGATAACCGGGTTGTATATGGTGGAGGTGCGGCGGAGATTTGCGCATCAATTGCAGTGTCCAAAAAGGCAGATGAGGTTAGCTGGTCTTTGCGTTTCTTTTCGCCAATCCACAGCTGACATGCCTAGATTCCTACTATTGAGCAATACGCCATGAGGGCCTTTGCCAATGCTCTCGATTCGATCCCTCTTGCTCTTGCAGAGAACTCTGGATTATCTCCAATCGATACATTAGCAGACGTCAAGAGTCGACAAGTGACAGAGGGCAACCCGAGATTAGGTATCGACTGTCTAGGTCTTGGAGAGAATGGTGAGCTCCTTAGTCTCCTTTAGGGCTCATGGGTGCTCGAGCTCACTCGAATTAGATATGCGGACACAACATGTGTTTGATCCTCTTATCTCAAAACGGCAGCAGTTCTTGCTTGCTACTCAGGTGGTAAGGATGATTCTGAGGGTGGATGATGTGATTGGTGCGTGCTCTCATTCTAGCTGGCAGAACTCTATGCTGACTTGACCGTTACTTTGTTCAATGTACAATGCCTACTTTTATCTAACACGTCAATCCGGACTTCTACCATGCTTTGTTCTCCTCCCTTGACTATCTTATCTCCCTCCCGTCGCTTCATATACAGACGCCTCTGCATTTGCCAACGAGTGATCATACGTACATTTGGAGCATGTATAGAAGATGCAGCAGACTAAAGCATGGCATCCAGACCGGTTAAACGGGGTGCGGCTCTTAACTCGCCCCGCAAAATGTTGCCTGTGGGGTAAGATGGGTTTGTCCCCGAGCAAGTCCGAAGCAGGTAAATCCCGGGCCGCTTAGCCGGGAACGATAGCCCAGGTATCAGCTAGCAATGAGACTGTTTTTCAAGGAGCGCCGTCTCGATACTACATCTTCCGACTCCGCAACTTGATACTTTTGTTAGCCCCGGTACTTACCGAAGACCGTCAGCAACAAATACAGCACCACACTATACCACCCACACACGACTAACCATTTTGCTGTCTTGAACATCTCCAAATCGCGCGTAAGTCAGCTTCGCTTGCCTATGACGTCTTTGAAATTGATCCCAGCTAAAGCTTAGTTTCCCTTTTTCTACGCAGTTCAACACACCACACTCACTCGTATATTTCTTTGTTGCCTAAGGAATACATTCATCTTGTTTCTGTGTAAAAGGGAGAAAGAATCACACAACGAATAAAACAACATGGCAGAAGGACACGAAATCGAACCTCCCGCTACGGATCTGATTACACTGACGAGACATATCCTGTCACAGCAATATGCTCTTGGTGAACGTGCAGCTGGGGATTTAACATTGTTGCTTATTGCTATTCAGGTAAGTGAATATCTGAGCTTATTCTATTTTCTCTCTTCCATTCCATCTAGTCATCCTGCACATAGCTTTCTCTGTCAAATCTCGTCTTTTGAACAGCCTGGATCAAAGCTGACGATACTCTCTCTTCCTTTCCCCCTAACTAACCCTTTGCCCTGCCAATTCACCTCAACGTCAACGTCAATTTTTCCACACATTTCGTGGGTCACGTGAAACAGGTCACATCCAAATACATTGCATCCAATGTCCGTAAAGCCCGTCTGATCAACCTCGTCGGTCTTGCCGGCGCAGAGAATGTCCAGGGCGAAGATCAGAAAAAGCTGGATGTGCTGTCGAATGATATCATGGTTAATGCGTTGAGAGCAAGTGGCAAGGTCGCTGTCATGGTCAGTGAGGAGATTGAGGATGCTATTATTGTTGGAGGAAGTAAGGGTACTTAGTGAGTCTAGATTCCATATGTGAAGCGATAGCGGAATGAGGAGGTGAGGAGGTGAGGAAATGAGGAGGTGATAGCGGGATGGGGTTTGGAAGGCTGGAGATGGATGGGTCTCGTGGCTCTAACAGGGTTACTCATCCAGCTAACACCATCCAGCTGCGTCGTCTTTGACCCTCTGGACGGCTCCAGTAACATCGATGCTGGTGTGAATGTCGGAACGATTTTCGGTGTCTACAAGGTGGTAAGTTGTCACAATCGAGCATCCTACCAACCGATCTGACATTTGCACAGCAAGGATCAAGTGGTTCTGTTTCAGACGTCCTTCGTCCAGGAAACGAGATGGTAGCTGCTGGATACACCATGTAAGCCTGTCAACAATTCGTTGGCGAGCACAGCTGATTCGGTACAGGTATGGTTCATCTTGTAACTTGGTCTTGTCAACCGGTCAAGGTGTCCATGGTTTCACCCTCGACGAGGTAAATCCTAGTTCTCACTGATTGACACGGTGGAGAGTCCGTCTTGTTTTGCTGATTCTGGCCCCAATAGGCCCTAGGTGAATTCATCCTCACTCACCCCGATATCACCATCCCCGATCGAGGCAAGATCTACTCGTTCAACGAGGGAAACTCGCTCCACTTCTACCCTCCTACAAACAGCTACCTCGACTCGATCAAGTACCCCAAGAATGGAAAACCTTATTCAGCCAGGTATATCGGATCAATGGTCGCCGATGTGCATAGGACTTTGCTCTATGGTGGTATCTTTGGATATCCAGATGACAAGAAATCTAAAGATGGTGAGTTTTGGGTTTCTCAACAATGGGCCCAATGGCACCGATGGAGGCAAGCCGGTTGACTATGACGGAACGGCGGGATATCGTTTCTCCGAGGCTTGGCTCCATGATCCAGAGAAATCGTCGTCGTCGTCGTCGTCGTCGTACAAACTCTAGCTGACTCGTACTAGGAAAGCTTAGGATGCTCTACGAAGCCTTCCCCATGGCCTTCCTCACCGAACAAGTAAGTCTATCATCCTCCATCTTGATCCCACCCGCAAATATTGCCGTCTTCGCTCTGCTATGATACCAGGCTGATGATCACAGGCTGGCGGAGTGGCCACCACCGGATCACAACGTATCCTGGACGTGATACCCAAGAACATCCATGGCAGGTGTCCTGTTTTCCTGGGCAGCAAGGAGGATGTTGAGGACCTCAAGAAGTTCTATGCGGATTATGATGGCGAGAAGTGGGGTACGAAATGATTCATTGTTTGACCTGTGTTTTAGCACCCTCCATGCATTGAGATTAATATTACACTGTTAATGATGTACCATAACAATCTCTCTCAGCTGAATAGGGTACTCAAGAGAAGAAGAAAGCCACGTGGAAAGCTTGCTTGCGCGTCT
Source organism: Naematelia encephala (assembly GCA_002105065.1). Classification (NCBI taxonomy): domain Eukaryota; kingdom Fungi; phylum Basidiomycota; class Tremellomycetes; order Tremellales; family Naemateliaceae; genus Naematelia; species Naematelia encephala. Next base: position 187,124 of record MCFC01000009.1, read on the forward strand.
TCGATGACTTTGGATGGTGACTTTTACTTGACTGGTCATTTCTGTTTCTATTTCACATCTCCGCCTAGATCACACCTGACAATGTCGACTGAGGTGTCCAAAGAGTCTGAGAAGAAGGAAGAGGAGTCTAAGATTGAAGAAGACAAGGAGAAAGCTGTTGAGCCTGTTGTGCAAACGGTTGAAGATGGTGAGTTGTTCTGCGGGCTATTGAGGAGGGAAATCGTGCAGTTTAGTCATTGAGTGTAACTTCTCGACGCTATATCTCTGAAGGGCGTCGTCTAGATAACAGAATCGATGTCGAGTCAGATGACCTGACGCTCGTGCTAGGATTCAAAACGTATTGATTGCTAACGAGAACCTGTACAGAGATCCTCGCCCATCTCGTCATGATCGGTCGTGCTGTCTCTACGACTGAGCCCCGATTCACCCTTCGTATTCTTCGTACACTCACTACCCTCCGCAAGAAGCTCACTAAACCTGTACTACGCTTCGCACTTGATCAAGCATTTCCCAAAGGCTGTCAGTGCAAGCAGTGTTATATCAATGATCTTCAACTGACGTAGTCTTTAGCGAAAACGGGCCAAACCCTGATTGCGTCTTCTATCTTCCAGGATCTCCCTTCCAAAGATGAGGGTGAGAGTATGGAGGTAGATGCGGATGCTACACCTGTATCGAAGAAGTATTCGCCTCCGACCGATGGTGCGACGAGCGATCTCTTGCCTGAAGGAGTAGTGTATTTGAGACTACTGTTAATTCTCGCCAATCTCGATGCTGGTAAATCAAAGGAGGTGAGCTACGGCACTATCACGACAGACAGGATTCAGTGGCTTACGAACGACAGGCTGGAGAATTCGCGCTGGAAACTACCGAACTTATCACTCAAGCTAATCGCCGCACAATGGATCAACTAGCCTCAAAGGTGTATTTTTACCTTGCTAGGGCGTACGAATTGCAGGGTAGACTCACAGAGCTCCAACCGTATGTTCGCCATGTAACTCAGATCCAGAGCTCATATTGTGTAGATTGCTTTTGGCTACTCGTCAGACCGCCTCGCTCAGAAAAGATGAAACACTCGAGGTAAGCCGAGCTACATACTTGTGACGTTCGCTGATGATCATCTACCATAGGCTACCGTCCTCAATCTGCTCATCCGCTCGTATCTCGCACAACACCAGTACGACCAAGCCGACCGCCTTGTCGCTCGTGTGACCTTCCCTACCAACGTCAACCAAGCTCAGTCTGTGCGATACATGTTTTACCTGGCTCGCCTGCGGGCAGTACAGCTCAACTACGCAAGCGCGAGCACCTTGCTGAACAATGCTATCCGACGAGCACCAAAGGATGAGGTCGCTCCTGGTTTTGTGCAGATTGTGAGCACTGCGATGTTGATGAGACGTCGCTGATGAAGACTAGTTGCACAAGTATCTAATTGTCGTCACGCTCTTGACTGGAGTAATCCCTGACCGTACCATCTTCCGCAAACCAGTGCTCAAGCAGGCATTGGTGCCATACTTCCAGATTGTGCAGGGTGAGTGGCCTCAAAGCCGGAGACATAGTCAACGCCTCTGCCACCTACTGATAATACTAGCTGTTCGGGTTGGCGATATGACCGCATTCCAGAAAGCCTTCAGCACCTACGAGTCGACGTTCAATGCCGATTCTACGCATTTCTTGATCCTCCGCCTACGACACTTTGTCATCAAGACAGCACTTCGATCAATCACCCTGGCGTACTCGCGCATTTCCCTCGCCGACGTTTGCGTCAAGCTCCACCTCGACTCGGAGGAAGATACCGAGTACATTGTCGCCAAAGCCATCAAAGACGGCGTGATTGATGCCACCATTGACCACGCTGGCGGATACATGCAATCACGAATTGCCAAGGATGTATACGAGACGGATGCTCCGCAGCTCGAATTCAATCGAAGAGTAGGTACTTGTACTCAGCTATATAATGAGACGGTCCGGGCGATGCGATACCCTCCAAACGCACATAGAAGAGGTGAGTGCTTGTGTTTGCTGTCCAGTCCCAGTCCAAGGTGATGGCTGACGAGAGGTGTAGAGCTTGAATCAGCTGCAGATGCAAGGGAGCGGGATCGTGAATATGCACAGCTTGTCCAGGAGTCGGAAGATGCTGGAGATGATTTGGATGATTTGTAGAACTGGGAAAGTTTCCGTTGGCTCAATAACACTTTGCAGCAATGAGATGCATGAGAATTCTGGCATCCCTCCTGTGTTCTATCTACATGGGTGTTGTACTGGTTCATTCATATTTTATCTCGGTTGAAGCAGCTAGCTACTAAGCTACTTTAATAAGCGCGGATAAAAATATGGTTGGAGGCTACTTAGCTGCAATTCATAACGTTTCTATTTGTTCAGACTTACATTATTGTCTATTCAGTCAACAAAATGTCTTTATCAGATACAATGTCGAGTATAACTTCTTCTCCAATAGCCTCTTCTTCTTCTTCGTCGTCATCATCGCCGTCGTCTTCGTCGTCATCATACGCAAATTCAGACTCCTCGCAACTCACGATCCCAACTACATTGTTGATCCTCCCGCCTACAGCTGCTATATTAGGTTTCATCATTGGTGTGAGACGTGGTGGATCTAGAGCAAGACTTAGGTTTCTCGCTGAGAATGCACATCGGGCTCCGAAGACTGTACAAGGATGGGTTAGTTGTTTTTTTGTCTCTTCTACATGTCCTTCTCTCATTGATCTGACCACATCTCCTTCTCCTCCTCATATCCCTGCTTCTAGCCTTATCACCTCCCCTATATTTAACCTTTTAGTCCCTCTCTGTCTCTTTTCCCCTCTCTCTCGCCCTTCCCCTCTCTGTCTCTCTCTTAGCTTGTTGTCCTGAACTCAATGTATTTTGCGTTATATAGTACTTTTACACCAAAACCCGAAACTACAAAATGGCTCACGGAGCAATCAACTACGGTCTCAAATACGCTGCCGTCCTAAGCGGAGCGGCTGTCCTCTATGGGACTCTCGACGAAGGATTCGGCTGGGCTCGAGAGAATATCGCAGGTATTATCCGATATGGACCCCAGATCGATCCACCGCTCAGTGAGCGAGAAAGAGCAGGTCGATGGGGTGAAAGAACAAGTTGGAAAGGCGGTGAAAGCGTTTGGTGGGATGGTAGTTTTGCTGGAGGTGTTTTAGCTCTTGGTGTAGGACTAAGATGTGAGTCTGAGTCTCTTCTCTTCCCTTCTCCTCTCTTCTCTTCCCTTCTCCTCTCTTCTCTTCCCTTCTCCTCTCCTCTCTTCTCTTCTCTTCTCTTCTTTTCAGTTCTCTTCTCCACTCCTCTCCTCTCCTCTCCTCTCCTCTCTTATCTCCTCCTCGCATCTCTTACCCTATCACCTATTCAGATCTGGTACGGTTCGGGTTAGAGGAGAAGGAGAGATTTGTTAAAGGTTCAGTGGAAGAAGTTTAAAGGTTCAGTGGAAGAAGAGACGAAGCTGATATTGGATTATTCAATAAATAGATAGGCTACCGAGACAGCTATTTGTAAGAGCGTTGGTATTGGGTGTAACGATGGGTGGGGCAAGCACGGCATTGCAGATCGGATTGGCGAGGGCAAAAGTGCATGAGCTGGAACGGTGGAGAGCGCAAAAAGCCATTGAGCAAGAACAAGAGAGGAAAGACGAGGCAAAAAGATTAGCGGACACTGCAGCTGTTACACCTCTAAAACAGCAAGTGTCTCAGCCTCAACCTTTAGTAGTAAAGAGAATAGCAGGTGCAGAAGAGCCGAAAAAGTCAGGTTGGTGGGACACCTTTCGGTCTTGGCTGCCTGGACAATCATGATGCATCATCATGCAGAGATACGCCAGACGTGCACTAAACCATTCTAAAGCAACCCTCATGCCTTCACAGTCTGCTCCTCACCCTCGTTGTCCTCTCCACCGCCCTTCTCCTTTGCCAGTCTCTCTTTCTCTTCCCGTTCTTCCATCTCGACAACCTCAACATCCAGCGGATATGTAAGAATTGCGGCGATACCAGTAAGAAGATTGAGCTGCTGACCTGATTCGTGCATTGAAGAAAAGATGAGTGCCTCGCCACCACGGGCGCGGACAGCCTCGACCATCTCGACGTAGTGATTGCGTGTTGCAGGATCGCTTGACCTGAAGACTGATCAGACATTCCAAGTTGTGTGGATAACTTGTGATATGCTTACCGGAACAGGTCATCAGAAATCAGCAACGTTCCCACCGCCCCGCGATCCACAGCCAAAGCAACATGATCAGGACCGTACCATGCCCTTAACTCGTCTGTCGCCAGCATCTTGTGGAACCTGAACAAAGTCGTCGTCAACGACTGTTATCATGCCACGCTAGCAGGGCAGACGCACTTTTCGAGCCCTAATCCTTCTCTGGCAAATTTTGCGCCTTGTAGCATCTTGGCTACCTCTGGAGCACGCAGCGCTTCAACGAGACTGTGTACGTGCGGTGTGTTGGCGTGTACTTTGACCCATTTTGATCGCGAGTTGAGGAGAGGTTTGTTAGATTGCAAAGTTGCCTGTTGGAAGATGTAATCGTATAGCTGGAGGGTCAGCAATTCTGCACCTCATCCATGAGAGGCACGTACAGAGTCTTTGGTAAAGCCAGGTGAAGCAATCACGATAGCTTTGAGTGTCTGGTATGGTAAAAGCCGTAATACAGCGTCGTAAACGCTTTTGTAGAAGCTTTCCATGGCCTTGGAGGGGCAGGGTTCAGCACAAGTGGCCCCAGCTGTGAATGTGCCAGTAAGACATACCTTATCGTGCCCTGATGTTCCTCCTTTTCTCTTACGCGGGACAGAAGACTCTATACGCTGACGAACGACAGTCATGTGTTCTGATAAGAGACAGATTGAGGCGGTACCTATCCGAGCGTTCCATCAGTACCCTTTCAACCACGATAACTAAGGGACACTGACCCTCTCCACACACGATGGCACCGACCTCTGCACCTCGTCCTTCCTTGGTGCTCTCTGCTATTCTTTCAAGAGCGACACTATCCCAACCATGCTGCTTGGTGAGTCTGAAATCTCGATTCGCTGTGCAAGTTATCAATACATGACTCCTGAGAGCCGGACTCGACACTCACCCTCTAAATCAAGGGTATGGAATGCTCCGAGTCGTACATAATCATTCTCATTCACTACCCTTCCAGAGATCTGCAAACTAGCTGTTGGCTCGCGGTCTTTCTCTTGACCAGTCCCATTTGAAGTAGATGCCGCAGGACTGAATGTAGTCTATGATATTCTCAGCAGTGATCAAGACTGAAGGATGGAAGGGAGGCAGAAGCAGAGGTGAGAGAAAACTCACCTTGGTGACGTTGATACTAAGGTTAACGCGCACACGATACGAATCACTTGAGCCTGTACTCGACACAGTCTGAACGCGCCGTACTGCCAGTGCCCGCACTTCGTCACCTGGAGCAATGAGGTTATAGACATGCCACATATCTTCGTCGTCCTCTGGCCGAAGCGTCACATAGCCCTGTAAAAAAAAAGAAACAATCCGTCAGCCGCTTACTTATGGGCGTTTATCATCTGGCTAAGAGCTCGTAACAAGGGCAAGATGGATTCAAGTAGCAAGGCTGGCTTGAGTGATATCAGGCGCCGGCGTCTTTGGAGCTATGTCGCAAGAGAGTCAAGGTACTTACAGAGCCATCCCTCTCAATATGTCGGTTCACTAGCTTCATTCTCTTCTTCCTGACCTCGCCTGCAGTCGACCTCCTCAAGCAAATCTATGAGATGGCTACTGGCAGCCTATAGCAATACACAAGTCACTTGTGTAAATGACAATTGCTTGGTCCTTTCAAGAGAGTTGTAAAGAAAGGGAAATGAAGTGTGTCGGCGTAAAAGACTGATTTCAATAGGCCAGGCACATTCACCAGTGACGAAACAGCCGATTGACATTACAAGCAGAACTGACTGCCCGACCGGTTCACTCAGATGGAGACAGAAAAGAATGCATGCATATTGAAAGGCTCTGAGCACCCACCATCCGCCACGATCCTTTCTGACCTATGCAGTCCGCACGTTAGATGTCAATGATGTCAATCATTTACAGCTCCTCTTTCACCCTCTCAACGAATCCCTCGACGCCTTCGACAGCCTGTCCAGCCGCGTCTTTGACATTCTCCGTGACATACTCCGCCGCATCAGCCGCCGCATCATAAGCCTCTTCGGCCTTTGTTGCTGCAAATGAAGAAAGGATGTTGGCCTTGATCTTGAGCTCGTCGAGCTTGGTCGGAGCGAGGGATGGGGAACCAAGAAGACCAGCGATTCTACATTGGGAGTTAGAGTTGTTCCAACGCGCTGGCTTGACCAAAACTCACCGGGTCTGCTCCTTGAGAACCCAAGTCTCGCCTTTCTCCAATATCCTCTCCATGGCCTTGACATAGTAATCTGCGCCGGCGCGGGTAGTTTTGTTGGCAGAGGCGAGGTATTCTTTGGCCTTGTCAACAATTGCGGCTCGGTCCGGCACCTGGGCAGAGAAGAAGCTGGAAGCGAGTTTATCCAGCGTGAGAACCTTGCCAGCAGTCTCTGCGAGCAGACCCGTGGCAGTGCGGTGAGTGCCACAGTTCTCGTTCAAAAACTGCGACGTCAGCACTTGCCCAACACAAAACTTGCCTCAATGAATTGTGCCTCGCTTCGGCCACCAGAGTAAGCGACAGGCTCATTGCTGCCCTTGGGGAAGAACTTGATCGTGGGGAACGAACGGACATCGTACTTTGAGGCAATTGGCTTGTTGTCGGCAGCATCGGCATCCATCTGAGCAACCACGCAGTCGGACTCGCTGGAGAAAGCCTTGGCAACCTTTTCGTACGCCGGCTTCATGTTCTGAAGGCCATCAGCTTCTCGCAGAATTTCATGCTTTCAAAAGCTGACCTTGCAATGACCGCACTAAGATTTGTCAGCCGGAAAGTCAATTGCAATGATATCCACTCACCCAAGGGGCTGTGAAGGCAACCAGGACATTCTTGTCACTGTCTAATGCGATATCGTCGAAGTTGCTCGCATCCAACTGGACTGCGGCGGGGGGAGGAGGGGCCTTGATCTTGCTCTTTGCACCAGTCTCTTTGGTCACAAACGATGCAAGAGAATCGAGGTCACGTCCGCCTTCGTAATCGACAGGCTCGAGCGAGCCTGCCGGGAACCACTTCAAAGCTACACAATATTAGATACTCTGCAATCAAGTTTACCAAGTATCTTACTTGGGAATCCTTGAACGCCGTATCGAGTGCCAAGCTCCCGACCGACACCATCCGCATCGGTTTTAGCAATGACTACCTTGTCCTGTCGTTTCGTCAGTCAGCCTCTCAGGGTAGGGACAAAAGTCTCACCGAAGGGAAGACACCGGCAAGCTGTTCATACGTTGGGGCAACTACAGCGTATCAGCCAAGCAAAATTCGGAAAATTCGATATACTCACGGTTTTTGCAGTGTCCACACCATCTGAAGCTTGGTCAGCAAAACTATGCAGTATTCCTCAGCGACATACGGTGCAAAACTGAAGAATTTGTCAGCTGTATTCGAATTGACGAGCCAGACTGCTTACAATTCAACCAAAGCAGGTCTGTCACCACCGACATACTATAGCTTCGTCAGCATCGAGCTAGCTATCCGGAGTAAGAAAATTGACCTGCTCAAAATTCTTCGTGTCGAGATCGATCACATTAGAGGCGCTGGCTAGAGCCGCAGCTGAGAGGAAGAGGGCAGTGATGAATCTCATTTTGGCTATACAAATGTTGAAACAAATGGAAGAGAAGAGGCGACGAGTTGTGCGTCAGAGAGCTCCACGTCGATGCAGAGTGGAGGTTTAACCTGACAGTCCCAGGCTGGTGACTTGAACCTGAGTCTTCTCGTTCAGTCATCTTTCGAGTCAGTTTCCGGCTTTCTTGCTCAAGTACATCATACAACTTCTTCAGTGTTTTACCACCGTCTCTTGCTTGGGAGAGATGCCGCCCAAGGTCGATATAAACTCGCCTGAATCTCAGTCTCTTATCTCTCTGTTCACTTCTCTCGGTCTAGCATCAAACGCCGCCACTGAGCTCGTCAAAGTACCTAAATCTGGTACGGCGTTCAAGGGTCTTATTGATGAGTTTCAACTTGAAGGGAAGAAAGTAGAGGAGAAGCAGGCAAGTGCACTTGTGAAGTTGAGTTCGAGTGGGGGTAAGCTCGGACCGGGAGAGAAGGGCTTTATAGTGGAGAAGGTCCTGAAAGGGGACATTAAGAGTCCTGATCAGGTCACAGGTGAGCACCATTGACTGTTGCGATAGCTCACGTATTCAGCGGCGGTCAAATTCTTGGAGGGTAACCCACCTGGAACCCCAGTCGATGAAGGAGCCTTCGACAAGACCTGTGGTGTCGGTGAGCTAATCCTCAATAACCACTGCTAAATGCGCAGGTATCGACATATCCTCGGATGATTTACCATCACTCCTACAATCCTACATTTCCTCCCTTCCGTCTGCTCCCGATAGCTGGTCCAGCCTTGGACCTTTATTAGGGGGTATCAAGAGTAGCGCCTCTGACTTGAAGTAAGTCAAATACTGTGCTCAGCTGACTCGAATCAGATGGGCAAATCCTACAGAAGTGAAGAATTCCCTCGAAACGATCTTCACCGAACTCTTCGGTAGCAAAGAAGCGGCGGCCAAAGCCCGTGCTGAAGCCGCTTCCGCGGCAAGCAAGGCAAAGGTCCAGCAATCTAGACCCTCTGCTTCCACCGCTTCTGCGGAAGCCTCGAGCTCAAGCTCACCTGTCATTCCTACCAACATCTTCCAGGAGGGCTTTCTCTCAGAGTTTCATAAACCAGGAGAGAACCCGCAGATCGACCCAAAGTTGAAAGAGCAGCACTTGGCCTGGACGAAAGGCGCTGTCTATACACGGTTTCCTCCTGAACCAAATGGATATCTACACATTGGTGAGCTCTTCTTCGGAACAACGAGCTTACCCTATAAGGACACGTCAAGGCGATTATGGTGGACTTTGGATATGCCAAATACCACGGAGGACGGTGTTACCTGAGGTAAGCTTATGCATTATTGTCACGGCTAATCTTTCAAGATATGACGATACAAATCCAGAGGCAGAGGAAGCTCGATTCTTCCAGTCCATTCTGGAGACAGTGCGATGGCTGGGTTTCGAGCCATGGAAGATCACTTATTCCAGCGACAACTTCGACCGCCTTTACGAACTCGCCGTGGAGCTCATTCGCCGGGGACGTGGATACGTGTGCTTTTGTGATGGTAAGCCTCACATTGAATGGAGCTAAACTCTAGCCGAGAAAATTAAAGAGGATCGAGGCGGCGGACACGGCAACCCAGTCCCTTGCGTTCATCGCGAAAAACCTATCGAAGAGTCCTTGGCCGAGTTTGAGCGTATGAAAAACGGAGAGTATCCAGAAAAGGGTGCCTGTCTGCGGATGAAGATGGACTTGTCAAGCGGTAATCCTTGCATGTGGGACTCCATAGCATACAGGGTCAAGAATGCACCTCACCACCGCACAGGGGACAAGTGGAGTGAGTCTCGAGTCGGAGCCTGCTGATCGATAGAAATATATCCCACATATGACTTTACACACTGTCTGTGCGATTCTTTCGAGAACATTTCGTACGTTTTATTTGATGCTTGACACTAATATGTAGCCACTCCCTCTGCACGACTGAGTTCATCCCCGCTCGCGAATCATACGAATGGCTGTGCGATGCTCTTGGCGTTTACAAGCCTCGCCAGTACGAATTCGCGAGGCTGAATCTTCAAGGGACCTTCCTCTCCAAACGCAAAGTCGCTCGTCTTGTACAGAAGCACCTTGTCCAGGATTGGGATGACCCGCGACTATACACCATCGTTGCACTTCGACGGCGCGGAATCCCTCCTGGCGCCTTACTGGCGTTCGTCAGCGAGCTGGGCGTGACTGCTTCTCCCGGTGTCACCGAGATCAAGAAATTCGAATCGGTCGTCCGGTCATACCTCGAAGACTCTGCACCACGTCTGATGATGGTGCTGAACCCGGTCAAGGTGGTCATCGATAATGTCCCAGACGATTACCGCGTACCAGTTCAGGTTCCTCTACACCCAAAAATCCCAGCTATGGGCACCGTGACGACGTCGTTCACGAAAGAGTTGTATATCGATGCGGACGATTTCCGCGAGGTCGATTCGCCCGACTACTTCCGTCTTGCACCCGGCAAGTCTGTGGGATTGTTCAAAGCGCCATTCCCTATCACCTGCACGTCATACACCAAGGACCCGAGCGGGAAGATTACCGAGATACACGCCGTACTTGAGGACTCTGGCAAGGTGAAGAAGGCCAAAGCGTACATTCAATGGGTCAATACCCCTGATGCTATCCCGATCGAAGAAGTTCGGATCTTCCACCCATTGTTCAAGTCCGATCCTCCTCCACCAGACTTTGAAAGCGATGTTAGTCCCGATTCACTACAAGTATACAAGAACGCGGTAATCGAGCCAGCGTTCTACGAACTTGCCAAGAGCAGTTTTGTAAAAGCCAAGAAAGACAGTGAAGAGCGATTGGTCAAGGCGAAAACGGAAAGTCAGATGGTTGTGGATAGTTCAACAGAAGGACACAAGGACGATGAACCTGTTGCCACGGCTGAACAATTGGTGGGTAACGAGAATGTACGCTTCCAAGGAATGAGGTTGGCGTATTTCGCGCTGGATAAAGAGAGTCATCTGGCCTGTCTCGATGAATCGGAGGATGTCAAGCCGGACAGGAAGGAGGGCGATAAGATTGTTCTTAATCGGATTGTCAGTCTCAAGGAAGACGCTGGGAAGAGTGTTTGATCGGTTGTGGGGCATGATCGGTGACATTAGGGATGATGGGTGGGTGAGGGATGTTTGGTGAGAGATGTTTGGTGAGGGAAGAGTGCTTGATTGGTGGTTTGGTGGAGTAATTGAGGTTTATACCCAGCATTATGTAGATAGTCTCAATAATTTCGTCTGCAATCCATCTTGTGCCATGCCTTTCACTGATGCAGATTGAACAATGAAGTACATGGATGGGATGGATCGTCCGTCTCTGCTTTGCCTATACTATGGATGAAAGGCGAGTTTGTTTGCTATTTTCACACTGCCTCTGCCAGTCTCCTCCTGCATCAGTCTTCTCCTACCTCAAAGCCTCTAGATCATACTACAGTAGGAAGCTATGCGACCATGGGATTATCGACATCCATACCTCCGTTACTCAGTGCTGGTGGTGCTTTCTGTACTGGTGGTGGCAATGGTGCACTATCTAGCATATAACTGCTACCGTCTTGTGATTGTGGTGGAGGATCGAAAGATTGAGGCTGAGATGAGAATCCGTCGAAAGCATTTGGGACAGGTGCTGAATCCCAGGGATTCTGAAATCTAATTTATCATTTTCATCATCAGCTATCCTCATATACTTCTAAAGTCTAAAGTGTGATTTGTGCTGAGGATGATAAACTTACCTTGTAACTTTTGGTTTCTCAATCAAAACATTTCTAAACAATTTATCCCACTCTACAACGGCTGGTGGATTCTCTTTCATCTCCTCGTCCTCATAGTATGTATTAACGTAATATCCTACCCTTACAAACTCTTTGTCACGGTATGAAGCAGTGATGATTATGACTGTTACACCTAGGATCTCTTCTGTTTCTTGTGATGGCAGTAGGTTGTGAACGGGGGACGGAGCGGTGAATTCAAAGGCATTTATACCTGCTGGTATGGGGCCGACTGAGAAAAAGATCAGCCAAATCAACAGATAGAACAACAATCGAGAGGAGGGGATGCGCCAAAATATCTGGTAGAGGAGCGATGATCCTATTTTGCCGCACTGGGAAAGAATGAAAGGAAACAAGGAGCTGACGTACCCATACATGAATCTAGCTCCTGATCATGCTCCTCTGATTTGGCTGAACCGACGTAAATCAATCTCCACTCGAGATCTGTACCGAAGCATCAACATCCAACCTTCCCTCTTATCCTTGCTAGGTCCTTTGTTGTTAGCTCACCTTCAGCTAGTGGGGCAACGGCCTCAAACTTGATCCGGAAGTGATACCCATCGTCGAATTTCGCAGGATTGTTCAGGAGCTCAATGTTACGGATATTAACCTGAATCAAAGCATCAGAGTAGTCCAAACGACGTAAACTTAGAATGAAAAAGGACCGATCCTCACCATAGACTATAGACGTAGACGTAAACAAAGGGTTATACCGATGGTTAGCTAAAGATTCCACAAAAAGAGGATTCATGACGAGGGAAGGCGTACCATGTTGGGCAGTACCTATCGGCGTGGACTCTTCTGGTGATTCGACAGCGACTTGGGCGTGAATACGACGTCTTGGGGGACGGATCTATGAGAAGTACAAGGAGAATAGATGGGTCGAAAGGGGGATGGATGAAATGTTCAAGTGTGGAGGGAATAATACAGCAGCAAAGCGCGACGCGACGAGTAGATGCATTACGTAATCACTTTAAAAAGATCTCGGGAGAATTTCAGAAATCTTCAAAGCCCATACACTTCTAGAGTAAAAGCGTATATGCTGATCCAGCGAGTACGAGCTCGAGTATCGCTTCCCTTGACTTGTCTCATTCACACGTCTGCTCGTGCAATGTCTATTCCTCATACTGTTCCCCTTCCAGGTGGGATTCCGTCGACGCATCGACCTCATACCGAATCAACCACTACCATTCTCGTGCCGAATGAGAACATTGCATTTCTGAATCCCGTGCAGCAGTATAATCGGGATCTGTCTGTTGCTGTTATCCGAGCATGGAATGAGTTGCGCAAGGAAGAGGTGGATGAGAAGGTGCGACGGAAGTGTGAAGTGAAGAAGAAGAGAGAGCAAGAAGGCAAGAGTACAGGTATGCACGCTTCCTTGGCTAGAGTCCAGATGAGGCTTATGAGAAGCAGTAGTCAACAGTCGCAAGAATGGAGAGGAGGGAGGAGAAGAATCTGAAGCAGGTCCATCTACCGGTCCGGTGAGCACAACTCCCAGCATCCTGACTGATGTATGTTGCAGCGCCGCATCACGTATCAGAAAATCACTATCCTCGAAGCTCTTTCAGCCACCGGGCTTCGATCAATCAGATACGCAAAGGAGATTCCAGATGTTCGGTGAGCTGCATCCTCCCATTTTTGGACCCAGCTCAGCGAGCCATAGACATGTCCTAGCGAACGATATTTCCCCTTCGGCCTGCGAGGCAATGCGCCAGAACGTCGCTCTCAACGGCGTAGGACCGACCGAAGAGCCACCCTCGGCAGGAGACAGTAAAGTGCCCCAGGCAAGTCAAGAGGATGCAGAGGAGGCGGTATTGAATGGCGGTGAGACAGATCCACTGGGACGTCGACCTGGGTGTCATGGCACTGTCAAAGTGAATGAGGGGGATGCCTGGTAGGTCGCAAATCATGCTTCCGGGACGAAACTTATGCGGGAAGTGTTCTGATGTTCCAACATCGTGATCCAAGACATCGGGTGCATGTGGTCGACCTGGACCCATACGGAACTGCCGCACCTTTCATAGACTCTGCAATCGGGGCAGTCACCGATGGAGGTAAGCATTGCTCGTCCTTCCGCTGTCATAATCTCACAAATTCCAGGTCTCCTCTGCGTAACGTGTACCGATCTCGCTGTCCTGGCTGGCTCTCAATATCCAGAAAAATGGTGAGCTTCGACCCGTGGCCATAAGCTGACGGAAGCTTTGCGAACTATGGAGGAGCATCTGTTCGGGCAGACTACTCGCACGAGGCGGCTTTACGGCTCGTTCTCAGCTCAATCGCTCAGACTGCTGCTCGGTATGGGAGATACATCACGCCCATGCTAGCTTTTTCGATCGACTTTTATGTCCGTGTGTTCGTCCGTGTAGGAACAAACGCGACTCAGGTCAAGGCTGCCAATAGGTACGCTTTCCCAATATTTCACTAGCTGACTAGTAGCAAAATCGGTTTGACATACGTTTGCAACTTTTGCCAGCAACCTGCTTTCCAGCCTTTAGGACGAATGGTCGAGACTGAAAATCCACCTGGGAGGGTTAATATCGCATATAAGCACGCAGCAGCAGTCCCACTTGGACCAGACTCAAAGTGTGATCAATGTGGAACGACCATGTCGGTGAGTGCTGGCTTTGGATTTTCTGTGAGAACTGGTCTGACGTTGTAGGTCGGTGGACCGATGTGGCTTGGGCCGATACAGGATCGGGATTTCGCAAAGAGGGTTCTGAAGGGCATCGATGGCCAGCAGGAGGCATACGGCACATGGCCTCGGATGCACGGGATGCTGACTATTGCCTCCGAGGTGAATTAGTTCTATCCCCTTTCTATCTGCAGCATCTACTGATGTTGGAGTAGGAACTGGATACTCCATTCTACGTGACCATGAACCAGCTATGCGGACTATTCCATACATCTTCCCTCCCAGCCCGTCACGCAATGTACGTGTTTCGTTTGTCCAGCTCATGGATGACTCTTGCTGACATTATTTGTCTTGACACTCAGACACGCACTGTATAACGCAGGATATAATGTCTCACGCTCACATGCTTCTCAAGGAAGTATCAAGACTGATGCGCCATACTCTTTCGTTCTTGATATCGTCCGACAATGGATCAAAGATCATCCTGTACGCATGGATAGAATATCAGATGGATCACCCGTAAAGAAACTCATGGAAAAACCAATGTCGTGAGTATCAATGTTTCTATACATCTTCCAACTCGTACCTACCTACCTACCTACTTATCTGCTTGCCTTTGAAAACGCCTCCATCTCCCACCTGCCCTCCTTTGGTTTCGATCTTCCAACTGACGATTGTTTGATTCTTTTAGGCATGAAGTTGATTTCACTCCGAATGAAAAGACGAAATCATTCGATAGGGCGGAAAAAGTAGTGTTTTATCAGAATAATCCTTTACCAAATTGGGGACCTGGTACAAGGGCGAAAAGTATTCAAACTCCCAAGAATGATGGGAAGAAAGATAAGACTACCAAGCGAGAGAGAACAGATGTAGAGCCAGAGGATAGCACAGCTAAGAAGGTCAAGGTGGAAGATGCGACGGGCGAGGCGGATGAAGAGGCCATGTTGAATCAGTAACAAGCACTATTTCTTCGCTACAATAGGTAGGGAGACAGGTAGTAAGTATATTCCATTGATTAATATGCACGACACCGTTTCGGCACGCAGCACAGACAGTATATGCATACAATTTAGTCTTATCTTACTCTTACCCTTTTACTCTTCAACAACACAGCTCGTAGAAGAGTGATGATGACGACAAGAAACAAACAAACCTTTATAAAATTATGATTATGTGTCATATAGACAATGTGTTCTTTGTTCTATGTTTGACAATTATGTAGCAGAATCCCTCGTCTCCATTTTTCATACCAAATTTGACCCTCTCAACGTGAGTTCTCTCGTTGTTTAGCAGCCAATATTTGCTTTTCATTGGCAGCTTGTGATATGGTGAGATAAGCTTTTGTGGGACTTGGCGGTTCTGCCGTGTAATCTTTTCCCAATGCTAATCCAGCCACTTGTTCGCGGAGATCGGCGAGAATATCGGCATCGACATTCATATCTTGAGAATCAAAGACTGAACGCATGAGGTTAAGGAATCGTTCAGTTTTACAAAACTAATACCAAAATACTGTATCAGCCAGCAACAGACCAATGTTTTTCACGTCATGAAGGTATTGGTGTAAAGGGACAGAGAACTCACCTTGGGAACTGAATCCGTAGCCATGAGTCGGAAAATGTATGTCTGTATACGTTCGTATAGCCGTATAATGTTCTGAAGCTGGCTGGCATGCAGCGTGTTGGGCTCACTCTGCCCTTTGGTTCCTGCGTTTTCGTGAGATATTTGGTTCATGTATGTGATGAGCTCGGCGCGTAGACTGTGATCGATATTAAGCTCGCAGAGAGATGCGGGAGCAAGGTAGGCTGAGAAAGATCAGTGAGAACGAAGAAAGGGATAAGTGTGGACGCAACGAGGATTGACCCACTGTTGTAGATGACAAAAGCTAAAGTGATGAGATCCTGTTGGTGCTTTTCCATAGCCTGGTGCCCTGCTGTCCTTCCCTTTGCAGTCTGTCCTGGAAGAGCGACAGCTGACGATGTAGTCCCGAATTTCTTTCTCAAATCCTGTACATCAAGCCAGAATGAGAGATTCTCTTCGCAGAAGTTGGATCGCAGGAATTCTCGGAACAGACTTCTCAGTGCTGGTTCTTCCAACACTTGGCGTAATCGCGCAGTGTGAGAATCTTTGACGTGACCTCCATCGTCCACCTTTGTCCGATCAGATACAGATTCAGCGCGTTGTAAGGTCGAGTCTGTTGAATGTGAATCGCGAGGGGCAGCAGAAGTAGAGTTGGGAGGATCGGGAGATTGGGGATTTGACTTTGCAACAGCCTTTGCAGGACCGTCTATTTCCCACCGTGCTGCAGCAATTCCTGCGGGAGTGATCTTGTATACTGCCTTTTCCGTTGCTCGGTACTCTGCTTCTTGCTGCACATGTCAGCTCTGGTATGAACGGGAAACGCACCATGATTGCACCTGCACCGCCGCCTGCACCTCCTCCGCGTACGACGGCCACAACATCCCCCTCCTTGACCTTGGCTTTGACCAGAGCAAGGTACCCGTACCTCACAAAGTGAGCAGCGACCTCTGCGGCCTCGTCTAATCCCACGGCGGTCGTGTAATCGAGAATCCACTCTGCACCGTGCAAGCCCGAAAACTGATACTCGTCCTTCTTATCGACCGACACCTTGCGCAAGATCACACCCATGGATCGATCGACCTCGTCTCCTGGGACAACGCTGGCCTTGGCGTACCAACGCGATTTGAACTGCGAGGCAAGGTCCTCGTCTGAAAGCTTGGAAACATTTGGCTCCCGCCCTGCAAATCGCTTCCACAGTACATCCACGACCGACTTGGTGATGATGATCTCGTCGTCATTGCTGCGTCGCTCGAGGTGTAACATTTTCAGAGTAACGGGTTCTTCGGTGAACACGCGAATGAGATGTGGCGCAGCAATTCCATTCTTAGTCATGAATCGTTCCAGAATGTGCAAGCCTTTGGGCGTCACAGTGTATACCCCTCGATCTTTGAATGTTGTCGACTCGAGATCCGAGGCGCATTCTATGAGATGGGCGTCGACGAAATATTGACAGATTCCCTTGGCCATATCGCGCGACATTGAAAAAGTCGTGGTGGTTGTGGTCGTGATGATACGAGATGGATCCTTTGGGTCCGCCGCTCGATTCGATTGGGAGAATTTCAGAGAGGCAAGGTTGGCTGCTGCTTCATCGCTACTCATGTCAGAGGATCAGGAAACGAAAGGCTCACGTGGTAAATGAATTGGGATAAGTCTTGAAGAAGCTTCGATGAGGTCCAAAGGGAAGTGAGACGAGCAAGGTAGCCATAAGATCATGAGTGTCCTGTGATTATGATTGTCAGTGCGCGTCCGGCAGTCAACGCAAATCTCAACTACTCACTTTGACAAACGGACGTCCCCGCCGAGTGGTCTTCATGAGGTGTGATCGCGAGGAAGACATTGAAGGTCAAGGCAGAGGGAGGATATTATTGACGGCGGCGTGGACGCTCGAAATCAAGCCCGTTTTAAAATTTCGAAATGAAGCTAAAGGATTATGGAGAGAAGCAGGACAGGAGACCTTTGCTAGCCAGTAGACAGAGAGAGTAAGAGAACCAAATCAATTGGATCGAGATGAGAAAGGAATGAGACGGGGTGAGAAGGATGAGAGAGGAATGAGAAGAAGTATGAAGTGGAAATTGGATGCATAGGGGAGTTCAAGTGGGAATGACTGATGATCAAAGGGCATGGGGGGGAAGGACCAAAGGGTCTGACACGGCTCCGGTCCAACGTTTCAGATGTTGATATTCGAGAAACTGGGTTTTCCAGAAAGGACGAGGATGAGGGCAGCATCAAGCGCCTCGTCTGTCGAAGTCAAGTCGGTTCTCATGTGTCTCAGAAGTAAAAAGAGATGGAAAGGATCTTTATGCATCTGAACGGGCAAAGGGCGAGAACAATGCTTCAAAGGACAAAGAACGATGAAACGCGAAGTTTAAAACGAGTCTTTTCTATTGTTCCTTGATTTGGGAACCCTGAATACACTCCCTGGCCAGTCATCAGGTCTGCCGATTAGGCACAAGCCTATCATAGCCTAGCCCTTTGGAATACATATGCCCGTTCCGCTAGGAGACTAGGAGACTGAGGAGCATGACAGGAGGGGATGGGTGGAGAGTGTGGCGAAAACGAGATTGGTCGGTGCCATTCATGAGTAGAAATCTATAGATTTACCAAACCTGGTCGTCACAGGTCCTTTTTATCTATAGATTCATCGACTCCTCTGTCCTTTCTATCTATAGATCCATCGACTCCTCTATAGATGAATCAGTTCCTGCATAGATTCACCAGTTTATCTGTAGAACTACCTGTTCGTGCTTCTCAGCTACCAGCCGTGGGTGTCTCAGCTACCAGCCTGCATTGAGTTCTCACCGTCTTCAGCTTTCACTCTACTCTTCAGCACTTGTGAATTTATGCTCGCCGTCCGTCATCACCTCTCTCAGCTCTCCGTACTGCATTCCCCCTCCCGTACTCACCATTGCCTTGTCCGCCGGCACAGCCATTCTTCTCATTGCCACAATCACGTTGCTTCTCCTCGTAGCACTCATATCAGGCCGCCAAATTAGGCACATGTACGTAGCATTCTCAAGGCCATTGTCACATATTCCGCCGTTCCGCGGCGATATTCTGAGCATCATGGTTTCCCAGGAGCTTACAGGAAAGATATGACAAGAGGATGACGTGAGGATCTCGTACGCATACGTTGGTCTTAGATAGATGAGCCTTGGGTCTCTTGTAGATCCTGCCGATCGTGATCGACAAAAGTGATCACGAGGCGTCGGCGTCGGGGGCCGCACGATTCGATTTTACGGTAAAATGCAAGCGGCTCCATGTGTTTGTACTCGTCATATCGTGGGTTGAGTTTTGGAAGTGCATGCTTATTTGCTTGGGGCTCTGTGCTCTTTGGGACATTGTGAACGGCGGCTGAGCAGGATTAGTAATGTGCGTTACATGATTCATTCTCCCGCAATTCAGGTTCCAGGTACGACGTTTTGTGTTGGTCGGAGGGAAAGAGAAAAAGAGGGGACAATAAAAGAACCGCTGTTAGCCGTACAGACGGGCAAACGCGTAAGTTAAAGTGCAAACACCTGATAATTCAGTTTATGGGTCTACCGGCTGTAAACAGTTATTGAACCCTGAGTTCGGAGCGTTTACTTTGCCCGAAAGCGGTGTTGAGCCCTGGATCAGCTTCGGAACAAGGCTTGAGGCTTGTACACGGGATATACGGATATGGCCGCCGCAGAGCAAGGAGGAAGGAGATGCTGATCGACATATCTCAATACGCCACAGCCAGCCGGCAAGTTTTGGGGAATCAGGGGCCAACCAACATCACCCTCTCCTTGCTGTTCCTGCTATTCTCGCCTACAGCGCCCCCCCATCATAGATCCAGGGCAGTTAACCTTTCTTTTTTCGAGTACTGAGTATACGCGCTGTGGGTTTTCTTCTGGCGGCGACTGCACCCAATCGTCATTCGTTTTCGCTCCCACTACCAAACCGTCTGTGTACTCGTCGTGACGACTGTTTCGGATCCCGCCTCTGATATTCCAACGAGAAGAAAAACGCCTTGAACCGCCCAGCCAACCTTCCCCTGCGTGCGGCTAGAGCTAGAGAGATTCCAGAGTGAAAGTGGTGCTGCTTTAGATCCCGCTGGTTTGGTCAAAAAAAAATCCACCAATTGTTTTTGCCTCTCACATCTTTCAATCTGAAGCCTGCCTTTTTTTTCCTTGTAGCTATACGTGTTTGATTGTGTGTGAGTCGATTGGCAAGATACACGATAGCCATAGCGACCTCGAGAGAGAACGTGTATCAATTCTGTTGGGTATCGTTTGTTTTGTTTCCACCGCAACATCCAAAAAAGCGCAGATCTCCGACCACGACGGCGTTGCTGCGCCCGAAACGAAACATCAATTTAAAAATCGACGTAACCGCTTCCTTCAGCTTTGCATCCGACCTTGCACTCGAGCAGATCACTGAAAGCATAGGCCAGACGAGGGTGCCTGTGTAAAAGCTTTGCGGAGGGGCTTTTGGCATCTTGAGGGTGAGTCTTGATTGTACCTCTTCTTTTCTCTGCGGACCCGTGCTCCCCTCCTTGCCAACCCCAAAACCCCAAAGGATATCCGTGATGGACGGAAGGAAGAGAGAGGTGGGGAGCGTTGAGATGGGAGATGTAAAGACGGGGCAGCGGCCGAGGCAGCGGCGATAGCAAGGGGTGCATCGGGGGGGGAGCTGCAGATCACGACGATCCGTGCATCAGGGTCACCTACAGGATAGGCTGTATATACTCACCATCACCCTCCTTCCCGGTTGTCAAGTTTGGGATAATGCCCGTCGCATGCGACGCGGATCATGACGAGTGATCGTCGGGATCGTCGCTCGAGCCTGCTACGCTCTCATACGCACACCGCCTTGTATCACCCTCACCTGTTGATCACCCTCTGTCGCCCCTCTTCCCTTGCTTGTCTTCCTTGAAATGCTTCCATCAGGCGCTTTGCTCTTTGGCCCCGGATAATACCACCGCAAGGACCTCCTGCTGATGATTTACCTCTTTTCCTCCCTCCTTTTCTATATTATGTCCTAACACATCACGCCTTACTCGTTGGCTTCCTTCGCTCCCTTCGCGCATCAACCAACTCAACCCCACTCCTTTGGACCTGCTTCTCGACCCTCTCGACGTCGACCATCGCCTCCCTTCGAACCTTTCTCGTCAACTTCGCTGAACTTTTACCATACTACCACCATTCACCGTTCGTCTCGAATTGCCGGTTACAACTGAATAAAAATACCTACCCCGCTGCACTGCACAACCTGACCTGATGACATACGGATACCCTCCTTCTCCTCGGACGATCTTACCCAACCTCGGTTCTCCAACGGTCCAACCACACAGTCTACAGCCTGTGAGATCTTCGCACACTACGCCCCAAATGACGACGATCAAGGTCGAGACCGACCTATCCGAGGACGCCGCTGCCTCTGCATCGACGTCCTCACCCCGTACCCAGCCATCAAAGGCGACGGACAACCCCGCAGCTGCACACTCGTTCAAGGAATCTATTCGACGGCAGAGTCGATTCGATCCCATGGCTCGGCCGGGTGAGGACGAAGATGAGGATGAGTATGGGGACCTTGGTCATCGACATCCTTTGAGGAGAGTCGCAGAAGAAGGAAGGAATGTCAGCTTGCCTGGCATCAAATCTCTCCTAGGTCTCGCTGCCGATCGTCCTCCAACGCCATCGTCGAGCACATCAATCTTTGCATCAGCATCACTGCCTTCGCTCATCCCAAATTCACCATCGACATCTCCTTCCACTGCTCGCACATCTCGCTACTCCTCCCTCGCCTCTTCCATTGACCCAGGCCCTCCCGGGTGGTGGGCCGAGCCTTTTGACCGCCTCTCGCCGATGCAGTCGCTCCCTCCTCATCTCCGATCTTATGCACCAGACGAGTTGGAGGCCAGACGGCGGCGGTCTGATCAGCCTGGTTCGCTTCGTGATGCTGAAGACGCTGCCCGGCTTCGCTGGCAAGCACAGAGTCGTAACGCTTCTTTCCCAGTTTCTTCACCTCTCCCGGCCACTCAAGGTCTGCGAAACATGCTCCATCCGCCACCAACAGCGTCCATGTCTCGGCAGTCGATTTCTGGCTCGCCGTTATCTCCTGGCATGGAACACGGTTACCCATATCGTTCGTCAGCGGGCCCATCAGCCGGCCCGTCAAGATCATCTTCGCTCGTTGGAGGTCAACTCGCACAATCCTTTGCCGAACTCAAGACCACCGAGCGCCGGAGATCATCCCCCTTTGGCGAGATGCCACCACCTGATCGGCGGCCACCCTTGCCACCCGATCGCCGCGCATCCTCTGCTCTTCCCCATCCGAAAGCGCTCACTCGTCCTCCCACGCCAGACGTAGCCACACCTCGACGATCCAGTCTCACCGAGCTCATTATGGCTAATTCAGGCGACGACGTTGCCATAGCCCAAGGTCGTTTCAACAGACCACACCCTGCTTCTATCCCCATGGACAAACCATCAATATCTGAGCCAGTCATTACCGGATGGGCGCCGTCGGTACGCGCCTCTTCCGAGTCGACGCAGGGCATCTCGCTCAATTCTGACAGTGAAAGCGGTACGACCAGTCGCGGACACAGGCGGGCCCCTGATGATGATTCAGACATGCGTGGGATGGAAGTACTGGCGGAAAGTGCGAGCAGGGTGGCCGACGTGGAGCGGAAACGGCCAAGTGAAGAGCCTGACTCTGCGAGTCCTGGTCGTGCTGGTCCTTCGTCAGCTGCTGCTGGGCCGAAATACAGCTGCTCGTTCTGCGCAAAGACATTTTCTCGCCCTTCTTCTCTACGCATACACACTTATTCACGTGAGTCGTCGTCGTGTCTGATTTACTGAATGAAATTGACGCTGGCATAGATACTGGGGAACGGCCATTTGCATGTAGAGAGCCGGGTTGTGGTCGAAGTTTTTCAGTACAGTCCAATTTGAAACGACATGCCAAAGTACATCAACCTGGGGCACCAGCGGCCGCTCATCCTGGAGCGCGAAACCAACCACCTGGATACTATTCTGGACCACATCCACCACATGGATATCACCCTTACTCGAGAACGACACATCCTGGTCTACCGCGGAGAGAGACTATGCCTGCTGGATGGCCTGGGATGGCGCGTGGATGGGATGCTGATGAGGAGGATGAAGATGTGGAGATGGAAGAGGATGAGTTGGATGAAGAGGAGGATGGTTGATGAGGGGGAGGAGATTTGAAGAGGAGAAGCATTCTCGATGAGTTGGAGAATGAGGGATATGCATGGAGTTGAGAATGGAGCTAAGGAATCGAGAATACGAGTTGGACGATCATGAGGATAGCAGATTATATGGACGAAGAGGAGGGTAACAGATGCGTAGGATGAGGAGAAGGATAGTAGATGAGAGGGATCAATACAAGGATATAGGTTGAGCGAGGAAAGGATATCTGAAGAGTTTGACGACGAGAAGGATCTCAAGAGGGTTTCTTTGGATAAACAAGGCAGGCATTAGTATGCTGCGTCAAACGTTGTATCGCAGTCAATGTTATGGCTACCGAAGCCGTTTACGAACAAGTTCAGTGACTGGTCAAGAATGTGGTGCAAGGACTACATTCCACTACTGAGTATGCATGTCTGATGACTCCAGACTCTATTTCGGTAGTAGTAGTAGTCATGCATGTCTCGTGTCTCATGTTATCTTGACGATAACGAGATGATCGACGTAGAAAAGAGTTGACGGAAATATCCTGCACACTGGAAGCCGAGAGCCACGTTTTTAGTGTTGTGCCTCGTTCACCCCCCAAACGCGAAACATAAACGTACGATCGTATCATGTTTTTTTTTTTCCTCCTGGTTTACCCTAAACCCCGTTCTCGTTATTTCTATAGTGTAGAGTAAACAGAAAATAGAAAAGAAACGATTGGTGGTGTATCTTTTTGAACATCTCCTCTCACTCCTCTTAAATCAAATAGATATAGATACCAAAGGACTTTTCTTTAAGCAAGAAATCGACAGCTGGAAAATAGGGGAAGAATATCCTGGTGCAAGCGACAAGGAATAGATTGATAGATTGAGATGATTGACATTCCAATCTTTCCTTCATGGATAGCAGAGTTACCTCTTGCTATACGTGTTCTGGGTGGACTTATAGGGTTACCGGCGGTGGTTATCCTTCTTAATGTCTTGTATCAGCTAGTGAGTATGCTCGAGCTTTCTCTCTCCTCTCTTACTCTCTTCCTCTCTTCCTCTCTTCCTCTCTTCCCTCGTTTCTTCATTCTCTCCTCTCCTACTCTCCTCTTTCTCTCCTTCTACTATGTCTCCTTCCGTCTCTACCTCTTTCTCTCTTTCCTCTCCTTCCTCTGAGTCTAGCTTCATTCCCTTTCCAAGAGTTCTTCACCTCTCTCTTCCAACAGGGGCTTCTTTCTTTCTTTCTCTCGACCTCTGTTACTTTCGGAAAACAAACAAAGCTGATACCTGTATAACTCTTAGTACTGGCCAAAAGACAAGACCTTACCCCCAGTCGTATTCCACTATATCCCCTGGTTTGGCTCGGCAGCATATTATGGTGAAGATCCATACAAGATGTTGTTCGAGTGTCGGGAAAAGGTCAGTCTGGGTCTTTCTACTTGTTCCACATTGTCACTTTTCGTCTTTCATCTTGCTTTGGAAACCCTTCCTCGCTTTGCCTGTAGCCTAGACTTTGACCTCTGCATTCAAACCCTCACCTTGACCTCTCACCTTCGTCCACCTCTACGAGTCTTTCCATGATTGTTTCCTCTCACAAAAGATGGGAGAACTAATGGCTCCCAGTACGGCGATGTATTCACCTTCATACTTCTCGGACGAAAGATGACCGTTGCTCTTGGACCCAAGGGGAACAACTTGAGTCTCGGAGGAAAAGTCAGCCAGGTCTCAGCGGAGGACGCATATACCGTGAGTCTGCACGTCTGACAAGAGGCTGAGTCTGTAGCACTTGACGACTCCTGTATTTGGAAAGGGTGTGGTTTACGATTGTCCGAATGACCTGTTGATGCAACAAAAGAAATTCGTTAGTCCTTTGAGACGCCTCTTCGCAGGCTGTGCTGATGCCCACAGATCAAGCACGGTCTCACTACCGAAGCCCTCTCGTCATACGCTCCATTAATGTACAAGGAAGCCACTGACTTCTTTGAACACGAACTCGGCTTGACACCCGCCACGCCAGGACCCAAGAAACTCGAAGCACTCAAAATCATGTCGGAACTCATCATCCTCACTGCTGGCCGTTCGCTACAAGGCAAAGAGGTTCGCGCAAGTCTCAATGCGCGTTTCGCAAGCCTATACGAAGACCTGGATGGCGGATTCACGCCTCTGAATTTCATGTTCCCCAATCTCCCCTTGCCAAGTTATAGACGCAGAGATCGAGCGCAGAAGGAAATGAGCGACTTTTACCTCGACATTATCCGTAAACGGCGAGAGGGAGAAACAGAGGTGAGTCGGTGCTTCGGCGATGCTGATTCTTAGCCCGAACACGATATGATCTCAGTCTTGTCTGGTTGTGTATACCGAGATGGCACCCCACTCACCGACCGCGATGTCTCTCATATGATGATTGCAATCCTCATGGCAGGGCAACATACCTCGTCTGCCACCAGCTCATGGATCCTATTGCACTTGGCACACCGTCCAGACGTTGTGTGAGTTTGCTTTCACCCCATGGTCTGGAAAACTCGCTTATGGTGTAGTGAGGCACTGTATGAGGAGCAAAAGAAGTTGTTTGGCAACCAAGATGGAACATTCCGAGAAGTCACCTATGAAAGCACCAAGCAGATGACCCTGATGGAGGCGATCATCAGAGAAACCCTGCGTCTGCATGCGCCGATTCAGTGAGTTGTCAGTTGTACGAAAGCTAATCTCAGCTCGATCTACCGCAAAGTGCTCTCGGACATTCCCGTTCCTGCCTCGCTCTCCTCGCCATCAGAATCGTCGGCATATGTGATTCCCGAGGGCCACTTTATCGTGGCGGCGCCCGGAGTATCGCAGATGGACCCGCTTATCTGGCCCGACGCCAAGACTTGGAACCCATACCGCTGGCTCGACGAGAAGGGTGTGGCTGCGTCAGCCAAGGAGCAGTACTCTGGTGCAACTTCTGAACAGGTTGATTATGGATTTGGCCAGGTCAGCAAGGGTACCGAAAGCCCTTACCAGCCTTTCGGTGCGGGTCGACACAGGTGAGTTCATCATCAGCGGCCAATGCTGATGATCAAGATGTGTCGGAGAGCAATTCGCGTACCTCCAACTATCGACTGTCATGTCATACGTTGTGCGCAACTTTACGATGAAGCTGGACACTGCCGAAGTTGCAGCTCCAAATTACCGGGTACGTCTTGTTTGGGGAGTTGACGTGTGTGGCTGATTCGAGGTGCAGACCATGATTGTTCTACCTCTCCATGGTTACGTGATTTTCACTCGACGGACTCAGGCTGTGTGAGGTGCGAGACGTGGGGAGAGTGGCGTTTTTTTTGGGAAAGGACGTTTGCATTGCATGGTCAGATATAAGATTGGCCGCTAGAGGTACATGGTAAGTAGTAAAATGGCACTGCTCTATACATCATATCTTGGTTTGCAGCTGTGTGCGAGGATAATGAGGGTGGAGATATAGGGTGGTTAGACACCTCTTTTGAAATTCTCCGATTGTATCATCTTTGGTGTTTCGGCAATTAATACGCGGACGATCGCGGCTTTACACTCAAAGGTGGCACGCATTGACATTGACATCATCGTCATCGTTTGATCAGAGAAAGAAAGAAAGAGAGAAACGCCCTGAGTTGTGCGTCGTCAGTACATAAAGTCTAGTCAGATTCATATTCGTCTCTCATCACACAACTTTTACCACTCACTGTATATCTCAACCCAACCCACTTGAAATCACAAGCACTCACTACTCACCAAATATGTCATTCACCAAACGTGCTCTCACTCTTCGTCTACCTCTGCGTACCGTCCCGCAGACTCAGACTCAGGTCAGATACTATGCCGAGAATAAATCGGCAATGGAACAAGCTGGAGATGTCTTGAAAAAGGTTGGACAGGCTTTCAAGGTTAGTAGTCTGAGTGACTTTCTCGATTCTTGTTCTTGTTCTTGTTCTTGATCTTGATCTTGTTCTCTGTCCAGATATCTGAAGCTGACATTTATTTTCAGAGCGACGGAGCAGTCGGTAAAGAATTTAACGCAGATGGTGCTGTCGGAAGTAAGGGTGAGGCTGTCGGTGGACCTTTCTCTAAGGATGGTACTATTGGTAAAGAGTGAGTAGTGTTGAGTATTGAGCATTGAGTTCCGAGTCCCCTTGTTCTTCACACGACCCTTCTTTGCTCTTTTTATATCCTTTCTTTATTCTTCACAACCTTCTTTGTCGTTCGTACGACCCTTCTTTGCATTTGCTCTTTATACACCTCTTCCTTATGTTCCCACACTACTACTTCTGCTCGTCATGGCCTACGACCTGCAGGGGACAAGGGTCGAGAAAAGGATACCCGCCGCTATTGACTACTGTATCCCCTAAGACAGAGTGATTGCTGATCTTTTCTACCTCAGATTCACAGACTCGGGTGCCGTCGGCGGAAACGTCGAGAAAGCAGCAACCGACGCCAAGAAGGAGGGCCAGAACGTCAAGTCCAAGGCTTGATTCGAGTCTTTACCTTCGCATAATTTGGTATACGGTAGGTAGTATCAAAGGTTCGAAGCGAGACGAGATACAGTCTATGTGTGACGTAAAGAATGAAAGAATGCATGAGACTGTTTACGATGCAATTTTCTACTTAGGCTCATGCAAAGAAAACAAATTGACATACCTCGTAACATACGGTATCTCAAATTGTCGACATTGATTTTTAACGTTTTGGTCTATCGCTTCAAAGTCCTCTGCTTCTCTGCAAATTCAACCACTTTTCGCTCGACAAACATGCCCTTGCGTTTCCTCACAGCATCGACATAGAGCTTTGCCACATTGGCTCTATCGGCTTTTTCACCGAGATCTTCAAGTTCTTCCACTGTCGAAGGCACCCAGAACGGATCCAGGTCTAGGGTCTCGAATCCGCTGAAAATCAATTGTGGAGAAGCAGCTCCTGAAGTCCTTTTTCGTATTTCTACCAAGAAAAGAAAGAAAAGAAAAAGACGTATAAGCCACAATTCGTTCCTTGTGCCCAAGACTAAGACTCACCATCTGCAAAGCCGAACGATTCTACAACAGGTAACATTGAGCGAATGGTGAAGAATGAAGTACCCTCTTTCATCTCCTCTGAAACGATCCGACCTCGTCGTCTAGCGACCACGGCATATACCTTGCCGAGAACATCGGCTGTGATGCACATCAGTCCCATATACTCTGATGATCTCTGTCTCTTCAACTCACTGGACGCTTGGATATCACACGTATACATGGCTAGCTTGATGCGAGGCGACCAGTCGAGCATGCCCGCACGACAAGCATCGCGGACAGACGATATCAAGGCACCCACAACAGCTGACGTCTTTCCTCGGGCTGCACCATGTCAACTCTGAGTAAATGAAGTAGCACTGACCTTCTTCATCATCATTCTTGTTGAGCTCGATCGATTCAACGATCCATGCCATACCCACAACAGGCTCCGCACATAACGGTCCCTGGAAAGTCGCCATTTGGAATCCAGCCTCAATACTATTCTCGAAATCCCGCAACAGCCGCAATTCGGCCTTGGCATCCGTATCCGCTTTGGACAGACTGGCGAGCTGATCTTCAGCCACGGCCGCATCGGTCGAAGCCAGCGCTTCATCCATCGACTTTCCAGCGGCCTTGGCAGACGCCATGAGCCTTTCTTTCCCGCGCAACCTATGAAATGAAACTGCTTAGCCTTTTGTCATATCTAGCGAGAGAAGACTTACCGGAGACCAGTCTTGCCTTGGGGGTCAAGAAGTAAATTCGCACCCATTCGCTTTGGTCCAAATCCCCAAATACGATCAGCAGCACCGACCCACTCGCCTCCGGCCTGCTTGAACAGCTTTTCTAGCTCTTCCCAAAATTGCTTGGCTCCCATCAGTCGACCAGTCTCTGGTGTGCCTTCACTGGCATTACGCTCCTCCTGAGCATCCTGTTCGGTTGCTTCATTCTCATCTCGTTGTGAAACCATGCGGGCAATAGAGCTGGTGTGGGCGAGTAAGAAACTGATGATTGCTGGTGGAAGGGGGAGAGCACGGAGGGTAAAGTTGACGAGGCCGTCAAAGACAGTCCCATGTATTGTACCTCGAGGTGCATCAGGTGTCTTGGGCGGTGCCATATCTGTGCATTGTCAATCTTCCAGCCCTACTCCTTCTGTTAGAATCAAAAACTGACCAGGAGCTCTCACAGCCGTCTCGCGGAAAGGCACAATTGTCTGGGATTTCTGAATCGCACACTTTGCGAATCTCTCACGAAGATCTTTGAGGCATCGCTGACGAGTAAGCTCGGGATTGAGGTACAACTCACCTCTAGGTGCAATTCTCCCGCAGTAAGAATGACGTGTTCACCAGTCTCTTGGACGAGATACTCTACACATGGATCGGCGCTGTTCAGGATCTGCAATCCGTGCACAAGTTTGCTCATATCGCCTAAAGGTCAGCTGATCTCCATGCCCGCTCGTAAACGGCCTACTGGGATTTTCCGGCTCAAGTGCTACCCGGACGATCGGAGCCGACTACCCTTCATATCAGTAACAGCCCGACGATAAGAGAGCTTGACAGACCTGCATCGAAACTCCTGCTAGATTGACTAGCTCAGCATCTGGGATCTTGATTCCAACTCCCTTGCTATTCGGCGCCCACAGAGTGGCGCTTCTCGGGACCACACCGTCAAGTCCTCCGATAGCACAGACATGTCCAGCAGGAACTTCGTCGACAGCAACCAATTCTCGGCCCATCATCATGTACAGGTCCTTGATGATTGTTCTCAAGACATATCTGGCGTTTCTTGGGTGGTTTGCTGGCAGCTCGACATCGAATTTAGGAAGAGTGGCGAGAATCGGTGTATCGCGTCGAAGGACTCCAGAGAAGATCCTCGAGAAACCTAGTAAGACTTCGGATGATTCGGCCACTTCCGGCACCACCTCCTCTTTGTCATCACCCTTGCTTTCCGTACTAGGAGCGATTGTCAACTCTTCGAGCGGTGTGGTCAAGCCCTCGATGCCCGCCATTGCGATACCGTCGGTAGATGTCTCTACAGTCGCTGCGCGCCTTTCCCTCTCCTCTCTTCCACGTTGCCTCATCTCCTCGGCAGTCATTGCCCGCGGTTTAAACTCTGGTAGCTCCCCGCGCTGTACGGCAAACATCTTACTGACATACGCGACGACTTGAGCACCTTCACTCTGATCGCACTCGTACAGACCCTTTTCGAGCGCGTTGGCAGGTGGGAGTGATGTTGTAGCGACGGCGGCTTTCTCAGGATGCAGCATGAATGGTAATCGAAGTCCTTGTGCTGTAGCGGGAGAAGGAATGATATCGACAACAGCTTGGAAAGTGGCTGTTGAAAGTGGAAGCCATTGTTGCATGATGAGCGTGAGGAGATTTCGAGTGTCCTTTGACTTGAGTTCTCGTGGAGCGACTCGAACGGACAATGCATTGACGATTTTAGTAACCGCATCGGGATTACTAAACTTTCAGCTCTGAGCAAAAGCTGTCTACTCACTAATCTCCCAAGACGGTATTGTACACCCTCCAGATATTCTCCAGGACAAACTGAACGAACATTGGTTTGAGATTCCGTCCTGCCAATCGCTTCCTCCCTAGGACCCTCTTTGTTTTCGGATCCAAATACCAATCTCCCCAAAGAACTCTCCTGAGATTGACCTCTTTGATTCCCAGCTTCTCAGCATACAGTCTAGCAAATTTGCCCAGACGGAAAGCCCAACCGTCAATCGCACTGGCAAAGAGAACGTTTCCTCTCTCTGGAGCGAAATAAAGATCCTCGTCTTCCTTCTCCTCGTACGTGGTAGCCTCGTCCTCTCCGGTATCATCGAGAACATCTCCTTGCCTTTCCAAACGCCGTGCTAACCGCCTCTCTCGTTCTTCGCGCCATCGAAGATCATCTTCCATACGCTCTGAAGCGTAGAAACTACCCATGACAGCATTGACTTGCTCGATGAGTTGAGAGAGGTGGTGATACGCTTCAGAAGGTGATAGTTTGAGTTCAGTGATCAATCGGTCCATCTTGTTGATCACTAGTAAAGGGCGTAATCTGTCGATCCAAGCCTGACGAAGGACAGCAACAGTCTGTGTCTGTACACCTTCCACACAATCCACGAGTACAAGTGCACCGTCACAGAGTCGCGAGGCACTAGAGACTTCTGATGCGAAATCCACATGACCAGGTGTGTCGATCAGATTACAAATATGTTTCAACGTCGAGGCTACGGGCTCAGCATCGATCTCTGGCAACAATTACTCACCTTGTCCTTCTGGTCCAATGCGATTCATATCGAATCGTAAGGACACCTGCAAAATGCAAAGGTCAAGATCTCAAAAACCACAGAAGTCTGATCACTCACAGCAGAACTCTCCATGGTGATACCCCTTTCCTGCTCATCCTCTCTGGAATCCAAGAACCTCAGCTTACCCGCCATCCGAGACGAGATGATGTTATTGCTCGAGAGCAGCGAGTCGGCAAAGGATGTCTTGCCATGATCAACGTGTGCTACAATCGTCACATTCTGACATGTCGTCAGCGCACACCTCGGTAGTCCAACTCGACTGGCACGTACACGCGTGTTTGAGAGCGGAACAGCAAATGTCTTTGACATGGCAGATACAGGCCCTTTCTAGCGAAACGTGCAACTCGTAACGCAAAAAGAGACCAGTTACACAGAAGGCAAAATGGAAATTTCAACATGACGCAGCATGTTTCGTTTTCGGATCCGAGAGCAAATCACAATCCATCCGAACCATCAGAGTAGCATCAAATCAGGTGCACCATGCTGCAAGAATTTAAACTACATGCTACAAAGTGAACTATGCCTGGTGGGTCGCATTACAGAGACGCAAGCTGAAATGCGTTCTGTATGTGAAGCTTCGCATGTGCACGCATGCCCTGTACCAGTCAGTCGCGTGTTGGGCAGGCAATGCTCACCGCTGCGGTCCGTGTAATGACGCGGCACTCAACCTCAGCATCGCGTGCGGTGCATGTGTACCATCTTTCGTCCGCACCGATAACCACCTCGTCCGCCTCTTCCTCGCCTGTCAGGTCGAAGCCACTCCCTTGACTCGGTCGTCCAATCTGTGATGACGTAAAGACGTCTCCTGAGCTAGTGATGTGCGAATTCCGGGTGGCATAGCCAATATCAGCTGGATTGGAGACACCGTGAACTGAACTCGAGGCCTCGTCCGTGTCAGACATGCTACCATAATCGTCCTCCTCTTCTGACGTCCGATCAACATTGTCCAGAACCCCCATTTGTTTGGCTCGGTACCATTCGATTTGCTCTGACAATGACTCGTTGCGCTCAGCCAACATGGTCGCCCTTCGCTCTGCTTCCAAGAGCTTCTCCTTCAATTCCGTGTTTTCTATCCGTATTTTCGGGTACATGACCGCTCTTTGGCGGATCTTGTCGGTGATTGTGGCTTGATCTTGGTAGACCTTGAGCTGCATCCGCAATTGCTTGGCCTCATCGCCACGTTGTTGCTGCACAGCCTGATAGTGAAGATCCTTCTGTTTCAGTCCAACCGTCAATTGCTCCTTAAGAAGGGCGTTTTGTGCGCGCAGGGCTTCTGCAGCGCGAACTTCCTCCACAGCACGGGTCGATGCCTCTTCGTATTGTTGCCGCACGAACGTAAGGTCATTTGTCATTGTTTTCTTGGAAGACGAGGCAGATGCAAGGCGGCGTTGAAGCTCCTCGTTTTCGGTTTCAAGCGCCGCGATTCGGTCATCGCGGTCGTCGATGGGTGGCGCAGAAGCCTCGTTGGGTGGCAAGGAGATATCCTCAGCGGACTCAGGAACCTAGTACCAGGTCAGAAACTTTACAAAATTAGAGAGGCAAGGTACGTTGAGGACGGCATGTGCTTGGACATGGGCAGCAAGTTCCTCGGCAGACGCGAAAGACTCGTCACAGCCCAGCCACTGACATGAGTGGCCTTCAAGCGTCAGCAAATGGGGAAACAATCCTCCAGAGACCCACCTGTCGGGTACTTTTCGCCGTCCTCCGCACTGGGTTCATCGACGGACTGCAAGCTCAGCTTCCTCTGATGAAGTTGTGCTTACCTCAAGATACTCCAGATCGGCATCATCGTCACCGAGCTGGACGGCTTGTTCTGCTACTCCCGGCAGAGACTCAGGCTGCACTTCGTACGTCTCCACATCTATGGTAACAATGACCTGTTGACTCTCGTCGAGCAAGTCCTTCGACCCCGCGTAGGATTGAGTCTCAGGGCTTTCGCTCACTACCACAATCACTTCCTCTCCGTCGATATACCGGGTGATGGTTCTCGGCGGAGGCGACCCGTTCTCTATTTTCACGTCATGTGATTCAGCGATATCGCCCGGAGGCGGTCCCATTTGCGTCGCCGGGACGACTTGACTGCGCAGGGCTCGGGCAGGACTCGAAAAGTCTACAATGGGATCAGTTTGGGACTGTGGGATCGAACGGTTCGACTGTGTCGAAGTGTCAGCGCGGTCCAGATATGGGTGAAAAATCGAAGGTGATGGCTGGGGCACTGGTCCAAGCTCGCGTGGTCGGTCCGGCTCAGCTCCCTGTGCCGGTAGCACAGGTGAAGGTACGGCAACGGCCTCATCGCTCGCTATAGGAACCAGCGGTTGGCGAATACGCTTCTGACGAGGTATACTCGGGGAAGATAAGCTCGAGTCCGGAATGAACGTCTCGTCGCCGTTATTTTTTGGGAGTGGTGATGATGAGTCGCTTGAGACGTATGGCGGATCCAGCCGAGCGCGGTGACGCTCTATCTCCACCACGGGTCGAGCTACGGAAGTTGACGGGGACAGTGTCGCCGTCTTCCGATCCACAGGGATAGGTACTGGCTCTACTGATTGTGTCTTTTTAGTTCTCTGTCGAGTGAGTCTGGATATTCCCGCTTCGTTGACCTCTTCTATAGATGTTGGTGAAGACGGTTGTATCTTGGAAGTAGTCGAAGTAGCTACATCTGTCAGCCCTACTATACAACATCCGCGACATGACCTACAATGTGACGGACCACGTTCATGGCCATTCCGACGTCTCTTCCCCCTTCCGTCTCCGGTAACGCTGTTCGCCTTCCTCTTTTTGGATTTCTCAGCTTCAGCTTGACATCTTCTCTCTGCAGCTGCTCGTCCCTTCCACCATTTGCCTTCCATGCCTACGATAGACGGGTTGGCCGCTTTGCGATCTTTCCAATCTTTAATTGAATCTGCTTTACAGTTCCGCCGTCTCTCCCAAGTGGCCTCCCAAAGTTTACCGGTCTCCGGGTCTAGACCGTCCCATTGAACGAGATATTCGCCAGAATTACGTTGACCACGCTCATCCAGGATACAAATGACAGTCCAAATCTCTCCTGAGCCCGAGGGGTCAAACTGGGTCTCCGAGAAGGACGGGGGGCTAAGCTCTCGCCGAGGCATGTTTAGAAAGGGACACAAGGAATCGCAGAGCAGTCTATCGTGAGCTCAGCCCAGAAGCATAAGAGCGAGGACGGGTAGTGAGCTTTAGGTGCTTTTGGTGGGGCGTAGTGGTCGTAAACGTGCTGTAGTGAATCGTGAGCAGAAAGTGTAAAGAGAGGGAGAAAGAGAAAGTTGGAAATGTATTCAAGCCAGGAACTGAGTCGTTGATCGGGAATCTTTCGTGGCATTTTCTACCATCTGATAAGATAGCGACAAACGGTCCTGTCACTGATGGGCAAGCTGAAGTTTAACTCATTTCCCTTTGAAGGACCTCTGCAACTCTGTGTAGTGTAACGCGTCTTGACAGGCTACCTATACAACAAGATATCTCACAACCCCGAGGCTCGTGATACTGCGACGTTGTGATTCGTGAAATCGGCCGAACTGTTTTAAACCCCTCTTGACCCCCTCGCGTCATCGGTCTCCTTCAGGACGATATGGTGATAGTGGGGAGGAGCAGATGACACTACGCGCACAATTAACAAAGTCACAGATTACCTTGCCGAACATACCAGTCACATTTATCTTCATGCTTCATGACTCTGACATCATTGCTCGCTCCATCGGCTCTCCTTTGACACTACGAACCATTGAGAAATTTAGAAGCCCGCCATGGATGTGCGAATCGATGCTGTGTCGATTTTCTGTCGTTGTCTTTGCCACTGACCATCATCATACCAATCCTCTCACATCTGGCCAGTCGAGTGTCTCATCACCTATCACTGAATTTTCACAGAACTGACCACATTAGGGCCACAGGAGTGCAATGTCACCACCAAGCAGGACAACCGGATTGCCGTATCACCTCGCCTACCCCATCATCTCGCTCACTTTGCTCGCTGTATCAGCATTTGCAAGTGCCGATAGTGTATGGTATTGCAGCGCAAATACGGCGACGCAGGTTGTGAGTTTTAATTGTGCCCTACTAGCTGAAAGTGTATAGATTCGATTCGCAGGTCAGAACTAGTGCGTTCCCTTCCGTTTCTGAACACCTCGACCGACCCGTAATGAGTGAAGGTAATAAAGCTGAGTATACCCGTAGTTGCGGATACAACGTGTCTAACCTTGTCATTACTGCGAAGCTAGGATGTATATTTCGCGGATGGCAATACCAGATTCCAGACAACTATTTCGGATTCCCACTTCCTGCCAATGTCTCGAACAACTTGAGCAAAGCCGCCGTCCTTTCCGTTGTCTGTAAGCATTCTTCCGCCATGCTCTACTGCTCTATAAAAGCTCATTGTGTCAATAGCATTCTCCTTGGTATTAGTTTCTGGTGCACATCACGCATATACCATTCGATATTCATACCGTGTCTCTCCAGCACCAAACGCAGACAAATTATACTCTCTCACTCAAATACATTTCATAACAGTCACTGTTTGTTTCGTGTACGTCCATTCCATATAGAGGCTTCATTGTCGAGGATATCGCTGCTGAGACTTGTCAGGTTTACGTTGGTCGCGTTCGTCGTCGAGGCTGCTATTATTGGACATGCTGTTGGATCAACCATCACCACAGATGAAGATACGGTGCAAGTGGCGGTTTATTGGGGTCAGAGCCCTTGGCTCGTGCTTGCTGCGGGTGTGGTGCATGTTGGATGGGGTTACGAGGCGGTTAGATGGCGAACGGCTCTCCTCAAGTGAGGCGATGGAGGGATGATTGCCAGAGGGCTTCACACATCGAACATCCACCTACCTAGGAGGACATATCCGATACATCCTTTCTAGCTGGGTCGCCATACCTCCTGACACATCCTTGCTGGTTCGAAGATCATACCCCGCGTATCCTCGCTGGCGAGGATGTCAGTGATCAATCATGTATGTATATAGATTGAATCGTCGCTGTGGCAAGAACCTAGACTAGACCTTGTCTGATCGATATCACGATCTACAACGTTGATGGATCAACCGAGTTACAGCCAAGTGCAATCTTCATGTTCATGTTACCGCCAAATATAATGTTCATGTCACAGCCAAATCCAGATACAGTCGTCAATGCATCTTCCACGTACCATTTTCTGTCCGTCTCCAGAGGAACCGCCATGATTATTTCGGCTGTGCGCTAGGGCAGTATGCACGGTGGAGAAGGGTGAGAGAACTTTGTCATTCAGGGTACAGTATACTCGAGTATATCCGTGCTGATTAGATAATTTTTCCCACCTTTTTACTGATTATTGGGATCTTCCTGTCCCTTGTCGACGTGTCACTTTTACTACTCCACCCAACTAACTACTTTTAAACTGTAAAACCATGTGATGCATATATAAACTGGGAATTTACTACCAATCTACTCGTAGAACGCAATCCATATCCACATCCAAATCCAATCTACACTTACACCCACACCCACACCCACACCTCACCCATATTAACAACGTTTCTGATTCAAAAAAGATGGCACCAAAAGTTAGAGAACCATTCCATCCTCTATTGAAAGCTTCAGAGATCGAAGACAGTATGGATACATTCCCACATTTCTTAGATGCGAAAGCTATCAAGTCACATTCTTACATGTCTGATATTCGTGAGTCAACACACACACACACCTTGTCTTCCCCTTCCTCCTTCCCCTCCCCTTTCCGTCCCCTTCCCCTTCCCTTCATCTACTCTTACTCTGTCGAAATGTCAAGTAGTATATCCGATGTACTTATTCTACCTCTCTAATACATAGTCGGTTTAAAAGGTCTTGGTGTTGTAAAAGTTAATTTACCAGCTGGGAATAACTCTTGTGTAAGTCCAACAATTTCCTCTTGACATCATATACAGTATCTAAAACTGATTCTAAAGACACCTCATTATCACCTAAACACGGCTGAATGGCTATACATACTCAAAGGTACAGGTCACTTGATACTCATAGACGCATCTACCGATTGTCCACCATTCAAGCCCGACTCGTCTAAACCATTACCGACCACTGCACATGTCCCCAAAGTCGAATTACCCACTGAAGAGAGAGAGGTTGGTCCCGGTGATTTCATAGGTCTGCCAGGTGGAACTGTCTCGGCTAGGTGGACTCATACGCTCAGAGCAGGCCAAGGAGGCTTGGAGTATCTTATGGGTGGAGAGAGGGCTGTGGTTGATGTTGTTGGTTATCCTACGTGAGTATATCTTCTTCTTATTCGGGTGAAGAGAAAAGAAAAGAAATAGTCAAGGGAATACTAAATTACACAAGCAACGACTTGATTGTGACGCACACGGACGCTAATACACATTCTTAGTGTTGGACAGACCGTAGTATTTGACAATTCGGGAGAACGTGAAATAAGGACCTACGCACCGCCTACCAACGTGTAGGACAGTAGTATCAGTGTCAGTGTCAGGGCAAGCGTCGATTGGAGCATCAGTGTGTAGTGGACTCTCGTTGCTTGAGGAAATATGATAAAGCTAGTGAAAACAAATTGAATTGAAATACTCCATCATGCATTACAACACATCATGGAAGAGCATTCTAACGCGATTATGATGATGACTAATAGAGGCTATGCCTACACTTGCTACACACTATCCAAACAACAGATATGTACACCTTGGCAGATCCTTAAAGTCTCGCCTCGTCACTTCACCCTCACCAGCAAAACTAACCACTCGACCTTGGTCCTCACACACCGCAAACAACTGCCAACCACGCGTCGCCTCCGCACCATAGACGACTGCCAACCCATTCCATCTTGACTAGCACGGACAACCATCTGCTCCTGACCCTCACAAAGCATGAACGACCACCTGATCCTGTTCATCTTCATCCTCATCCGCGATCCTCGGGACTGGCTTCCTTCTAGCCTTCCTTACATCCGGACTAGTCTTTACCATCATACCATTCTCATCCTCGAACAATACTCTTCCCGTCCTTCCTTCCCTTTCTACCAGACCCACACCGATCCCGTGTCCAGGTGGCGTAGCTGGCCAACCGCTATTGACTGATGCAGCAGATCCTGCACTGAGCGGTGGTGGAGGAAGTAGCGTTATGGGTGTACTGTTGTATTCCTCTTTGGGTGTACGAGGAGTAGATACTGTATGGCTTATTCGTCTCAGACCTAATTTGGCTCGGGATAGTGAGAATCGAGAACTCGAAGGTGTTTGAAGGCCGGGCTCGTCTGAAGCTGATGTAGTGGACGAGATTGATGTAGTGCGTGAGTAGGTTGGTACAGGTGCATGTGCAGAGTCGAAATACGTGTTCGGTTGGGGTTGGGGTTTGGTAGGGTATAGAGCGAAACCTGGGGGTGTATAGACATGTGTTGGGAAGTGAGATGGTCTGGGACCTTGTGGACCTGGGAAAGTAGGTGCTGTAACACAGATCAGCAGTTGAGCCATGATCTTAGATTGGGTGGAGGATGATATGTCGGGTGAAGATGTGTTGGGTATTGATGTCAGGTTGAGAAGGAGGAACCTACGTGTATAGACACCAGACGAAGGAGCACGAGTCATAGCTCCATCTTTAATCCTGAATGGATCTCCACCAGACTTTCCACGCTGCTTCCGACCTAGAAAGATAGGTTGATCCAATTCTTGGTCCGAAGACGAAGACGATGACAAGGACGGTGTAGGAAGGGTGTGTGATGGACTGAGTGGTGCGGGTAGTGAGACTTGTTGAGGGGGTGATGAGGATTTTTCAGTGGGTGGTGATGATTTATGAGCGGGTAGGGTTGGTTTTTGAAGGGATAAGGATACTCTTTGAGGGGGCGACGAGAAATTGAAAGGGGTGGAAGATGATTTGAGAGGAGGTGGGACAGGTCCGTTTCGCAGGGCGGATCGAGGCGGACGAGCGGGTGACATGGGATCCGTGGTCATATCGCCTTCGTAATGGATATGTACCTGCTTCAAAACGTGAGTGAAAGATACAAGAGGATTGATCAAGAGCACGTCAGAGGATGATGAGACGATGATGAGTCCCACGTGCACAATGTTGTTTGTAGTAGGATTCAGGATGTACGATTCAGATTTGATCGAGTCTATGGATATCCACTAGTCCAGCTAGACGCTAGACTAGACGATGTTAAGACAGTGGGGATATAAGAGATTAGTCAGACGAAAAAAAAGGAAAGACAAAAGGAAGGGGAGGCTGGCGACCAGCCGTCAGGCAGCGACTTGAAGTGAAATACAAGTACGACACAGCATTGCTAGTTCCGAGTTGAAAGGAGGAAAAAAAATCTCACCTTTGACCACTCATCGTTCCAGGTAATCTCTGAGCGTTGCATGTTCTCGACCCCAAGCGCGTTGACGTCGAGATCAGCACTGGAAAGATCGTATGAGGATGCGGCAAAGTGATGTTGTGACGCGGGAGGAAGCGTCCGGTCAATGTGATTTCCTTGGTTGATGTCGAAACCTTGGCTATGTATTGGATGGTTGTGTACAGTTGAAAACGATCTGGGAGTGACTAGATCGGTAGTAGAGAAGGAAGCGTATCGCCAGTTGTTGTATTGATGAGCAGTGTGGAGCGCGAATTCACAGCGGGTAGGTGAGACAGAAGCGGTGGTGTTGGTGTTGTTTGTATGAGTGGCGGTGATGAGGTATAGAGATGATTCTCGATCTTGTATATCAGGACGAGCAACGTGTATTGAGCTGCGTCCTTTTGAACGTCGTCGTTGTCCTCTTCTTCTTTGTTGTCTATGTGACTTGTCGTCGTTGTCCTCGTTATGGACGTCGATGTTGTTGAACCAGGTTACCCAGGGACGACGCATTTTATATTTTATATCTTGTATATTGGGTGTGGAGTGGCGGCGGTGGATTTGTTTTCCCAAAAAGTTATTTCCTCTGGTGTTACGCCTTTTAACCCTGAACGCCTCGATGTTGTGCCTGAAATGTACCGTTTGCAGCTTCAAAACTTGGATGAAACTATATCGGTACAGGCTCGCGCTAATTACCAGATTATCTTATTGTCGAGTAAAGTGAGTGATACGATGTGGCGAAAAGAGATATGGGATGAAGATGTGGCAAAGGGATACTGGTGAAAGAAAAAGAAAAGACATCGTAAAGATAGGAAGGAGCTATATAATCCCCCATTGTGCACGAAAGTTTGTTGAAGACACGAGTGCGTAAACCCGTCGTACTCGGCATACTTTGCATCCCCCTTATCCATTTGAGAGAGAAGTCTACTTGATCCTAACTCTCTTCTCGCCTTGTCCCGCGGTTCATTCTCCGTTACAATACATCGTTACATGTACATACTCGTTATGCAGATCCCCTCTGATTCTCTACTCAAATCCTATACTCGTACAAAGCACACAGCCAAGACAAAAATCCAATTTCAATTGAACCTCTAAAATGTTTTTAGGGTATCAACGGCACCTTTTGGGGTACTCACCTTTTTTTTCTCTTCTGGTTCTGGCCTTTCAGCTGACTCTTGATCGCTGTTCTTGCCCCACCCTTCCCCCTACTCCCTACCCCTTTACCTTGTTCGCCTCGTCGGTTCTATTCCAACACCCACGCCTCCCTCTCCTGGTCCTTCTTAAACTACGCCTCCCTATTACG
The DNA here is from genome assembly GCA_002105065.1 of Naematelia encephala. Lineage (NCBI taxonomy): Eukaryota > Fungi > Basidiomycota > Tremellomycetes > Tremellales > Naemateliaceae > Naematelia > Naematelia encephala. The sequence goes on from MCFC01000009.1 coordinate 227,873, forward strand.
CCTTTCTTCCTTCCTTCTACCTGAACATACTCTGCTTTCTTACTCAGTCCGAGAAACAGTGACTTGTTTTCAACCATGTTTCCAGGGTCAATGAATACATGGACATTCGTATGATACTCCCTGATAACGACGCTGTCTTTACGGTTTCATTTCCGGTGATTTTGTGATTTCGGTATTGGGTTCTCGACTATTTAAGAGTATGTATTGTATCTCGCTTGACTTTTTCCAAGTATCCTAGTTCGAATTACAGTATTCATTGAAGGATTGCTCCCTGGCTTATACACGTTATACGTATATCCATAAAAAGTCAGTAGTAGTAATAGCAGTATTAGTGATTCCTGGGAAATGCTCAGAGAGCGAGAAAGGTGGCGGAAAAGCTCATACTCATACTCATACTCATACTCATACTCATACTCATACTCATACTCATACTCATACTCATACTCACTTTGAAACTCAATGCTCACTGATAACCGACGTCGATCATCTATCTGAAATCATTTCATTGACCTGACATGAAAGTGAATAATCTCGATCGCGCTCTCAAAGCTTTACTTTCTACAGTCCTTTTAAGCTTTGCTTGCTCATAAAGGCTCCCAATCAGATAGATATATGTTTTGAGATGAATTATAATCTGCACACTCACAGAACAACGAAACGAGATTATTATATTGATTGGATGGTTCGCACAATATCAACAACATGCACATCCCAAGACCACTCCCACAACCACTACCACAACCACGATAGCATGTAGCGAGAGGAAATACAGTACATACTGTACATATACTCAAAATTCAAAGTTCAATCGAAACTCTGAGAGCGCTATGACACATGTGCAAACATATGTTAACGAAGGTCACTCACTCACTTACCAACTTACCAGACAAACATCACTCAGGGTACCAGATACTCGTGCGTAACGAAAAGACACTTGATCTCAGACATTATCCTAATCGATACGCACCCCATGAATCGAATCGACCCCTACTTTAGTCCGTCTATGTCTCTGTGCATGCGATAGTTCACACAGCTATAAGAGACAAAATCATGTCGGGCGACTAGAATAATTACAAAGGGTTTCGTTTCTGCCCCCCCCCCTAAAAAGAAACAGGAATCGTGAATAAATACACCAATAAAAACAAAGGCAACATGAATATGCCCATTCGTTCCCTCATACTCAGACTTGCATAATCTCCCCTAACCTTCGATACTCATGAGGACCCCGTCAATCTCCATCATCATCCTCAAGCCGGTTTCCGGGGAGCGGTACAGCGCTTCGTTTGTTCCTTTCACCTTTACGTAGTGCGAGGATCTCTCTTCGCTGCTTTTCAATAATAGCACTCATTTGGGTGATACGTTCTTGTTGTGTTACTTTGAGAAACTCGAGGTGAGCCATATGGCCCGCAAGCTGTGAAGTCGAGGTCGAGGTCGAGGTCGAGGTCGAAGTCGATGTCGATGTCGAGATGGATGAATATGAAGAGGATGTGAGGTGACATAAAGTTGGGATAATACGAGGTAAGTGATCATACGACGAGGAGAGGACAAGATTTCGGAAGGAAAGAAAGAGAAATACTAGATCAGCGGATATGCATGTAATGAAAAGAAAGGATCACTCACATCCGCATGATGAACTTTTGATCTCGCACGGAACGCTCGCTGTGCGATCCTATTCTGCAATCGTCGCTTGTCCGGCCTGTTTAGCGAGCCTCCATGCTCCTCTTCGAGCATTTCCAGTTCGCGCAGGCCGTCTTCCCTGCTGTACCCAAGTAGAGCATGAGATTTCCTTCGTGCGACTATTACAGGTGACGTCCACGAATGCGAGCGCGGGCGGCGTGATCTGATCTCTGCTGCCGTTGATGTTTCAAGTGATTCGCCAATGTCACTGTCGGATAAAAGTCTTGATCGAGAGAACTTTGGACTGCTTCCTACTTGCATAGAAGCTTCAACTGCACCAGCAGAAAGGAACGAATCAATCGATAATGAAGGCGAGAGTGGTCGTAGTGGTGATGGAGGCGCTTCAGTTTCAACCTGTTCTCGTTCCTGTTGCTTGTTCCAAGTCAGCACACGTGCTCGTATCAAGGTGCAAGGTTCAAACCTTGAAAACTCACCTCAGTGTGCATGTTGGGTGAAGGTGGAACCGGGACATGAGCCTGAGCCTGAGTCGGCATAGAGTTGCGCGGCGAATTTCGTAACCATTCAGTCGAGATCACATGAGGCTGCATCTCGAAAAATGTACCGTCCTGGCCGCGGAAAGGCGCCCCGAACATGCCCATATCCATACCTAACAGTGGCTGGGCATACGAAGTGTTGGAAGAGCTGCCGTTGAAAACGGGATGCCGTGATGGATAGGACGCCGGGAACTGGTATAGAGGTGCGTTTGGATCTAAGCATAGTAGGATCAGCTTCTTGTTCCTGCCAGTTGTCCATTGAGAGCAGCAAGAGGCGGTCAACTCAATCTGAGAAGGATGATGCCGTTATTAAATGACAGAAGGGAAATCAAGTCGTCCAAAAATAGAATCAAGTCGTATTCACGTAACTAAAGGAGGAGGAGGAATGAGGTTTCAAAGGAAGACACAGTCCCCCAATGTCGTACTAAAAACACTCACCGCTGCCTCCATACGAAGAGTAGGGACCGGGTAGACTTGGGTCCTGGAATGGCCAAGTGACATTACCTGCATGTGGCGAGTCTACGAGCTGTCCGTAGACTGAATTCGCCTCTTGAAAGGAGGTGCGTGGTGCTTGTGCGGGTGTAGGATACTTCTCGGCAGCAGATTTTGATTTTGACTGTGACTGCATTGGAGTAGTATTATCCATCGATAGCCCGAACTGTTCCGCTTCGGCCGAGAGATTACTCGAAGGCGGCGACCAGAGTGGTGGGTCTGAAGAGGCCGAAGACGCAGTGGACGGCAGTTGGAGACCGCGGTTTGAAGGCGTGAACGCGTAGCTGTAGTTATGTGCAGCAGGATCCGGCACTTCGGAGGGAGGGTGGAACTGGGGTGGGGGGTGATATTGAGGTTGTAATTGCCTGAGCATATGCTCGTGGTGCTGTCTCTGCTTGAGAGCGTATTCGGGCGATTCAAAGATCGGTTTCTGTTTCGTCGTAACTCCAGACCGGCAAGAATGAACGGTACTGGTGGATGGGCCGAGTTGCAGAGCAAGAGCCATGACTAATAAGGAAGCTTGAATCAGTACTCTTTCACTGACGGAGGAAGAAAGAAAAACAAGAGAGAAATGGTCGCGAAAGGACGAGAAAGGCGTGTTCAAGTAGTCAAGGGATACGCACGGTGCTAGTAAGGTCAAGGGCGCGATGAGCGAGCTAGCTGCAGTGACTTGGTCGCGGAACAAACGGCGTCAGAGCGTAATTGGATTGATAATCAAGAGACAAGAACAAGTTGAGTTGATGGATTGGACGAATCGCGATCGTAAATATATGTCGCTTTGACCGATGCCTTCCCCCTTGTATTGAGGGTGAAAGGGGTACGTGTGGAGGGAGGATGTGGCGAGGCTGGTGACAGTGGTGAAGAAACAGAGCGCGGAGCGGAAAGGCCTACAGAGCCTTTTTCGCCTGGGAACGATTCCAGCAAATCTCTATTTCTTATGATAACCCCATGATTCCAGTAAACATACTTGTTTTTTCCCCCTTTCGATAACGCCGAAATCTGCCGTTCCAAAAGGTTAAAAAGAAAGAAAGAAATAAAATTGCATTTGATTTGGTTTGTCGCCCTCGTCGACCCATGAGTCATAGCCATTCGAGCCCAGGAAGGAGGATGTCCTCGAGTAAGTTGTAAGGAAGAGGTTATTATTTTGCTAGCCGCATCGCTGTTTCCGCTGGGCAAGTTTCGGCAGCCGGTGAATGCTTTTTGCCTGATTTGGCAAGAATACCGTACCTGATCATCTGATATCGAAACCGAGACCCTGAAAAGATACGAGTACGTGACGAAATATATTGCGTCACTTTTTCAATCAGTCACGTTCCCCCCCCCTTGATGAAACCTACTAGTGAGAGGAAAAGGATGGGTTTAATTATAACGGCAAAATCTAGACCGGATCATTCTTTCTTTCCTTCTTTCCTTCGGAGTCATCTATTCCGCTCTGGGGGGGATGACGCCGTACTTTGCAGATTCCCGTGATGTGGCTCAGATTCGTCATGTCATGTGGGTCGGAAACAATGACCGAGGCGCAAAGTGGTTCCTAGCGTCCGAAGAGAGGAAACCCGGCCCCTGCTTGGGATGAGGGAAAATCCCGGGGCCGATACTGTCGACCGAACTCGACGCCAGAATTCTCCGCTGCTAGCAATGTGATTAAAAAAATATTTAACTCTGATAAGGCAGTCGGAGTAAGCATGTATTCATTCTAAAGCTTAATAAGGCGTGCCGAAGAGCTTGATCTACAGTAGTTTCACTGCCCGATAAATTGCAATTTCTATATCCAAGTGCATATCACACCAATCTACACGCTCTGTATTCTGTAAAGCAGATCATGCAGCAGCGCAAGATCTCCTTTTCATCATTTCTATATCAAATCCCCTGTTTCTTCCGCTTCACAGCTTCACCCCCTCGTTTACCCCAATCCAACAACTTGTCCACTTCCTCCTTACCGGCACTGTCTCCTTGTTCTTCTTCCTCATCATCACGTACATCATCTGCAACTCTCTGAAATACTTTCGCGAGGCCTTGGAACGTTTCAGCGACTTTACGTGCATTTTCTCGAGCTAAGTCTGAGGAGTCATTTCCTGATAGACTTGTGTTGATGAATGATGAGATTTCTTCCATCTCCCCTACCCACTAGAACTGCTATCAGTAACTAACCAGAGTTGGTAGGAACGGAAAAGCTGTGTCGGGCATCAAGTTAAGCAGTGATGAGAATCGAGGCGGGCTTTGAGTCAAGAAGTGATAGAAAACATACCCGATAGGCTTTACCAATCATATCTGGGAAACTACGACTGAATCCTTCAAGAGCAGCCGTCTTGCTATCTGCAAACTCATCCAATAGGGCGTCTGCTGTCCCTTTGGAATGTGCATTCGCAGCTACAAATCATCCGTCTATCAGTTACTAGTCCCTCTAAGGAACATCAAGTTTAAGAAAGACAGATAGAGGTTAGGGGAAAGAGAGATTGGGGTATTGCGGTGTCACTCACCCATGACTAGTAGGCTTGCAAGACCTACATAACCCTTATTGATACCGCCATAACACATTTTCAGAGCACTTGCAGCCCCCTCGCCCGCTCCAGGCATCGTATGGATCGCCAATCCTTTTCCCGGTGATCCACCCGATAAGACATCCGCAACTTCGTTCAAGGAACTCTCGAATTCCGCTCTACAGCTCAAATAGATCTTGGGATCAAATGTTTCAGTCGCTGGTAGACCCAGTACTGATCCGTCCAGAAATACAATATCGTGCTCTAAGAGCAAAGCAGAGATCTTGGATGTCGTTCCGGGAGATACGGCATTCAAATCGGCGTAGATCAGAGGTTTAGATCGATTACTCGGGAGATGAGAGATGATTTCTTTAGCTAGGTCCGTGGCCGATGAAGGAGGTAGGATAGATAATATGATATCGGAACGCGATACGAGCTCGGAAAGAGGAACGTTGGTGAGTCCCGATGATTCGGCACGAGATACAGTCGATGCCGATCGATTAGAGAGAGAAGTGAGTAACGTGAGGTGTGGAAGACGAGATGAGAGCGTGCGTGCTAGGGAAGATCCCATCGCTCCAGGGTAGAGGATCCCGATTGTTTCCATGCTGAAAAAGCGATACGAGACGGTTGAGAGATGAGATCAAACGCGAAACACCTGCAGATCTATGTACAGTCAAATAAATGTACCTTTGCGTGATCAAGTAGAATGTGGAGGGCCCACGGTCTTGGCCGGACCGGTGTACGTGGCTTTTTCTCTCCAGCACTTTGGTCTGCAACTAAGAAAGTATAGACTGTCAAGGTAGACTCTGCTCTTTCCTCTCTCTCTCTGACGAATATCTTAGTGGGAACAGAGCGAGCGATGCAATATAAAGCCCTGCAGTGCTCGGACAGTGTGATGCATCCCTCTGAAATGATTTCAGCAAGGTTGCGTATCAAAATCAATACAGCAGGTCCTTTCAAGTCACGTGATCTTACCGACTTTTCCGCTCAATCAAAAGTCGCAAGGCAAAGGTCACTCGCAAGGTCCAAATTCCACTACTTTCTAGCCATCAACCTCAATCTCCTGTACATACCACCCGAAACCTCCCCTCTTCTCCATTTGAAATATATACATGTACCTCGGTTCTTCATGACATTACCTACACCCACATCTACGCCTCCAGTCCTGGAGACTGACATCTTATCTTCTCCAGGACCATTTGAAGGACCTGAAAAACTCTTGGAAGTATGGTTCGCTCCTTCTGCATCTGCTTTGCCTGAGACTAGCGCCGCGGGAGCAGCTAGGTATAGGCCTGCTGCTGTTCAGCGAGAATGGAAGGGGTTGAGACGTGTTCCTAGAGCCGTTTGGGAGGAAATGCTGGATATTGTTAAATGCAAAGTACTCAGTGTTGTAGAAGGTGCTGAAGTCGATGCTTATCTATTGAGGTAAGTCTATTCCTTGCATGTTATCACGCTCCATACAAGTAAAGGATGTGGGAGAGTGGCTTATGAATGTAAAATAGCGAATCTTCACTATTTGTAGCGCCACATTTACTCATTCTCAAAACTTGCGGGACGACTTTGAACTTGCTCGGTTTACACCGCATCATCGAAATTGCTCGAGCATACTGCGGATTTACAACAGTCTGGAGGTGAGTTTTCTTTTTTTTTGTCTCCTCGTTATGGGGCTTGTCGTAAACTTGGCTGATAAAATCGATTAGATGCTTTTATTCTCGTAAATCCTTCTTTTTCCCAGAACGACAGTCGGGTCCACATAGGGATTGGAGGGACGAAGTGACTTTTCTTGACTCGGTGTTTGGTATATCTTCTCCCCTAGAACTTGGGACATTGGCTCACACTTGTGTCCTGTAGGTGCTGCTGGTTCCGCATACACTGTTGGACCTATGAACCGGGACCACTGGCTGTTGTACCTCACCTCTCCCAATGCTCAACCTCTACTCCCATCTGACGCTTCGTTGTCTTCCGACTTCTCGTTATCGCTGTCTTTACCTTCGCCACCTGCACTGGACAGACCAAGCACGTACCAAGATTCCACAATTGAGATTCTCATGTCTCATCTATCCCCCGAAGGCAGAGCACCATTCTTCGCTCCTAGTCCTGCTCCTGGTCCTGAAGCATCTGGAACTCTATCAGGACACGAGCTTGGAGCTCAGATTTCACACCGATTAGGAATCGATACTCTTTTCTCTCGCGGTGAGACTACACTCGATTCATTCGGTTTTGAACCCTGTGGATATTCAGCCAATGCAGTCGTCGGTTCTGGTTCTCCAGAAACCAACATTCCAGGCGGAGGATATTTTACAATCCACGTCACACCTGAAGATGGTTGGTCATATGCAAGTTTCGAAAGTAACATTCCTTTACCACAAACTTCAACTGCCGATCGACCAGATATAGCTACACTTATACGTAAGGTGGTGGGTATCTTTCAACCTTCAAGACTCAGTATAACCCTATTCGTTTCGACTCCACCAGAAGGCGGTATAGGTGAATCAGAAGCTGAACGAAGAGCATGGTCAGCTCTAGGAACTGATCTACTCGGACGCGAATTCGCGAGAAAAGATAGGATCGGATACGAGTTTGATGGCTATGATCTTGTTTTCGCTTGTTTTGAGAAAAGAGGTTGGGTGGAACCAAAGTCAAGGATCTCGGCTAAGGATGCGGTAAAGGGTCTGCAAAATGGTCAGGGCCAGGTGCAGGAGAGATGAGATAGACGATAGATTTTCGGTCAAGTAGATCAGGTTACTTTAGCCGCTACCGTAGATGCTTGACCCAGGTGGCGGAGAAACAAGCCACTCGTAGAAATCTATAGACTCTCGGTATGCAAATCTTGCTTGCATGGCTTGTAACAAGAAACAAAAAATGAAGCTGCAATATTGTCGTCTAACCTACCAACACAAAAGCCACAATAACATAAACGTGCATATTACGTGACGGCATAAGCTATATACTGTACGTACAAGACACCAATAACCCCTTTTTTTTGTCGATGTCCACCTCGACTTCAAGCAAATCTTCAACTACTAAACAGGTCTGCCTGCCTCTTACAATATCCAGATCGTCATCCACATCCTGTCTCCCATTTTGTCTTTCTATCACAATCCTCCCCCCCCCCTCTCTCTCTCTTACATCGATCTTTAGCCATCCAAATCTAACATAAACCGCCTAGTCCTATCTCCAGTATGTGACCCACGACGCGTTATCCAAGACCTCCCCACGGTCCTCTGATACGCCGTGCAAGTTGTATATCCCTCTGCATGATAGTTACTCGCTTGGCATGTACTGCACACAGATTTCTATATTCCGACGCATCAGCTACTGAAAGTTTGAACCCAGACACCTCTCTCTCTCTCTCTCTCCTTGTAAGGGGAAGGGGGAAGCGTACGTTGGAGGCATGTGTAAATGAGGTAGCGTACGTTGGAGGCAGGTGGAAATGGGGTAAAGGGGTAAAAGACAACGACAACAGTGACTCACGCATCTTCAAATAAATGCACCAAATACGCCTCTGCAGCTTCTTGTAATGCCAAAAGAGCAGACGATTGCCAACGTAGATCACCCGCTGCGCTAGATCCCATATCATACGCTACTTCTCGGACCTGTACAGCGTGTATTCAGCTTGATCCGCGTCGAATCGCATATGGATGTGTGATGAGAAATGAGAGAGGAGACAGTCTTTTGTCCCTGCTGTGGAGGCCTTTCGTCTTTTGCATGACGAGCCATCCCAGCTGAGGCATACATTCTACCAGCCTTCGCATCCTCTCTCAACCCTACTCTCTCCATCATCTCCTAGTCCCACTCTGTCCACCTCTTACTGTCCTCGACTTCATCTCCACGTTTCTGCACTGTCCTCCCCTTCCCCTTCCCCTTTGCCCACTCCCTCATCAAATCAACTCACCACGCGCGAAAACGGTAACTTTGCAATCAACAGATCCGTGCTCTTCTGATACTTTCTAATCTCCCTTAAAGCGACTGTTCCAGGTCGAAACCGATGTGGTTTTTTAGGAGCATCACCTGCTTGTGCAAACGCTATCATCGTGTCAGCTTCTACTAGTCCCTATGGTTCTCCGTCGGTTCCATCCCACATAGCAAATCAAATCTCTCCAATTGTCTCTCTCTCTCTCTCTTCTCACATCCCTGTTCCATCTCACCCACATCCAAGTTGAACACACACACGCACACACGATATATTATTATAACGTGGAAGGTAAACATTGTAGAAGAGAAACAAACTCACCACTACTACGTCGAGGAGCTTTACCACCCGTACTTTTTCTTGCAGTATTTTTTTTGGGTGGTACACTTGCTCCTCCAGCACCACCAGGTTGATTTGGGTTGAGAGTCTTGGCCATCTTAGATCACCAAGATTACCAACGTCAAGAAACGAAAAAAGCCCAAATAAGATGTGGAAACTCGGACAGGACAAGGGGCAATAAAGCAACAAGACGCGTCAAGCGGCCGATATTCGAGTTGGTTTGGCAAGTACCAGACCTGCTTCGTGTCGAAATCCCCAAGTCAGAAGATCCGTATATAGCGAGTGGGCAACAAGATGAGGTCCCTGTTGCTAGTGAAAGTAGTATCGAATGCTTTTGATTGTAGCGGTGGATAGGATTGACAAATGATTCTAAGGGACGAATGGATGGCCGAGGCTAAAAAAGCAAAAGATGCAAGCCACCGAGCGACCCCACGCGCGCGACTGACTGACTTTTCGGTCCACCTCTTGTCCTGTACATTTTCTACTCGCGAATAGTTGGTCCTACTGCATGCATCAATGAAAACGCGTTTCATGTCAACCTGGACATGCAATGACAATGCATTGCCATCTGATCTACTCTAGTCGGTCTGCGACCAACTCCAAGATCTCCCTCGTCGACTTGCCCACATTCGCCAAATCCTTGCTAACACTCTGCCATGTTGGGCCATGATGAGGCGCCGCTTTTTCACATGCACTAATGACCGCTTCCTGTCTCTCCTACAAACAAAATTAGCCTCCAATTACTGGTACTGGACGTTCAAGCAGCACAAACCAACGTACCTTTTCGCCATGTTGCCTCTCAAACTTCAACCACCATCCCCATGCATCTCCCCAATCACTATCCGCCGTGATAGCGTTCTGCATCCATTGTCGAGTCTTTTCAATCTTTCGCTCACCCCAGAAAAGCCGGGCAACAGCAACAATAACCACGGCATGATCAGGTGCCTTTTTCAACGCGTCCACCGAGCGAGATTTCCGTTGCTGTGGGTTTTCCATGAATATTCCCATGGCCAGTAATGTTGGAGAGGTGGGGCATTCTTGCATAGCTGTAGAGACAAGTCAGCTGTTCCTCCAAGGAGATTATGTGAGATAGGGAACTGACCTCGGGCAAGCAGCGTCTTGGCTTGTTGGGGTCCACCAGTCCTCTCTTCCATACGTACACTCGCCGCCCAAAGCTCATCATTTTTGGGATTGTACAGCCTGCCCTTCTCCAGCAATGCTCTCGCCTTGATGATCACACCAGCTTTCTCCTCTAGTCTCGAAGAAAGTATCCACAGCGGTATTGACTTTGGACAAGCCTTACATCCCTGAGCATACGCGTTTCTCGCATTCACCACCTCGTTGCGGTCAGAGTAAATCTGCCCTCGGATCATGTGGAGTTTATCAAAGTGTGGGTATTTGGCGATAGCCTGCTCCAGAGTGACCAAAGCCTCGTCGAGTTTACCGAGTTGTCTCTCGAGTACTGCTGACTTCATCCATATCTGCCCAAGGATCAGCGCAATGCCCACCGTATCAGATCAAACTTACCCTATCTGTATCCGCTTGCGCACGAGCTTTCTGCAAGATCTGCTGTGCTGCTTCCGTCTCTCCTGTCTCCACCGCAATCTTTGCCGCTGCCAAAAAGATGGATTCTGAATCCTCGTTTTGCTGGAAAGCCCTTGCCAGAACTTCCTGCGCCCCTTTGACGTTTCCGCCAACCCATAGCTCTTTGGCTGCCATGAGCCAGAGCACCTCGGCATGAGGACAATGCTCTACGCCCTTCGCGAGGATCTCCTGGACAGCTTCGGGTGTACCATGTTTCTTCTCAAACTCGGCCGCCGTTCTCCATACAGATGGTGATTTGGGGAATGTCTCGAGAAGGACCACAAAGCAAGCCCGCGCAACTTCGTAGAATCCCCCCTTCTCTGCACGATCAGCGTCCTCGAGCCACACTGTCCGGCGGTCCTCCTCCTCGACCTCGAGGTGTATTGTGGCCTTGACGATAGCCTGAGCTGTCAGAGGACTGCCTTCAGTCTCGCAGCGCTCAGCCTCTTGCAGCCATTGTTCTCGAGGTAGGATTGCTTGTGCTTTGGTCAGACGTGCGACTGCGCCTGCCATGAGCTTGTCAACCTGTGGTGCAAGCGCTTGGCGACGAGCAGCGTCATCTTCGAATTTGACATCACCCACGGCCGAGGGCGATTGTTCTGCAAGTCGCCCAGCAGCGATATAGATTTCGTGCGATGTAGGTATCCTTGCACGAGCTGAATTGAGCACCTTTCTGGCATTCTCGGGAGTCTCGAGACGGGCAAGGGTGAGCCACAGCTCCACGGAAGTCGGAATGACTTCGACAGCGCGGGTGAGTAGAATGCGGGCATCTTCGGGATCATCCTCGAGGTTGACAGTCTCTTTCCACAGCCGAACCGAATTGGGAATAAACTCCAGAGCTGCAATATCAGCACAATTTCTGCCTAAAGCTTACCTTTCCGCAAAACTCTCTTCTTTGCAGTCGTATCAGTCTCAAGCGAAGCTGCCTTCAACCATATCTTGACTGATTGCGGCACGTGCTGAACTGCTTTGCCGAGGATGACTTTGGCGTTTTCAGGTGTCTAGCAGTATTTAGCAATATGTTCTCGGCGTTGAAAGACTCACGTTAAGCTCGGCTGCATGGAACCACACATCCTCGCTTTTAGGGCATTTTTCGCATCCTTCAGCAATGATCTTCCGCGCCTGCACCATCTTCTTTGCGTGGACTAGAGATCGTCAGCGAGTTCAATCACATGATCAATTAAGCCTCACCTTCGAGAGAGGCCGCCGCAATCCATCCTGGAGCGTGTTTTGGATTACTCTGAATCAGATTTTGGAGCAACTGCCGCGCTTGTTTGATGTCACTGAGGGCAGAGTCAGTCGCTGTACTTTACAATCAGTGCTGGCTTACCCAATCTGAGCATCGGTCTGGATAATTTGACTATTGAGAGCGGTCATGTAGCCTCGAGGATCGACAGAGGTGGAAGAACCGTTCGTGGCGTCTTTTGAAGCCTATTCCACGAGTCAGCCAGTGTGCCTTGTCACTTGGTTCAAACTCACCTGATCGAGACGCAAGGATAACACCTTGTCTCGCGCATTACCAATGGAAACGAAGTCTGTCATTGTCCCATCTCCAGCTGGCGTTTCATATCCCCCATTCTGTATGTGTTCAGTCTGCCGTCGCGTATAAAGGGAATTTAAACTCACCTCTTGTTGAGCAGCATCCAATTCTCCGAGAATGACATTCCTCGATGCCGCATCTGCCAACACGGTGTCACTAACAGCATAACTCCTCCCATTCTGATTCTCTTCCAATCTCAAATTATGTTTTCTCCTCTTGCCCGTCAGATTGCCCGCCTCGGGTATTGCATTCCAGTCGGCGTCATTCAAGCCAGATAATGACCTTTTCAGATCCGCAAATTGTGTCTGGAGCTTTGGGTTCATCGCTCGTTCTTTCGCAGCTATCTCTGCCTCGGACGCCTCGCGTTTCGCTCGCCGCCGTGCGTCCATACGTTGATCCACACTCTCCCAAATCATGTCGGCCTCTTCATCGTCAGCTTCATAGACTGTGCCGGCGAACAGATTCCGCTCGTCGTCTGGATCTTGCAATGCGTCAGGATCTGGTACTTCCTCTCCTCGCTTCGCCATTGCTTCTCTGTGCTCATATTAGCTGGTGTCCTCTCGTCGACGAACTGGACTAGACTCACGCAATAGCTTCTGCGGAAGGACCCTCTCGTGCTGGACCAATATCCGAACGAGTGGTGAAACCAGAAGCACTAGCAATCAATATCAGTATGGGGATTGTATATAACCACCAAAGATACGCACCCTCGACCCAGACCTGCTACATAGGACGCCGGAGCGCCCATCTACATGAATCAGCTTTGAACGATCGACATGACGTGAGACTTGCCTGCAGGAAGTTGTACCTCGTCTCCTTCGGGATATGCTTCACTGTGCCGACGTTCGACATCTTGGGCGAAGTTTTTGAGAGGATAAAAGGCCGAGCCAGGGAGAAGAGACGACGGTATGCAACGAGCGAAAGATCAAGACTTCAAGAGCTTTCTTTTGGCAGTTGGGTGGCGAATCAAGACAAGGGGGGAGGGCCGAATAATGACCCTTTGCCTCCACTCGAGAGGACCACCGAAAGATTGCTAAGAAATCTCTGCTGTGTTTTCAATCAACTTGCCCACTCCCATTTCACGAGCAGATCTCTGCATATATATCACTTGTAATCACTGAATCCCCCGGAAGTTGGTGTGCTAGAGAAAATGGTAGATTCAATCGAGACTCCCATATCGCGCCGCTTGAATTCTGTCAAAAATATAATCATTGTCCTGTCAGGCAAAGGCGGCGTAGGGAAATCCTCGTCGTCCGTTCAACTCGCTTTATCCCTTCTCAATGAATCGCCCTCGACGCGTGTGGGTTTACTGGACCTCGATCTGACTGGCCCCTCCCTTCCTCGGATGGTCGGCCTCGACCTTCCAGGAGCTTCAGTCCATCAGTCGTCTGCGGGCTGGGTCCCGGTGTATGTCGATCAAGGGCGAAGATTGGGCGTTATGAGCATTGGGTTTCTCTTAAAAGATCGAGGAGATAGTGTAGTATGGAGAGGACCTAAGAAAGATGGGATGATCCGTCAATTCTTATCCGAAGTACGTTGGGGAGAGCTCGATTATCTTGTTATAGATACCCCACCAGGTAAGCTGGGCCTCTGAACTGCTTTGTAGCTTGTTGACAGAGTGTAGGAACATCCGACGAGCATATTTCACTTTTGACACATCTGCATCCGCTATTCACTCCAACAAAATCTCGTCCAACCACACCTTCAGCAGTCCTGATCACCACACCCCAAACAACAGCATTAAACGATACAATCAAATCGCTCTCCTTCACTCGCAAGCTCGCTCTCCCCGTCTTAGGCCTTGTGGAGAACATGTCTGGATATGTCTGTCCATGTTGCGGGGAGATATCAGATTGTTTCGGACGGGGAGGAGGGGAGGACATGGCAGCCAAGAATGGTCTGCCATTCTTGGGTAGAGTTCCGATCGATACGGTGTTAGTAGGGCTGTTGGATGCGGTCAGTAAAGGAGAAGTTCCAGGAGCTGGAGTAGAGGACATAACAATGGATGGGGGAGCAGAAGCCAATGGGAATGGGATCAGATCTGGGGAGGTTCCAACGACATTCCCATTATTGGATCGGTATAACGGTACCACATCATCTAAAGTGTGGAAGGAAATTGCCACCGGTGTGATCGGAGGGATTGAAAAGCGCAGATCAGACATCCTCGCAAGCATCGAAGAGCAACAAGCAACATCGTAGATTTTACACACTATCATCTTTAACCAGCATTTTTATGTTGTATGTATATCCGTTTTGAATCCTTTGTGATGGGCCCATTACTGTACTACTCCAGGATAGCCCCTTGACAAGCGAAAAGGGACATCAATCGCGGCTTTTGCCCCTCAAAGGTACCTTGCACTCCATTGTCGCCACCCCGTGCGGTCATTCTTTCCAGCCCTTTGAATCCTCTTTCTTATGATGGCGAAGGCATGTCGAAATCTTAAGATGTGCTCCCCTGGCCGATGCATCTGAAAGGGATCCAGGAGCGAGTGGTCTGGCGTGAATTGGGGTTGACCTTTGTTTGCTACTTTCATTCACCAGAATCATTACTTGTCTAGGACGTCTTAGTGTTCATCGGTGCCGCTGGCAACAGCTCGCGATGCCGGGTAGGAACGGACTGACATGGACACTTCTACTGCTCTGCTTTGTTCTGGCGTCCTTCGCTTCTGCACAATCAATCACAGCGCCGTCCCTCACCGAAGTGAGTTCCTCCATCTCTTCACAGTGGCACTTGTAGGCAGGAAGAGAGAACATCAAATCGAGATTCCTTACCCTTCATAACAGTGAGACACTCGGCTAACGGGGTACAGTGTGTCGCAACCACTATTACCTGGTCGGGCACGGCTCCTTTCCACGTCTGGATCGTCGATTCGTCCGCCCAAAATGGCACTCCACTGTTCGTCTCTTCTCATCTTCTCTTTGACAGATACTGATAAGACGACTTCGACAGCGAGGATTTCGGAACTATGAACGCCACCTCCATGTATTGGTCGGTGAATATACCTGCTGGCGAGAGTGTCATGTTTGCAATGCAGGGGGCGGATGATGGAGCCACAGTGTTCTCAGCAGCTCAGACTATCGGTACCTTTGGAATTGACCGTTTTTATAGGCGACAGGCTGACTTTATTTTTGTAGCTGCTGGATCTTGTGGTGATTCATCATCGACAACCCAACAGATTAGTACAACTACCGCAGCCGCTCCGGCTCCGGCTCCGTCGACGTCTCAGCAGCCTGCCCCAGCACCAGCTTCTAACTCAACGACTTCTTCGCCACTGTCGGTACAACAACAACATCAACAGACCTCGAGCTCGAGCTCGACTGCGCCAGTAGTCCGTCAACGACTGAGCAGAGTTCTTCAACGGCCATGTCTTCTGTGGCGCTCTCAAGTTCACAGACCAGCACACTTGCAACCTCTGTCAGCCCTGTAGTGATCCCGTGCGCTCCTTCACACTCATGCAGCCTTTGCTTTACTGATCTTCGGAAACAGGACAAACTCGTCAACTGCATCAGCTCAGCCGTCTTCCGCTGCCTCAACTCAATCATTATCCACTGCCTCGACAGCCTCAGCATCAAGACAGAGCACCCCTATCGTCGGCGTCTCTCCAGCTAGCTTGCCAAGTGCGACTTCCACCAGCACAGCGAGTACTTCAAGTGGGGTAGCAGAACCTATTGGAACACCCAACACAGGTCAGTATTGTCATTCATTCGTCACAGAATCTGATTTGGTAGGCAATAATAATCTGCCACAAGATGCTCAAGGAGGAGGAAGTAAGAGCGGAGGCTTGTCAACAGGTGGTCAGCACCTCTTACTCTTCCCTATGATATTCACTGAGTCCCTATCAGCTAAGATTGGAGTCGCCATCGGAGTCATTCTAGGCTTGCTTGCAATTGCCTTGACTGGTCTCCTTGTTTTCAGAACAATCAGGGGAAGACGTGATAGTGAATATGGCGAAGTAAGCCAATTCAATCACTCAAGCGAGTGCGGCAAACTGATCATCGTAGGATCTTCCTTTCCGAGAGTTGGATGAATTCGCTCCTTACCCATACAACCCATTTTCCACCTCGAAAGAGAAGATTGGCCAACGACCGCAATCCGAAGCTTCTCTTTCCGAATGGCTCAGAGGAACTCAACCTCGACCTCCAGCTCCTCGTCCTCTTAGCACCAGTTCTTCTTTCGAATCAGGCTCACCAGGTGCAATATCGTATCATCAACCTATACGAGGATACCGTCCTTCATCTACGTTTTACGAATCCGCCACTGAGGGCTCTAGTCGACGCGAAACGGCTTTACCATCTAGTAACTTGACCCGATCAGAATCAGGATCAGCTAGTGAGGCTTTACCATCCAGCGGGCTCTCTAGAAACGGAACTCTGAACACCCAGAGTAGCGTATATGTCGATGTGGTCAAGAGGAACCCGCTAGAACCAGGCTTCTTACAACTTCCGCCGACGTCGTATAGGCCAATAAAGCGAAGTCGGGAGAACAGTCATCAAAGTGCTCTCTCACCAATACCTTCGTCGGCAGCGTTACCATCATCATATCAACTCTACACTGCTGTCGAACGTGAACGCGCATCCACACCGACTCGATCATCCCAAGTGTTACCCACAGCCGATACCGGTACCTTCACCCTCCCATTCTTGGATATTACACACTCTCCTTGGCTGTCAGACAGAGGATCTCCCGAAGATGTCGTTAGTAATCATGGTGGTTTCCCATTTGAGGATGCCAGAGTCGGCAGTACGGTGGCAGAGATCAGCCGAGCCTCGCGCATCAGGATGTCCAGTGCAATAGGGAGGAGGCAAACAATGATGTCGGAGCCAGAGGGTTTCCTGGGGGCCGACAGCAGTCCCGAAAAGAGTGGACAGAGCTCGGGCAGAGATCGCAAAGAATGGGCAAGTGGTGTTCCTAGGAGTGCTAGAACAGTGGCGACTGGAAGAATGGATTGAAGTGTCTACCTCAGTTTGATATGAGAAGTTGCTGCATACCCATGGCTGATATCCTACATATGAATTACTTTTTCGCATTGGTGCTCTGCAAAACATCGTCGTCGGCGACTAAAGTCATCAGTCTTGGTCTTACAATATTGGATTGACGACTTACCGTTGAGGAGCAGACTTCGAGCATCGAGCATGACCTTGTTGCCACTCTGGCTAATGGTGTTCGCAATCTCTCTCGCCGCCTCGAGCCTCCTGAGCTGCAAGAATCCTTTATTGCTTCGAACAGCCTCGCCAATCAACTCTGCACTACGCGCTTCACCCTGGGCTCGCACGATGATACTCTGCTTCTCCTGGATCGCTTGGTCTACAAGGAAAGCCGCTCTCTGCGCAATCTGCTGTGCTACCTGCTTAGCCTCAACAGCATGTGTGAATTCGGGCGAAAAGGCGACATGGGTGATGGAAACATCCTCAAGGATCAGATTGAATCTTCGTGCGCGGCGTGTCAGGTTTTCTCGGACCAGACGAGATACCATCTCTCGCTGTGTGATCAATTGCGAGGCATTGAACTGCGCCACAACGGATTTTAGGACCTCATTGACGATGGAAGGAAGAACACGTTCGTCATAATCGGTGCCCAATTCACGGTAGCTGCAATTATGAGCGTCAGATGGGGAAGGAGGCTCACATAGTGGGTAGATCGTTGACCGACGGTCTTGACAGCACACGGCAGGTGATATTGACCTGAACATATGAGCACAGGACACAGCGATACAAGGACGTACCATTTGCAAATCTTTCGTACCGGTCAGAGAGGCGATATTCCGAGGTTTGGCTCGGACGTCGTATACGACTGGGGTCTCTATCCAGGGAATCTGCTTGGTTCAGCGATTATTCATACAGCTTATTCGATTGACGTACCATGAGATGCGTCCCTTCTGGGTAAATATCAGATCGGACACCATGCAATCTTGAGTACTTGATCGCCCGATGACCACCGTCAACTAGTATGCCGTCAGCTTCCTGTCGGAATGATTTTCATACCAGCTCACCATTGAACAAGCTGTAGTTGAGAAGTAAGCCCCCGATAGCCAGTGCTCCGATAAGTCCACCACCAGTCATGAACCCCTTGGCCCCTCCAGGCATCTGATTCCAATTAGGTCCTCCTGACCCACCACGGCCGCCACCGCCGCCCTGTGCTTGCAGCCGCGCTTTGTTGAGCTGCTGCGCCAGTCTGGCGAACGCTTCACCTCCTGACCTGTTCATGCTGGTCGAGTGGGGAAAAAGAGATTGAAGATGTGTAAGAGGCGGGAGAGGAAGACGAATGTGAAGATCGGGGACGGTTTTAACGATGAAGAAGCGCTTCGGCGAACTCTGAATTTCGTAGACCACGTGGATTTGATCCCGCGCCTGAAATGTCCGGAGCTTCGACAAGTAGTTATAGGAAGATGATCTAGTCAGTGGATCGACCAAGACATCAACAGGAAACATCTGAGAAGAAGAGGAATACTAGCTACAGATGCGTAGCCAATTAATGCGGCAAGCTTGTGGTCCATGTTGCAGGAGACTCTTGCCGGTGAAGCTAGCTCGTCCTCTGTGCTACCAGGGTGTGAAGTGGAACAGCGGAACGACACAACTTGGATCAGTTTCCCAACAAGACCCTTCATCCTCCAAAAGCCCTCTGTTTACACCTCGGTACATAGCTGGATCTGAAAATGTCAAACCCTTCTTCCTGACCACCCCGATCTTCTACGTTAACGCCTGTACGTCTAACCAAGCCTGTGCGTATCCCGCTAATTCAGTACAGCTCCTCACGTCGGTCACCTGCACTCCCTTGTCCTTTCAGATGTCCTCGTTAGGTACTCACGCCTGAGAGAGCCTTCCCGCCCAGTCATATTCGCGACGGGGACCGATGAGCACGGACAAAAGATACAGCAAGCTGCTCGGGCGCAAGGTCAGGACGAGGAAGCATTCTGCACGAGCTCTAGTCAAAAGTTCCGCGTGAGCTATGAGGTGGACGGCATACGATCAAAGCTGATCTAAGTAAGAATCTGGCAGATAAGGCGAATATCTCATATACCGATTTCATTCGCACTACAGAGCAACGGCATCTTCGAGCCGTTGAGTACTTTTGGGTTAGTTGCTCTTGACACACCTTCCAAGGCACGCTTCATTGACCTCTCGTAGAATAGGCTGGTGGAGGCAGGAGACGTCTACAAAGGCACACATTCTGGCTGGTACTGCATCTCGGACGAATGTTTCTACACGAGTAACCAGGTCACCGAACGAGACGACGGGCCTACGGTCAGTATCGAAACGGGCAACGAGGTCGTTTGGGTCGAGGAGGAGAATTGGAAGTTTCGACTATCCAGATTCCAGGACCAGCTCAGAGAGTGGGTGGGGCAGGAGAACGGCGGTGAGTTTCCTGTCCCTGTTTTGATTTCCCGGAACTGATTTGCGAAAAAGGAGTATATCCAGAAAAGATGAAAGCATTCGTCCTGGCTCAAGTGGATACACTTGAAGACCTATCTATCTCTCGTCCGGCAGCAAGAATCAAATGGGGAGTCCCTGTACCCGGTGATCCCGATCAGACGATATACGTCTGGGTCGATGCCCTGATCAACTACATTACGGTACTAGGCTACCCGACTTCCACTGAAGGGTGGCCCGCCGATGTGCATATCGTAGGTAAAGACATTGTTCGGTACGTGCCACCATGAACCATGTATCGTCGGTTATGCTGAATTCGAGTCGTGCAGGTTCCATTCGATCCACTGGCCTGCATTACTATCTTCAGCAGGACTGGAGCCGCCCTCACGTGTTCTTGCGCACGCACATTGGACCATGGGCCACTCTAAAATGTCAAAATCAAGAGGAAACGTTGTAGATCCCATTTCAGCAATGGACGAATACGGGGTAGACACCGTAAGATGGTACTTGATGCGCGTAGGTGGATCATTGGCCAATGACTCTGGTAAGCATCTGCCACGTATCCAAAACATCTAGGACGCTGCTGACTGTTTCCTCGAATAGATTACTCGAATGAACAGCTACAGGCGGAATACGGTATCTTAGCTGCACAACTTGGAAATTTGGCGAGTAGGATCACCAACGCTAGAATTCTAAGCAAGGTGACGACGGGGGACTGGATCTTCATGGAGAGAGACAAGCCATTGGAAGAGAAACTCAGTCGGTTACGAAACGATGTGGACGTCGCCATGGCGGATTTCGATATCACCAAAGCAGCAAAAGACATTATGGGCGTCATATCAACTGTAAGTATCACTCTCTTTTCCCCTTCTTCTTTCTTCTTTACCAGGATCTGATCTGATATATAAAGGCAAATATCTACTTCACTCGTGAAGAGCCATGGAATTCAAAAGTAACTACCCTACCCGTAGTCTACGCATACGAATCGCTGCGACTCGCAGGCATACTACTGCAACCTATCATCCCAGCCAAAGCAGCGGAACTTCTGGACCGGCTCGGTGTACCAGTGGATCAGAGAGGATGGCAGAATGCAGATTGGACTGGTGAGGTGGATGTACAGCAGATCGTTCAAGCGATCACATCCGCGACCGGAGAGTGGAAAGGCAAGGGTGTACTGTTTCCCCACTCTGACAGACCCGGTCGAGCATCCGATCGATAATTCACACATATAGCATATAATCCACATCACGATACCATGCATTGAGATAATCACAAGTACTGCTATGTGAATCTCTACTTACTCTCCATAAGCATACTCGACCTCATCCACAGCACCGTACTCTCTTTCCCTCTCGTCTTCAGTATCCTTCTTGATCGGCATAGGGCCTGGTAATTCGCCTTCATCCTCTTCATCGTCAAACACGGCGCCCATGCCCATTCCGAGGATATTTCGTGCAGGCGCGACGGGACGTAGGGGACTACCTCCATTTGAAGATGACCTGCGTCTTTCCGCTGGTGAACGCGGCAGGAGCGATAACGTATTTGGAGACATGTGCTATCCGAACATCAGCCATATGAATTGAAAGTTACGATGTTTGACTGACCTCCCATGTATTTTCGTTCCCAGACTTTCTTCGCTCGATACGCGCAAGTGAAGCAGCACTCGTCTCGTCCTCATCATCTTCCCCCTCACTCAGACCCAAGTCCGCTCCAGGCAACCGTGCGTCCTCTCCGAGTTCTCCAACAGTGACCACACTCTCACTATCTGAGATCTCGTCGTCATCATCTCCCCAGCGCCCATTGGCTCTCATGATTTCAGAAAGCTTATTCCAGGCATGTCCATTAGGACCTACGCCC
This sequence comes from Naematelia encephala, assembly GCA_002105065.1. Lineage (NCBI taxonomy): Eukaryota > Fungi > Basidiomycota > Tremellomycetes > Tremellales > Naemateliaceae > Naematelia > Naematelia encephala. The sequence goes on from MCFC01000009.1 coordinate 249,614, forward strand.
AGGTCCTTGACGTCCGCATCGCCATCATCCCATCTATCCTCTTGCCTGTGATCCCCAAATACCTCGGCGAGCACATTTCCATATAAAACATCCTCATACTCGCGTTCCCAGTAGTCACTCATATCGTCAGGGTTGTAATTATCACCACTGGTCGAGCGGCGAGGCGGGAACACGTCATTCTCGCCTATCGATGACGTTCGCGGAAGGACAGGACGAAGTCCAGGTGGCTGTCCTGTAGGGACCAATGCAGCGTCGTCGAAGCTACCTGCAGATGCCGAATTAGTTCGCTTGTGATGCGGATCGGGAGACGGTAATGGGGCGACATAAGCAGCATAGTGCCGCTTGTTGTAGAACTGGGTAAGATTCCGTAGAGCGATTTCTTGTGGCTGAACGATCAGTCGACGCGTTTTATTTGGCAACTCACCGCAGAGTCTTCTAGCTCCGTCTCCATGTCCTGGCCTGATAGCCACTCGTCTCTCAAGTCCGGACGGCAATTCAGATAGATGGCAGTGATGACTTTCATATTTGTTTGTCGCCACTTTCGACCGCACCAAGGCATTTGCGACTTGATCAACTTGAGAGCCTGGAGTTGTAACATCGGGTGATTGACCCGTATAATCCGTTTGAAGATAGCCTGTGGTTATGAGCGTGGAACTATCCGAGGTAACCTACAGAGGCCTTGTAATTTTGCAACAGGTAAGTCCGGTGCGTCCGGTGCTTTGTCATCTTTTGCAAGATCTTCAACAGATTGATTGAGGAGAAGAAATTCCGCCATGAATAGTCGGTGATGATCTCGACTTCACCATCACCATTAGCGGCACTAGGAGCAGGCCGAGTTAGTCGAAACATTGTGTCTTCTGGGCGATCATTTGGCGGCGGATGCTTGGAGCAATGGAGATGACAATAGCGAAAGAAGCTGTCGCGTTAGAACATTCAACTCGACCACTCACTTGTAATCCTCCCATTCATTCTTGGCCAAGACAGCTTGATACACGTCATGCGTCCCGAAGATCTTCAAGACGAGCAGCATGCCGTTTGAGTCAAACAGCATCGTAGCAAGTTGATGGAATTTTAGGACATCTTCCGATTAGGATTATGTTTTACTAGACGCACTCACGGGAAGCTCGGAACCATTTTAGAAGGAGTATGAGGATACCAGTACAGGCCTTGGACACAATTTCTCGATGTCGGATAAGATCAATCTCTTCTCGAGTTTTTGGCCGTTCATCGACGGCTGTTCCGCTTCAGCTTATGCGCTAAAACATATATCCGACTCACGAGGCATTTCTTGTACTGGCGAAGCATCAGGGGGTGGCCCTATCTGTTGGTTTATCGCCTGCTGCTGTTGTTGCTGTTGTTGCTGCTGCAGTTGCTGCTGCTGCAGTTGTTGCAGTGATTGCATCAGTTGTTGTTGTTGTTGCTGCTGCTGTTGTTGCTGTTGCTGCAACTGTGTTGCAGGAGGTATTGTATGTAACAGCATCTTTAGCAGCACGATGACGCAGGGCTGCATGACAGGCAATAGTGCTTTCTGCCCGATAAGCCATAGCTGTTTCAAGGAAACTCACGTAGATCGCGTCTACACGATGCAGTCGCTTAGCCGCCGAGCGTTTTTGTCTTGCCATTCTGGCTCCATCCCTATCACCACGAAGCAGACATTCTTGCTCTTGCTCTTCATACATCCAATCTGTCCGCATAGCCTCCATAGCCGCCTCGTCCTCTTCATCACCGTCGAGCCGCAAGTCAGAGAATCCAATCAGGCCAGTCTTCCCTAGTCCTCTTTCCTCACGTATCAACTCCTCTCGAACCTCCCACATCTGATACAGCCCTAGTGAAACAAATGCGTGTCGATGGTACAGTTTGTCGGCTTCGGCGATTGCGAACGGGACCAGAGATCCGGGTTCTCCTGACGTGATTCGAGAATAAGGGAATACAAAAGGTTTTGTGGGGTCGGTTTGGAATTGCTGCTTTTTGGGTTTAGCTAAAGGAGATGCAGGAGGCGTAGGAGCTGGAGTTCCCGGTAGAGGTGCAGGTACAACCGGTGCTGGTGTTGCTACACGTTGGACTTGCGGCTTCGGACGAGTGGCAGCAGGTATTTCGGTAGAGTGGTAGTTTGGCCGAGGGGGTATTGGTTTGATACCCTCTGCAAGCTTCTCATTTGGGACCGAGATGCTGACTGAGGCTTGCGGAGCAAAGGTGGGATACTTGATGGACGTATCTCTGCGGAAATTCGAAATGTCAATCGGACTTGCCTTGGTGAAGTCTGATATCAGCTTGATTCCAACTCGGACTCACCTTTGGGTTCTGGTCCCAGATTCGCCAGCTCTCGGGATAATGCCTTTGCCTTTGCCACCTCCTTCATTCCACCTAGACACGCAAGGATCGATTTCCAGAGTAATAGCATGACTTTTTTCGTTGGATAACCTTTCGGATGATGATCCTTGAGAGGTACAAGCATGTGAAAGATGGCTGTCGGGAGAGGTGGAGTAGTCGCCACTGCCTGTCAGTTACATGTTTAGGTCCGTACTCACTCAGCTCGTCACCAAATGCCTCATCTGACCGAAAGACCTCGACTACAACGTAAAGCATTGCCAACATCTCCAGGAATTCTGCAGAATGATCATCGTATGGTTCGCTATTCAGGCTCCGATTGGCTGGATTGGCAGAGGCGGACGAGATTGGGTTCCCACTTGAGCTGTCGCTACGAGATCAGTACAGGATCTTTCAGATTATAATATGACGCCACTCACATATTGTGATGATACCTTCTCGATGCATCTTTCAGGCTCTGCACCAAGCTCGGGACACCATCAACAGACCGTACTGTTTTGGCATTCTCGATGATCCAGTGAAGCTGCATTTCAGGCGAAGTCGTCTCGGCGAAACATCCTGCAGGTTAGGCGCCATCTCAACGTATATTCTTACCCTGTAGCAAATACAAGAGTCGGCCTTGAGCTTCACGCCTGATCCCATTCATTGGGCTCTCAAGGAGTTCAAGTTGAACCTCGATGAATGCTTTCCGTCGACTGGCAGGGGTCTCGGTCCAATCTAGTCGCTCAGCCACGCTGTCGACGGACTTCAGAAAACTTACCACCATTAAAAGATCGTTTGAATAGTTCGGCGTTCTTGGCAATGTGTGACATATCAGTGTAAGCGTAAAACTCCTCCAGCTCATTCATGATGGTATCTGAATCATCATAACGAAAGTCAAAGAGTTGAGTCTATCAACGTTAGCTCTAGATTCCATAGCTGTCTGCTTACTTTCTGTTTAGCAGCCACCGCCTGATTATGCGCCTTGAGCTGCCCCAGAGTGATACTATCCTGAGCGTTCTCTCCAGGAGGCCCAGCAGGTGAAGGGGGAGGTTCACTGCCATCCTTTCGCGGTTGCCCTGTTCTTGGACGAGCTGAGAAGGATGCTGATGCAATAGGAGCGGGATTTTGGGTGTTGGATCCCTCGTCTGAAGGTTGAGCGGACGGGTTGCGGAGGGATTCAAATATCATTGTTCGGGGAAAGCGGGAGAAGTTCATGATGATCGCCTCTGTTTTAAAAGACGATGCCAGCGGTTTCGACACCAGTCGATTTTGTCTGTCGTTAGGTCATGAGTCTTTGGATATCTGTCTAGCCATTTGTCTGCCGTTTTGAATCTTGTCCTTTGATGACAACTGAGTAGGAGAGGTCAAGAGTCAATGCGACATCATAAAGGGGGAGCCCCGCAAACCAGACCAACTCACTGCCACATATGCGTGTTCTTCTGTAATGCCGACGCCACCGGCAGGCCGATGCCGTTTGGAGTTGATTCCGTCTTCCGTCAACGGCCTCGACTTGGAGTAATCTTTGAATCCTTATTTCGAACAGACTGATACTTCTTCTATCATCTAATCGAAGCAACAACTAGATCATCATGTCTGCTCAAGCTTCATCAGCCGCTGCTGCTCACACAACTTCCAAGTTACAGGCATTCCTTAACCACCCTGCTGGACCAAAGTGCGTCATGAGTTGACTCTGTGGATCAAGCTGATCAATTTGCTTTTCTTCTTACGATCTTCCTTTTCCACTGAATTAATCGACTCTCGTCCTTCCCTGTCATCCTAATTTCTGTCTCTATCCCTCTACTGCAATGCGAAACCACTCGCCTTCACTCTCACAGGACTATCTTCTTTTGGGCTCCAATGGCCAAATGGGCCCTCGTCGCTGCAGGCATCAAAGATCTCTCTCGACCCGCTGAGAAGCTCTCGTTAAACCAGAATCTCGCTCTTGCAGCAACAGGATTCATCTGGGTACGTTACTTTGGTCTTCTGTGATGACCAACTAACGCCAAAAATCCAGGTCCGCTACTCGTTCGTTATTACACCCGTCAACTACTCTCTGGCGGCTGTCAACCTCTTCGTCGGCGGTACCGGTATCGCTCAGCTATACCGTATTTGGGATTACAAGAAGAACGGCGCTGGCCTTCCAAAGCTCGCTTCTGCTTGATCAAAGGCGTAACGTATGAGGTGCACGAAGAGGGAGAGCAGGAATGCGGTGTTGTAACTATAGCTCGTTCAGAGATGATATAGATGATCTCGAAGGATAGCGCTTAGAACGCCTCGATGTCAAATCTTGACCTTATTGATCATGTCTGACGCGTTAGGCCATAATGATCGTATAATGCAGGCGTCGATTGTTCAACGCAGATGTCGATTATCTTATGCTGATCTTGGGACGGAATCTATGGGAGATGACTCAAAAAACCTGCGGTCCACTTGCAAACACATCGCTAAACGGCTCAAATAGCATCTATTCGTGTACAAAACCTTCGTTTCTTACATCAAGTCCGTCCGTATGGATCATCATCATCAAACTAAACCAAATCGCCTCTCGCCACCCTACAAAGTCTCCCATCTCTGCCTGCCCATACTAACAAGCCTGACGAACAGACCCTCCCGCCTCTCAACTTTCGTAAAGTGCTTTGTCTCGCCTTCAGTCTTTGGTGCCCCTTGAGCTTCGGCGATCTGCGCTTGAAGACTCTTGAAGCGGATCGTCAAGCCTAGGCCCTCCACATCTGCGCCTGAAGCCCATCCAAGCGCCATTCGTGTCATCGATACGTGAGCCTGACACCCTGATCAGTACTAGACATATGTGTCTCTGATTTGGTAAATACCTTTTTGAGCTCCACAATGTCGTCAATCGGCAGTATGAATTCAGCTTTGCTTCCCACGATCGGTACAAAGGAGATTTGCGGGTGGATGACGGTATCGCTACGCCCTTCCAGGATAATATGACCAGCGGTTCCATCGAGTTTGGCCGGGTATGCTATGCGTCAACTCAGAAAAGCGAATCAACTCACAATGAATGCTGCCGTCATCCTTGGTATGACCGCGGTATACGAACCTGTCAACCTTGGTGCCAATCTTCTCGACGAGGTCCTGACGCCGTCAGCCTTGGGAGCAAGCACGTTCACCACAACTTACAGTGTGCTTGGCACCATCAACACTGACATCGCCGTGGAATGCTGCCATTTTCTTGCCAGCTTTCTGAAACATGCCCATAATATGACCCTTTGACTTGACTTTGGCCTTAGTAGCCATTTCCGTTACTCCGCCTTCTTCTTCGGCCTCTTCAACCTCGGCGTCGTCATCTGCAGTCACGGTCGCCGGAGTCGTGTCTTTGATTGCTTCCTGATTCGTCAGCAAGACCCAGTCAAGTGGCTTACCTTTGGTGTGCCCGCAAGAGGTGGGGGACTAAGGGTCAGCTGAATTCGAAGCATAACACTCACGGAGGTCTAGGCAGGGGTGTACCAAGGGCTTCCGCCACTCGCAAGAGGTGCAAAGTGAGTTGCTGATCGGTAGGCACGCGACTCAAAATAGAGCTAATGTCAGCTTTGCGCATACAGGCATACTCACTTTCGCATGTCCAGCTTGTCCTGCCAGTCCGGTACCAGCTCGACAAACTTCTTGGCAGCTTTGATGAGTAATGGCTGTCCCCACATTCCCACGCCGAATGCAAAGGTCGCTACTCGGCCAAAGACCCATGCGGGCGTGAAAGTGATGAGGAACATGGGTGGGACCAGGAATGCTCCGGCGATCTTAAAGCGGGCGTAGCTGTCAGGGTACGGGCCAGGCGGAGACAATGCGCTACTGATCAGCACAGACGAGGACAAGTATCTTACTTTGTAAATCGCTCCATTGTATCGGCAAATGCACCAAGACCAGTTTCAGTGGCCTTGGTCATCTTCGCCACCAGTTCGTCTCGCTTGCGTTTAGCTTCCTTCTGTGCTAGCTTCTTCTTCTCCTTGTCGGAGATTGGCTTGTTGCTGGATATCTTCTCTCCGCCGACAACTACATCGGCTGACTCGAGACCTTGCGCGTGCTCGCCTTGCGGTCTCTTGTCAATGTCATCATCATCATCAGACGAGGTATCCGAATCTCGCGATTTCTCGCCGACATTGGCATTGCCGGCTTCCTTGCCTTTCTTGCGGCCATCCTGTTTATAAGCTGTGTAATTATCACCTTGACTCACGAAGAGAAGCTTGGTGGTGTAGGCTTTCAATATGCTGGTTGCTTCAAAAGCCTGTTCTTCCGCCTGCTCTGCCTTGCTACGATGGACCGCCTTGCTGTCAACAATGCCAAGCAGACTTTCATCGCCGTGTTCGTTCTTGGGATCAGTCGCCGAAATCGGAGTGAACGGTTCAGGCGCGACCTGTAAATTAGCTTTTCCTTCCCAGCCAGACTTACGGGTGGGAAGAACCATCTCCTGCATTCAGGAAAGCACACGACCGCGACAAAGAAGCTTAATACTCCGGCGACTGCATAACCAAATATCCAGGACGTAAAGTAGGCGACGCAGAAAATCCCAGTCCGCAAACGTTCTTCCTCGGACCATGACATGAGTCGTTCCATCTCGCGCATTCCCCGTAAAGACGAAGGGCCGACCGCGGCAAAGCATCTCTCCAGGTTCGACTTGAGAACATCAGAGTGAGAGGGTAAATTGGGTAGAGTTGTTTGTCGCAGATCGGGCTCAGCAGGCGGCAAGTGCGTTGCTGGATGCAGGACGTGCGTGATTTGCTGTTTTTTTTAGCTCACTATGCTATGGCTAAGGCGTACTTACCATATCAAAGCGTCGTAGCATGGTCCATAGCCTATCATCCTCCAATCCAGACACGACCGTACCCTTTGGTGGTTCACCCTTGAGTTCTCGTTCAGCTGCTTTAGTCTTTTCCACTTCTCGAGCCACGACTGCCGGGTGCTCTTCTTTGATGGCCTGCTTCTGCTCTTCAGGGTGAGTGCCCGGGTTGGTCGGAAGCGCTGTGGGCGCTGATTCGGACGACGGAACATTCGGATCAATGCTCGCTGTTGGCGGCGCATCATTCGTAGGTTGTGGCTGATTAGGCTGAGAAGCGACGGGTGCAGATGTTGGTGCTCCCGCCGACGTGTGAGACGATCCATGAACATCCTGAGAGGAGTCGATAGCAGGATGAGTCGGATCTACAGCTGTAGGTGCAGTAGATGTGCTTGCCATGGAGGCCGCCAAGGTTTGATGTGAGACGGTCACAGGTTGTTCCGTAGTTTGCGGAGAAGCAACACGTTCCGACGTGAGTGGTACAGGAGCCCCTATCGGCGTGCCAAGGTCGTACGACATTTCGTATTTTATTGAATGTTATTGCTCTTGCTGCTCAATGTCTTGACTATGTACAAAAGACGTGTAATGCCGAGAGAGAAACGAGGAGTGAATAATGAAAGGCTGCGCAAATCACTTCCTAGACGATTCGCGCTTGACGTCATCGCACTCCTTTTTATAGTTTTCGCTGCCCCTGAGGCGCGAGGCGATCCTTCAGAATCTGTCCGTGCAACCAGGTTTGGAGCATTCAAACTAGTGGGATGGAGGATGGATTGCATGCGATGGTATTGCCGGCCATTTCCACTGCTAGCTCAAGTTTTTTGTAGCGTCTCTTTAGTATGTCAGCCGCGTCAGGTTACTCAATGATGAATGACCAATGTGCCCGGCCAGGCAGATGTTATTTCGCCACTCATGATCGAGCCCCTTCGGAAGCAGAGGGTCTGTGTTTATGGATTGCTATTGGGTGTGTGTGCATTATGAAGCCCTTGTATGAGAAACAAGCAGATGACGGTCCAATCATTTCGATGCCTACATTATTTGTACACGGTGCCGCACCTCGATTCTTGAGTGTGGAAGAGCTTTTGGGAGACAGCAACACACTGCCCACAAGGTTCTTCAAATATCGACACGAGTCTGAGAGATTCTAGAGACATACAGCGGACTGGACAGGAAACGTCAGGTCTAGAGGCACAAAGCCATCACCATGCATGCACAAATATGAAAACGCTTCTCGATCCCAATCAACCTAGAGCACCGTTAGTGAGGTTTACGACCATAATGAGACGAGGACTCACGGCCCATCCATCCTCCATCCACGACGAGACATTCTCCCGAGACATAATCTGACGCTCGACTCGCAAGGAAAACAATAGCGCCCTCGAAATCTTGAGGGGTACCCCATCGCCCTGCTGGGATACGTTCGAGGATCTGACGAGATCGGACTGGGTCTGCAATAAGAGCTTCGTTCATCTACCCTTTCGTCAGCTCTACACTAGCATAGTCAAAATAGGGGGAAAAGCTCACGTCTGTCGAGATGTATCCTGGAGCAATACCGTTGACATTGACACCTTTACCGGCCCATCCATTGGAGAATGCCTTGATCTGCGCAACCCATCAATACAGCTCCTTTTCAAGATATCAAGGGAGACAGAGGAAGAACAACTGACGATACCCTGCACACCGTGCTTCGCTGCCGCATATGCGACGACGTTAAGTCCGCCTTGGTATGCGACAAGGGAAGAGATATTGATGATCTTGCCATTCCCAAGAGGGTTCTTGGTTTCTGGAACGGGCTGTCCGGCAACACCACCTCGAGTCTCAAGCATGTGCTTGCCTATCGAGTGTCAGTGAATCTGCGAACGGATGGAAGACAGAAGAAACTTACCGGCATCACGAGTAATGGTGAAAACGGTGTTCAAGTTGACTTGGAGTACTTCGTTCCAGTCCTCTTCGGGAAAGTTCTCAACTGGGTGTCGTCTTTGAATTCCTCCTGTTTGGTGTCAGCTCATCGTATCACACCGAAATGACATCAGAAAAGAGAGAGTGAGCATGAAGAAAGAAGGTAGTCGAGTGCAGATGTGGAACCTTCACCTGACAAACCTTTTTCTCCATAACGCCTCCCTCCATTCCTGACTTGCAAGTAGAATAAGGAAAGTAGGCTTACCGCAGTTAACGACGATATCCAAGCTCCTTCCACTCGCAACGACATTAGGAATCAACTTTGCGACTGATTCTTTATCCGCCAAATCGCAAACGACGATATCGCATTTCCCACCTTTACTCTCGAATCCACCTTGTTTCTCAATGATATCTTTTGTGGTTGTGTTGGTGGTGTTTCGCTGGACTAGGATCAAGTCTGCTCCGGCTTTAGAAAGTGCTAGAGCCATTCGGGCACCAATTCCACGGGTCGCGCCGGTCAGGCTATGAAGCGTTAGCGTTAGCGAGGGCGATAATGCGATTTATAGGAGAAAGTAGACGAGGAACGGAGGGTGTAAGTAGGGAGAAGTGTTGAAGTAAAGGAGGGGGGAGAGTGAGAGGTGAAAAGACGGGAAAGCAAGCAGTAGGGAGGAAGAAGTTCGGTAGGTATCACGTCGCATGACTAGAGGTAACGGAGTAGAGAGACATACAGTGCGGTCTTGCCTTTAAGGCTGAACAATTCTTCAATGTACGACATATTGCAGCAACTAGAATCGACCAAGATAGTATCAATCGAATCAACTTCGTCTCACTTTACAGACAATGAGATCTACAAAGGGCAGAGAGGTTCACCGTTCAAGGAAGAGAACAGATTACCTTTCGGTAAGGGGCCGCGGAATCCCGGTACGCCGGACCGACTTCCGGTTCGTACCGGTTCATACCGCCCCTATCAAATTAACCTCCTCAAAGTACTTTAGAATCTGTTTCTGTGTGCTAAACAATCAAATAATAAAAGCGAATCATCATGTATAATATGGGTGCAACTACTCGTGACATGTCATAAAAAAGTATGACTTGTCATGGTAATGTACAGCCCTCTGTCGGAATACAATAACGAAAAACACCGAATTAAACCTCCAACTATGCCTATATAGATCTGATCGTGGGTCTGTGATTCGTGATTCATGATTCGTGTGGTTAGGTAGTAGTGGTAGTAACAGTGGTAATACAACAACATATTCGCAGTGATAACAATCTCCTTTCCGTATGCGCCAAATGCCCCAAAGACTCGTCCGTTATGACTGACTCGCTCTTATAAGAATGCGAGTCCACTCATCGTTGCGAGTACACCAAAGAAGAGCCATCGTAGATCTTTAAAGGCCGGGAGGACCTCGTGGGCATTTGAATTTGACGCCAATGTCGAATTGGGCGCGTTATAGCTTGAAACGGCGACTTGGCCACAGATACCAAGTGCAGCTGCATCTGTATCGGAGATGAAGACCTGTCAGAAACTTGCATTTAGCCCTTACTCTACTTGACTAGACGTGGCGGCGGGCAGGACTTACATAAGGCATACCGCCATATCCTGCGACAGCATATGAGACGGAGATGGATGCTTGCGTACCGACAGAAAAGACCTTACAGGACAGAATACTATCCAAATCAGCTTGACGAGTCTGAAGACTTGGGGGTATCGGAAACTTACTCGATGACATTTGACTGTGATGACCATCCTGTGTCGGAAACACCAAATGCAGCGGAAACGTTGGGACTTCCTCGCTAAGGACCGTTTAGTTTTCTGACTTGTATGAAACGAGGGAAGAGCAGCTCACATTGGTTAAAACTGCCAAGAGAGGACCTTTACGAATAGCAATATCCGTGGCAGTGCTGACCAAGATCTTTGCTGGACTGTCCAAGAAAGTCTTGCCACCAAAAGTCGTTCCATTCGAGATGACGGCTTGACGGATTTTGTTCAGTTTACTGATACGTGAGTACGTGCTTGTGTTGGCATATGTACTGGGCCAAAGAGCTTGACGGTTATATGGATCGGCCGCACCATCGGAAAAGTCTTGTTCCTGCCCATAGTAGACGATCGGAATACCGTCAAAGATGAATTGAGCTACCATCGCATTGTACGCTAGTTGTGGGTCGGCCGTCACATTGCGGAACCTGGGAAGATCGTGATTTTCAATAAAGTTGCCAAGCAACCCTGGATCCTGCGTTACAAGTGTCAAAGGCGCTTTTAATGATACGAGGAGTCGAGTCCACTCACAGGGAATGCTGTTTGAACCTGGTTGGCGATATCCACAAAGGCAGACATGTTACCGTTTGGAGCACCAAATGCCGCGGTGATGCCATAGTAGAGGGGATAGCCGAGAATACTGTCCATCCACTTTTGAGTCTGAAATTGACTGGCATAACCAATATCTGCACCATATACTTCGCCAATGCAGAAGGTTCCGGCGGCTTGGCAGAACGGTGCCCAGAAAGCTCCAGGTACATGTTTTGCAGCTGTACAACCATCAGTTTTCAAAATCGATTAACTCAAAGCTCAGACATACCGTCAATGCGCAGACCGTCGATCGAATAGGTCGATGTAAGGTTGGCGATCCAAGTGTTGAGCATACCAATTACGTCGGGATGCTCAGTGTTGACATCCATGAGTGGCAACTTGTCATCACCCAACCAGCTAGGGCAGCGTCAGCTACTATCGATTCTATGATCTTGACGTACCAGTAGTCAATCGAAGTCTGATTGGTGTAGTCAATCCAGCACTGAGGGTGAAAGTAAGCCGGATTCGTATACCGTGACCCGTCTGCCTGAAGCTGCTGAGTCGACAAGGCAGTGGCAGTGCTGAGTGCGGGAACGTTATTGACGACAATGTCGACCATGAGATACATGCCTCTCGAATGCAGTGCTGCACTAAGAGCCAGGAGATCATCCGAAGAGCCGAATCGGGGGTTGAGGCTGAGTGGGTCATTGACCCAGTAACCGTGATAGGCGTAATTGTAAGGAGTTTCGACGTCGATGTTCACTGTCCAGGACTCAGCTTTGGTCTATAGCACTTGGCAGGGAACTGACTGGAGACGGGAGAGATCCATATGGCAGAGAAACCCATGCCTTGAATGTAGTCGAGTTTGTCGATGATAGACAGCCATGTTCCACCACACCATCTACGCATGTCAGTACGGAAGAAGGAAAAGAGGAAAGAAAGCAGACGTTTGTAGTGCGGGATCGCATGTTTGGGGCAGGGGTGATGTTCGAGCAGGAGCAGTGGCGGAAGGAGGTGCAAAGCGATCGGTAATGACTCTATTCAAGTTAGCGTATGATTGCAGGCCTGAGACGGATTATCCCACTGATAGATAGATCTACTCCGCCATTGGTCTGCTGTTGCGGCATGTACAAGGTGAAAGGTGGCAAGGAGGACAAGTGAGAAGAGAAAGGACCGGGACATTTGAAAGAGCGACGTGTTGTGTTGTTGTAGTGAGACGTGGTGATGTTTTGATTGACCTGTTTTTGTGTTTAGAGGTATCGAGCTCTTGGAATCTGAAAGGACAGTGTGTTTAAATGAGTGTCAAGGTCGGAGAATGAGAGGGTTGAGCTCGAGATGTTGTCACCGAGAACGCATGGGTCGAAGGTGAACTCGCCGACAATGGCGGAAACCAGGGACCGAGTATCGAGACGCACAGACCACCTGCTCGATGATACAAAGGAGTGAAAGTCAGGAGGGAGAGAGGAGGTGTAAGGAAGGGGCTAAAGGGAATGAATGGTACACAAAGGTAAGAAGGCAGGTCTTTTTCGAGGCCCCGTCGCAAGCCTTGTTTCAGTCGATCTAGTCCAAGAAGAACAGCACAGGCCGACAACTTGTTACTTTGCTATGAGGCTTCTTGCAGCCCAGTTTTGCACGAGTTATAAGCCATATTTAGACATTGAAGAACGCCCTGTTCTTTTCTCAAAGAGAGGGTCTGAGCTCTGAGCTTCACTAGCAAAGGTGGATCAAGCATGTCACAGTGGGCAGACTGTATGATCGCCGTTGTGCTCGCCCATTGTACCGGTGGCCAATACTAGCTTCTCTTTCTCCACAAATTCATGCTCGGAGAATACCTCTCGCATGTCGTGTTCCTCGTTGAGTTCCTGACTAGCCGCCGAGCATAACAAGTAAACACATCCCAGCTTCCGGGTCTCGTGATCGTCCGGACACGCCAACGGCGTATGATGAAACTCATTGGATGGCTTGGTTTCAGGTGCAAAGAATGGTCCGAGAGAGACCGCGACTCGGTGCTTGTGTTGTTGTTGTTGTACGTCGCTCGATTGGGATCGATCACAACGACTGCATTCACGCGACAACTCGACATGTCAGGATGGAAGATCAACAAGCTCGGCAAGACGCTTTTTGACTCTGGACATCGCTTATTGCGCGCCTAATCTGACGATCCGAATAGGATGTCTTTGAGTTCTGCGCGCCTCCGAACGAGCTGAAGCAGGAAGCGAACGTGAAGGGTTCCTTATCTAGCCGGTGGGTGGTTTCAGCCAGCTCCAGCGTCACCATGCCAGCTTCCCTGGCTCGACACCACTCTGCAGATTTTACATCCCATTCATCCCGCAGTATTTGTCTCAAATAGGTCCATTCGTACTCAAAGGCTAGAAGCCGCTTCCGCACCTAATACGTCCACCTGACCCAGGCCAAAAAAAAAAGGTGTACTCGTACCTCGTTTTCCGCAGATCCGTATTGAGCACACCATCATTGGCACATTTCGCGTCCTTCGTACGTTAATCTCGCCATCATGCCCGCTCGGGACCCCGCCGCTTCTCCTCACCACTGGACAAATATGTCGCCTACCAACTCGCAGCACCAGACCTCTGGCGTGTTCTCACCGTCGTCGAGCAGTTTTTCAATTCGCGAAGACGAGCAGGGTCCAAGTGGGACTAGTCCACCTCGAGACGGACTTATATCGCAGGTATTTGCGAGGCGAGTCAGTCAGACACCGTTGGCTGAAGACGGTGGACAATCGCGTCATGGCTCAGGTAGTGGATGGAATGGAAGAGAAGAATTGAGTGAAGAGTGAGTTTTCATTGGTCTGAATTCCTCGTCGTTCCCATCAAATCCAATGCAAGAGGAAACGGAAATCCCTCAGAGATCTAAGCTGAAACAGCCCTAGTCGCTCCATATACCCCACTTCGCTTTCAACTTCTTCTCAGGCTATTCGAGATTCGTCCAACCGGCTTGCATCACTATCTTTCAAATCGTCCCGCCAACGCAGAACGTCCAGCGGCTCTGGATCACCTAACGATATCTTTCAACAATCCTCTGTATCTCCCCAAGCGTCCAAATCAATCGACCATAAGCCTGTGAACCCCAGTCATCTCAACAAGAGTGTTAAAGCAGACACGTCACCTCAGGTACTGCCAGGAAGCTTCGGCACTGGAGCTCGAAGTGGACTGAGTATGATGATGGACAGGGAACGAGCTGCCCAAAAGGCTTCATATTCCCAGGAGGACATAGCGAAAGGTCTATCTCCTGTTACCGAAGACGAAGGGGACGGGAAAGGTATCTCAGTTTCTGAAGGCTCGACTGGTTCTGGAGGAGCCACACCAGTACCCAAGCGGTCGTCCTTAGTGGAGGTCCAGGTCGAGGTTGGCGGAGATCCACACGATTCTTCAGATCTACGGCTGTACCTCGCTTCCGAGCTTGAGCGACACGATATCGAGCGCGCCTCCGAGTCGACGCCTCTGCTACCTGGCGGAGGTCCAAGGCGTCCTCTCGCGAGCAAATGGCGAGACGATGTCTACGCTTGGAAGAAGCGGGTTGAGAAGGTGACTTTACGGGATGTCGTCAGGAACACCATCGAAGAGCCAGTCAAGACTCTTCCCAGCGTGGTGTTAGGCTTGTTATTGAATGTTCTAGATGGCGTCAGCTATGGCATGATCCTGTGAGTTGTCAATCCCTTTGTTCACCGTGTTTCTCGCTGATCTTTCAGGTTTCCCGCCAATCCAGTATTTCAAGATTTCGGAAGTCTTGGTGTATCAATGTTCTTCATGTCGTTCGTTGTTTTCACTCCCTCTGTCGCGGTCTAGGACGAAATCACTGACTCGTTACAGATGCATAGTCTCACAACTCGTCTTCTCTCTTGGCGGAAGCATCTTTCCGGGAGGGAATGGGTCAATGATGATCGAGGCGGTCCCTTTCTTTCATATTCTAGTCAACATTATCCAGACCGAAATAGGAGATGATGTGAATCCCTTCGTTTTCCGATGTGGGTCGAGTTACTGATATGCAACAGGACCGAGCAATCATCGCTACGACCATGGTGTCGTTTGCGTTTAGCTCAATCTTGACTGGTGAGCCGTCGTTTTGATACTTCGCTAGCATCAGCTGATTGTCGTAGGACTTGTCTTCTTCGCTCTTGGAGCATTCAAGCTGGGATCTCTGATTGGATACTTTCCTCGTCATATCCTCGTTGGGTCAGTTCAACATTTCCTTGCTACTTCTACTCCGATATGGTTTTTAACGGTCGTATAGGTGTATCGGCGGAGTAGGCATCTTCCTGATTGAAACTGGCCTCGAAGTATCGCTAGGTCTAAAGGAAGAAGGTTTCGAATACAACTTCAACACTTTACACATGTTCTTCCAGTCCAGTCATTCGATTCTCCTTTGGACTATTCCTTTAGGCCTGGCGATCCTGTTGCGAGTCATCACGCATTTCTACCATCACCAGCTTGTCTTTCCAGCCTATTTTTTCTTCATCCCAGCGATCTTCTACATCGTCGTCGCTATTGGCCATTGGGATTTCCAGACCTTGCGTGATTCGGGCTGGGTATTTGATGTGGGCAAAAACACGCAGGCGTGGTGGAAATTCTATACAAACTTCGTGAGACTACCTTTAGATCGAGGAGGTGCATACGCTGACATTTGCCTAAAGGATTTCAGCAAGACCAACTGGGGAGCATTCTGGGCAGCGATGCCAACCCAGCTGGCATTGGTTTTCTTTGGTATCCTCCACGTGCCATTGAATGTGAGCATACAACACTTCGTGGGAGTCTAGCTAACCTGGTTTTAGGTACCCGCTCTAGGAGTCAGTCTGAGCGAAGATAATGTCAAACTTGATCGCGAGCTGGTCGCACATGGCTTTTCAAACTTTGCTGCTGGTCTCGCAGGGACTGTACCTAATTACCTAACATACGTCAACACTGTTCTCTGTACGTCTTGGTTCCTCTTCACCCATGTAAGGCTGACTCGCGGACCAGTTTATCGTGTCGGAGGTGGCTCTCGGTTGTCCGGCCTCATGCTCACCGCCGCTACTGCTGCCGTCATGTTTGTTGGGCCGACAGTCATCAGTTACCTCCCTGTCATGGTGGTCGGTGCCTTGATCTTCGTGCTGGGAATCGATCTGGTTGTTGAAGCGGTATGGGATACGCGACGTCGAGTGAACCTTAGCGAGTACATCACCATTTGGGCCATTGCAGTTGGAATGACACTGTTTGTCTCTTTTTCGTCCAACCGTGCTATTGGAAGCTCACACAACTTGATGCAGGTGGGACTTTGTGATTGGATTGTTATTCGGGATCGTACTCGCTTGTATCTTCTTTGTTGTTCAGTCATCTCGACGTCGAGCTATCCGAAGTATTTTCGATGGATCTACTGCCAAATCGACCGTTAGACGTCCTCGAAGTCAGCGTGCCTTCATTCAGCAAGTTGGTTCGCAAACTTGCGTCATGAAATTACAGGGCTTCCGTGAGTCTCCTCTCTCCTCTCGGTAGTGCCCCCTCCATCTCCCTTCTTGGCTCTCCGCCTCTATCCTTACTTTCAGGCTAACGCGGATAGTCTTTTTCGGAACGATCAATACCGTTGAAGATGAGATCCGTAAACTCCTCGAAGTGGCTCTGTGGCAACACAACCCTATCCGATTCCTGATCATCGATCTAGCGCTCGTCCATGGTCTCGACTTTTCTTCGGCCGAAGCATTTGTTCGAGTACAGCGATTACTCAAAGCAAAGGACGTGTTGCTCATTCTATGTGGAGCCGCACCGGAAGGTCTGGTTGGCACGGCGTTGAGGAGTGTCGATCTTTGGTCTGATCCAGAGAGAGGTGTGGAGGTCTTTGCTGGGCTTAATGAGGCTCTTGAATGGACTGAGAATGCGTACCTGTGAGTCGAGACCTGGCTATTGGGATACCGCGAACGCTGACTTTGTCGTAGAACGGCGTTTTACGAGAGCCAAACTCAGAAAGCTGAGAGTGATACAACGGGAGGAATTGATTTTCCAAAAGTTGCTAAACCGCCTTTCAGCCTGGCAGAATCGTTCCAGAACAGTCCTCGACGAACTCATCTCGCCAGAGCTGGCGACAGTACGTTACCTTATTGTGAGTTGTCGATCATGGTGGAGATAGCCATTGCGTATACTGATCACCATGAACGATAGCGTATGTTCCTCCAGACAATGAATCACCCTCGAAACCAACGTTTGATCAACCACTACCACTGCTCATGCAGACATTTGGCGCATACGCGACTCCGGACGATATCGACTTTTTCCGCAAGCTGGTCCCGTACTTCAAGCAAGTGATCGTCTCTGCGAACGAAGTATTATGGTACCAAAAAGATCCAGCGGACGGTCTATATCTCATCGAATCAGGTTCATTACGAGCTACATACGCATATGACGATCATCGCGAACTTGTACAAGAGACAATGGTAGCTGGGACTATTGCCGGAGATTTGAGTACTCTCAGCGAGACGGAACGGAACGCCACGGTCGTAGCTGAGCGAGAATGTGTTTTGTGGAAGCTTGATAAAGACGGTTTAGCGAAATTGGAAAAGGAGAGTGCGGATGCTGCTTGGAGGTTCATCAAGATTGTCTTGAAAGGTGAGTTGATTTCCTAATGATAGTGTCCAAAAGGGCATCATGAATGACAGGTTATGATTTCATGTGGCTGATGTACGTTCTTATTAGTGGTGGCGGAAGAACAGGATGTGTTGTCAAGTCATCTTATTGCTGTTTTGTCATGATTCTTAACGACTTGTGTGGTACGTAATGAGCAAGATGTTCTTTTCATATCAGGTGTGAACTCAACCCTTGGGTAATTAGTCGATTGCATGTGGATGTGTACGTTGTTTTAGCTCTAGCTGAAATCAAAGATCAAAGAATAAAATGCATTGCATTTGCATAGTGAATAACTTGATACTCGGCTCCTCGTTCTCGTCCTCGTCCATCATCAGTAGATAGGCATAGAGCGAGGCACGTTCCGTACCATTACATGTCGAGGTTCGCTTGAATTTCTTTTGCTTCTCAATGAGGCGCCGCCATTGAACGCCAAATCGACGCGTCCCCAATACACGTGTTGGGGTATAGAAATGTAAGGAACGCGCCTCCTTCTTTACGCCTTACCGTTACCGCCTTCCCGGATACTCTCCCTCAACCTGTGCCTTGATCGTGTTGGAAGATGATAACAGATTTCTCGCGGCGAGTGAGAATTATGACTAGCCCTAAACAACGTGTTCCTTTTGTCAGGACCCGATCAAAGAATACAGGAATGCAGGAAATTTGGGAAAATCAGTAACCAGGTCCCCAGGCAGCCAGGTACAGACAGGTACAGGTTACATGATATATATTCCTTTCCTGAGACGATTGATTTTTCATGATGGTCTAGAGTCTTACAACAAAGTCCAGAAGTCGTTTAAAAAGTCGAGATTTCCAGAAACAAAGGAAATGAAAAGAAACATAGTTTTGTCGCATGATAATAAATGGAACTCTATAATCTTT
The DNA here is from genome assembly GCA_002105065.1 of Naematelia encephala. Classification (NCBI taxonomy): domain Eukaryota; kingdom Fungi; phylum Basidiomycota; class Tremellomycetes; order Tremellales; family Naemateliaceae; genus Naematelia; species Naematelia encephala. The sequence continues at coordinate 268,383 of MCFC01000009.1, forward strand.
ACATGAGAAACAAGCAAATAAAAGCGGATTGGGATCGACGACGGAAAAAGAGAGAGAGAAAGTAAGTAGGTACAGTATGTATGGTCCCACATGGGTCGATCAGGACCAGGACCAGGTCCAATAGGCACAGCTTTTGTCCTCTCCTTAACGGTTATTCACGCTTGACTCAAATCATACAAATCATACGCGTGCGCGTCAGTGAGTGGTGCAGAATCGGAACTGCATGTAGCAAGTAGTAGATGGAGATATCTGATTCAAGCAAGTGAGGTAAGTCTGCACAAGGGGGCTTGTCACAGTAATATTGAGCGATAACAAGAAAAAAAGTCTAGCCATCTTGAGCAACAACATCCCAAGTTGAATAAAGTCTAATGAATGTTAATGTTGCTGGTCCTGTAGTTGTTAGTACCCATAATTAATTCGCATCCGGTCTAAAGGGGATAGGGGATGGCCTAGAAACGGTAAATTCAAAACATGCTGTGGAGTCTAGTCTAGACCCAACACCCAGTAGTCTACTTGACTAGAAACACTACTGGTTTATAACTAAGTCACGTCGAAGACGACTGGATTATCCAAACCTTAAAGATATATCTGAAAACTATAGATGTCTATAATATCCCGAGAGGAAAAACTCTAGATTCTCAAATCTCCCGGTTGCGGAGCGTGGAATGTTCCGAATTCATTGAAGTCTGTTAGGTCCCAGGGAGACGACGCATGCTAAACACGAGGGTTCACAACCCTCACCATCGAGACAGGACGACCAGAGGGGAAAGGTGAACGAGAAATGATCCACAAGGTCGAACCGTCGAGGTATAATAGGTAATCCGGTCCAGAGTCTTACGTTCCTGGATATCAAGACATACAGGGGGCAATGAGAGGATGACCTACGATATTTCCAGGAACCAGGTCCCACAGATCCTCCGGTTCCTGTACCTATTTCCTTCCTGTTCCCCTTGTCTTCCCTTTGCCCTGCTCTCCCCGTTCCCTATTCACCCTCCCTCCCTCGCCACTCGCCCCTTGCCCCCTCCCCACTCCTCCTCCCTTTGCCCCCGAGAATTGCCGGAATGCGGCGTTGGTCCGGACGCGTACGTAAACCTTGTGTTTTGGTTGAACCCGTGCCGTAGTGCGAGTCAAAGGTAAAATTGGGCAAAGCTACAACTCTGGCCATTACGATCTGCCAGGGTAACAAAGGGAGAAAGGGACCAACGAACAAGTAACCCCGAGCTAAAAACACGCAGAGGTAAATCCTTGGGCCATTTCGCCCCCTTGCCTGAACCAGTGAGAAAGAAACTCGACCTTGTAGCTGGAACCAGCTGCATTCTGTGTCTCACTCAAACTGCACATTCCTCTCTCTCTTGTCTCCTTTCGACCTTTTCCTACTCCCTACCTCTCGTACTCGTGTGCTCAGAAAGTTAGATCGTCAAAGACAAGACACACACGAACAAGTAGTGAAAAGGAGAGGTCCCTTTTATCAAAAACGTCGTCCGTCTCCATTAGTCTCCCACTACCTCCGAGTCTTCTTCTATCCCGCACTTTCACAACACCAACTCAATCAACTGCGTTGACTACGACTACACACACCAACTATTGTATTCCGTCTCCATCTCTTTGCACGGCTCTTCGTCGAATCAACCATTGACATCCGGTCTTTGCGATCAATTTAACGTAAAGGGGCGGTGTGAAGAAAATCTCCTCGTGACAGACACCCTCTGCTCGTAGTAAGTCATGCTTGCTCTGATCAATCACCAGCGTGTCCATTCTGATCCTCAATTTTCAGTCTCGCAGCCGTGATAGGCTAGTCTGAGCATCATGAACGACCAACAAGGATACCAAGGAGGATACGACGACCGAGGCGATATGAGGGAGCGAAGAGAACAAGTGAGTATAGTTTCTGGTTGCGGTTCCGTCTGTTTCTGTTTCTGTTTTTGTTTTGTCTTCCGGAGACCAGGGTGATACCGGTGCTGGTGGGAGGGTGCCTAGCTGGACACGCCAGTGGTCCTGGTAACTTTCCAGGATGATTGGGAGTGAAAGGGTCAATGTTCGGATTGACACCACTGGCTCGAGCTACTCTGTCATTCATCACGCACTTTACCATGGAAGCCAGGAGGCCATGCCGTTTCTAGGATTGATCTTGATCGCGGCCCAGTCGGGGAGGGTTATCTTGCTCAGCTGGAAGAGCTGGAAGCCGAATTTCATGGCGTAGCCTTATCCTCCTGAATCTGCCCTGAACATGCCGGTTTGCCCAAAGCACCATCCACCACACACACTTTTTTTCGGTTTTCATCGCGTTTAATTATAAGTTTGATGAATCCAAAGGACCTCCTCGTCGCTGCCACTTTTTTTTTGGCGCTTTGTCCCTTTTACTTGACTTGCCGATCCAAGCGCTGACAATCCTTTTCCCCTTGTTCTTTCTTCACTTCTACAGTACAATCAACAGTACTCTCAACAACAACTACAACCACAACCACAACAACAACAACATCAAGCTTCTCCCTCAGCTTCTGCTTCTCCATTTGCTTTTGCGCCTCCTCCCCTCTCCCTCTCCAACTCTGGTGGTTCGCGCCCTAACCTCCCGCTGCATCACTCGGACCCAACACCGCAACAACCACCGCAGCGATATAATTACTATCAACATCAAACTAAATCTATTCCTTCTTACGCGACAAGTGCTCCCATGGATTACCGGTCATACTCGAACGAATCTCAACGGCCTCAACAACCGTCGTTGTCACGTACACCCAGCATGTCGATGAACAACGCACCAGCTCAAGGTAGTCCGCTGGCAAGTCCCTATCAACGACAGGTGTCCAACGGGTATCCCAGTCCCCACGCCCAATCACCTCAGCGACCTAACGTGTATCCTCAACAATACTACTCGTCGGGCTCGTATCCTTCATCAGCTGACATGCCTCGATCAATGAGCTATCCATCAACATACGCTCCACCCTACTCGTACCTGCCTTCGATGTCTGCTGCGCCGATGCATCAGGGCGGTGGCCTCCCTCCGCTAGCCCGGCACAACACCACCGGCGCAATGGAAGGAGGGATTCCAGGGATGGATCGTCCGAGCTTAGGCTACTCCTTTGCGAATCGACTACCTCTTGTGGACCGACCATTCAAGTGCGACGAGTGTGTTCAGAGCTTTGTAAGTGCCCTCTCCTTGGTCCGGAACCTTGGATGTAGCTGACATTTCAGAACCGCAATCACGACCTGAAGCGACACAAGCGGATACATCTCAGTGTTAAGCCATTTGGATGCGACAAGTGCGGCAAGACTTTCTCGCGAAAAGATGCGCTCAGGCGGCATTGGCTCGTCAAGGGGTGCCGAGGCGAAGACGGTGCTACTGCTCCCATCTGTACGTCACTTGATATCGTCACCTTATCTTAGGCTAACCAGGCTACAGTGCCCATGTTCCCACTCAACTCGAACCCACCTGCTCTCTCACCTCCATCCCCACCAGGGAACGTGTCCCCCTCAGATCACGCCCATTCTGGACCCAGCTACCACCCGTCTTCTTTTTCTCACCCGGCAGCGCCCCCACCGCTCAATACGCTGCCGATGCGTCAGGCTTCTGACCAGAGTCAAATCATCGTCACTCCCAATGATGTCGCCAATCAATCGATGCGCGCCGAGATTGCGGGTCCGATGGATGAACCGATGGTCGTAGATTCGACAATGAGCGGACCTCACGCGGGTAGCGGCCGAGGCAGTGGCAGCTCCATGGCCGATTCAAACGGTTACTTCGAAGGCGTTGTGGGACTGAAACACGACGGCACGGCTTTGATTGACAATCAAGCTGGCACACCCAACTCGCCATACTCGAAATACTCAACAAGCCCTCATCCTTATCGGCGACCGAACGGAGTTGCCTCGCCGCACCGTAGTCAGCCATCGCCGTCATATGGTTCTCGAACACCGAACGGACCCGACCAGTTAGGCAAGCCGATATTCGCCATGCCGTTCACTCCTTCCGGTCAGCACTATCACTCCCAAGACGGCATGCTTGCTCCACCTCACGAGAGCATCCGAATGGAGAAACAGCATAGCACCGAGAGCGCCCCTGAGTCCTGGCAAAGATGGTGAGCGACAACTAGTCAAATAACATCATTCGACACATTCGCTAATCACCTCGTAGGCATCGCCCATCTTTCCCTTTCCCAGTGCCTGCAGGATCAAACTTCAACGACTATGATCCATCCAGTGCATCACCAGTCGACGCAGCTGCAGGTGGACCTACAGGCTACACGCATTAATTGCCTTTTTTTTTATCGCCCTCTCTTCGTCTTTCGTCTTTCATCTTTCGCTTCCTTCGTAATCCCTGAAACATTGTGCAAAAAATCAAATCTCGGGCTCTGTTGTGTAAATCTTTTCGTTCCTAGTCTTTTTCTACCTTGTCTTCTTGCTTTATACCCAGAAAGTACCATAGCAAATACCTGATTTCTTCTCTTCTTTATACCGAAATCTGTTCTTATCTTATCTCTAAAGGATCCACTTAGTGGAGTGTTTACAAACCTATATATATATATATAAATCCCCCTTTTTACCCCGACGCCAAAAGAGTAAAGTGGCGCTATATATCTGTTTTTTTTTTAGTTTTTAGATGATCAAGAGATGTGGCGGAGTAGAGTAAGGGTTCCCGTCCGTCCACTTTACATAATATTATTGGGGATCAAAAGAGGCGTTTGTGAACTGGGTGGATGTGATGTAACACATGTCAAACTTGCCCTGATCTTTTTGATTCATCTTTCTCGAGATCTTGAACGCCACTTGTACCGAGGCACAGCACCAACTACTGTACTGTCAATGTTATTCCGTACTAAGATAAGGACAAGGCACCATTAATGGATGCCTGATCAGTACTCACAGTCGAGTCACTCACTCACTCACTCACTCGGTACAACAGTCAGTCAGTCAATTCGGTACAAGGCACAGAGTTCATTGACACGTGACCGGTCATCCTGCTTCTGTGTCGAAGTCTCATTTCATACATACCCAAGTCTCACTCGTACATACCCTGCTGTATGGCACAAATACAGAACCAGTCGGGCTATAATAAGTAAAAGTAAGAGTAATAGTAATCGCGCTGCGTTTCCTAAGGTTATGGTATTGTAGTCTGAGAATTCAGCTAGCTAGATTGAAACCATTCATCATCTCTGTTTTCAGCCTAGTACTTCTTGTTTTGTTTGGCGTGATATAAGAAAGAAACCGACAAGTAGCAGATAAGAATGATATTATTATAATTTCATCATGCCCAATTCGATTCCCCAAATAAAAGACTCGTCCTACTCTCTACTCTCTACCAATAGAGTAAAAACAACATCAACATCACTCGTGCATCCTAACCCACACCGAGCCACACTTGCTTATCCACTTTAAATGATACTATGGATCCATATTATCGATCCTCAACCATTCTCCCAACATTGTCATTTGACCCATTCCGATATTTCTGTAAAATGACAATGACGAATCAGCACTTGAATCAAACTATATAGGAGCAGCGGAAAAATCAAATCAACAACTCTTCAACTCACTCGAGGGCTTGAGAAATAACAAGTGCACAATGCGATAGTTTACCTAGATCTGCCAAGGCTTTGACTAGCTTTTGAGCCATAGCACGTAGATGCGGTCCACGTATACGATCACCCTCAGATTCGAATTGGCGTGCTTGAATGAATAGCGTACGACCTAGAGGATACCAGCATCCAATGACTGTATGGTCGTATTCACCTGAGTGGAAGTGTTAGTTTCGAATTTGCTTTAAATCATCCTGACACGTGATGAATAGGGGGAAAGTCATGGATAGAGAGGAGAGGAGGAATGCCGTGAATAGACAGATAGGAGAGAAGCCATGTACCGAGAGGTGGACACAGAAGAGAGCGGCGGAGATACAAGGGAAAATTGACAAGACATAACACCAGCGTGGCTTTCAAGTCACCATGGAAACTTACGAAAATTGTATTCGCCACTGGCATAAATAAAATCGACGCCCTCGAGAACTTTCTCAGCACTAGCGATCTGAGAAGCAAAGCTAGCTGCTGCTTGATCCTGTTGACCCGCCAAATCTGCAGTCATTGATTCCCTAGCATGTAATTGGGACATGGTCCTGAGAGATAAAAAGCAGTGTAAGCAGAAAATACTGACCTGCTGGTACGAAGAAAAAGAGACAAAAGTGTCTTGGACCCACGTATGTAATAACATCCAAGTTTCATTGATCTTACACATGTCCCTTGACATTTCGCCAGGACCCATCGGATCAAGTTGAGGTAAAGGTAACGAGGCCATATATGCCCTAGTCAGACTGATCAGACATGCAGTCCTTGCTACCAGCTTTGCAGGGGTCAATGGCGTTTCGTATAACCTATTGGCATTTAAATCAGAACAATCCTGGCCGACTGACTCGATGCAACAATGGGCATTTATCTTACCGCATTGTTCTGTAATACAAGGTACAGGCTTTGACCTGCCTACAGAGATTGCTGTCGATGCGTCCAGTATTGGCTTTTCCCATGAGAAAATCGTCGAGTGTGGTATTATTCCGGAGTGACTCGACCTAACGCTAATGAGCTTATTTCGCTGCTGTTGTAGAAGATTTCGACACACCGATTCATATTCATCCAGGGGTAATGGCGTTGTAAGTTCTTCATCCGCGAACACTAAAGCCACATCAATATTTTTTTCAGCTCAAATGGTCATCAAACACTTTACCTGAAGTGAAAGACCAGGCGAGACTAGCCATCTTTTCGAGGAGATATACTTGCCATCTATGAATATGAGCGGGACAAACAAGCAATGTGACTGAATACTACGTACAATAGCTTGATCCGATCTCCAAGGTCCTTTGGATTATTAGGCGGAGCGACGATCACTCCTCTCCTTGCAACAAGTCTGGCCCGTAACTCTGTCCTCACACGTTCGGCTCTATCACTTCCCGGTGCTGGTCCAACGAATCGCTCGCCTATACCTGCCATCTTGCCCAATCCTGTCCCCCATACCAAGGACACGGCACTGGATAAATCTGCCCAACCAACAAGGAATAAGGCGTGGTCAAAACTTTGGAATGAATCGATCGCTCTGGCCGCCACAATATCGATGAGACGTCCATCAGCCAGGCTAATAGCTGCTACTGCATGGTTGCGAGATGCTGTGGCCAAGATGGGCTCGATTTCATGTACGTGCTTGGCCAATGATGGGGACCGAGGTAATAGTGTAGTGAGGAGGGAGAGAAGGAGAGCGGGATGCGGAGGATTAGGTGAACCGGCTGCCATTCGAGACAGAAGGCTACCGGGAGGAACGGCATAATGACGAGAGGGGATTGAAGGCGGTGAGACGTAAAGCTGTAGTCTGTCATGCGTCAACTCAAAGGCCCTCGAGATCAAAGGAGAGGGGATTACTCACAGATGCGCAACTATCCTCTCTCCAAGCCCCTTGCCACCTTCAACAGCTTTGATGATCTCCCTTGCAATCTCACTCGGAGGCAGTGTATCCCATCTCCTAGACCCATAGACACCATCTGCCTCTGCGGCATGCGCAAGAGTCATGAGATCCGGCTCGAGGTCACTGTGATCGAAGCTTGAGAGGGTGAAACCTGCATCTTCAGGTAAGAGATGCATGGAGGATCGCGCATCATCTGAAGTGGCTGGACTGATGTAGGCCGAAGAGTCACCTGCGAGTTGTTCATTCTTGCTCTGCAAGCGCTTTTCAAGCTCCATGAGTCGATCCTCGAGGACTCGTACACGAGAGCGTTGCTTTTTCTGTGCGTAAACGCATGTCTTTCCGCCACGAACGCAAGCAACACAGCTTGGAAGGTCAGCGGAACATTTGAGTTTTCGCCGCTTGCAAAATTCGCATGCACCTCCTCGAGCGAGCATATTGGCTCTCGAAGTTGCTTTTCGTTTTTGTGGTTGATGATGCGATGTCGAATCGTCTCCTGATCGACCTTCACCTTCTTCCTCCTCTACTGCTGCTGCTGCTGCTGCCTCTGCCGCCGCGCTTGCGAGGGTTGGATCCAACTCTGGATTTTCCTCACTCTCCATACCGCTACCAAAGATACGGTCTAGAGCGGTCTCTGTATCATCTCCGGTGTTCATTGGTCCAAAGAAATTCAATGAATCGGCTGTGCGGTTGTGCGGAGCAGAGCCACCAGCTTCGTCGATACTTTGTGACCTTCGATTTGGATGATTATGTGTTGATGTCGTCTGAACGGGTGGTTGGACATCGTCTACGCGCGGGATGGGGCCAAACGGATTCATATGGAGATTGGTGTCGAACTGCTTCCAATCCATTTCAGGCATGGTCGTAAACAGTCCAACTCCGTTCTCGAGACGGAGAGAGGAGAGTGGAGAGTGGAGGATGGAGAGTGGAGAGTGGAGAGTGGAGAAAGGAGAAATTTGATGAGCCGAGTATAAGTGAAATACGCGTGGGCGTTGATTCAGTCGCCGGGGATCAAGGAGGAGGAGTTTTTTGAGTCTTTTGTTGACAATTCCGTGCAATACCTCGTGCAACTTTTCTTTTGGTTGTTCGCTGTTCGCGTTTAACCGACGGTCTTCTCGGTGTTGAAAGCAACAATCCGGGCGCCAATGACAAAAGGTCAATGGAAAGACGGAGAGCAAGTTGCCTGTCCGTCTTAAGGAAAAGGAAAACAAGCATAATCAGGGTTCCTCGTCCTTTGCTCCCGCGGAATCGTTCCGCAATTTCTTTAAAACACTTTCTCCCAAACCGCAAAAAGTGGCATCACCTCCCCTCCCTCGCCCCTCCCCCCGTGGGGAAATCACATGACAACCGCATATCTCGGGATCGTCGCCATCTTTACTACCAGAAAGAAGCATGTAGAGCAGCAACACCATATCGATAGTCTCCAAGATGACATTCGACCTCTTACATCTGTGGTCTGACCCGTTACTATGCGAACAAGATGTGTCCCGTGAGATCACGCCTGCATCTCTATACCTCGCACCAACCCGCACGGTTGACGCCTTGCGTCCCAGAGCGACACAGCAGGAGACCAATCTGCCGTCCACCACTGTAGTCTGGATTGGTCTGGCGTTCGTCGGTACGGCGGCTAGTTTCTTAGGTATCTTGATCGCGAATCGTGTGATACGGACTCAGGCGCGCGTACGGCGAGCCCAGGCTCGAGGCGAGGAGATCACATTCCGCGATCTGTGGCGATTGGACGGAGGTATGTGGGGATTCTTCACTGGTTTAGGGGGCGACCGACTGGCAACGTCCATGGGAATGAACCCGGATTTGGCAGGGATACGCCGTATGGAAGAAATGTTACGCATGAGGCTGTGGCAATTGGATGCGGTCGATGCGGGACTCAAGAGACCGGAAATGTGTGAGGTCGAGGTAGACTCTACGCCTCAAGATTTCTTTCAGGTATGTCATTGACTATCACTTCACAATGGGTCGCTATTCTATGGCTTATCTAGATTAATATACAGCCATTATCGATCACATGTCAAGCTGTCGCCAAAGACGAGAATGGTCGGCCAACTCGCAGTCCAATCATGGACATGTCATTCCTCATCCTTCTTCCATCGCCTGCTAAACCCGAATCAGATCAGTATGAAGATCTTCCCGATCTAGCTATTGGAACAACAATCATACATCCACACGTAAATGCCCCACACCAGGATATCGAGGAATCGTTTCTGCACAATAGTAGTGAGGCAAAGCAAGATCTCATAAATGATGTGCAGATCGAGTATGCGTCAGAAGGGGGAGATCACCGAAGACAAGCCGGATGGATCAAGATCGACGATGTACAGTGGGCTATCGAGGGACTTACTTGATTCTTTGATTGTGTTTTATGAGGGCCCTCATCTGCAGTTGTATCTACTAGTCAAAGTGTAATGGATTTCGGTCATCTCGTCGATTACCTTCGAGTTGTATTTCCTAGTAAATGTGTAGTGCATCTCGATCATCTCGTCGATTCACATCGAGTTGTAGTGCATCTCGATCATGTCGTCGATTTACGTCGAGCGGTGATATTGCCATCACAACTCCAGATCATCCTATCCAGATCACCAACCTCCGACTCTTCCACTCCACCAACCCAAAACTCTGGTTTCTATTCCGTCCCAAGTATCCAATGCAGGTCTTACATCCAGATAGAATCCCATCCTCTGTGGATTCTCAGGGTCCTTCCTCCCTTCATAAAAGTCAATGACATATCGGATTTGTTTTCCACATCGATCTACTATCCAATCATGTCTATCGAATGGTGGTTTATACCTGATCCCAGAGAAGAAGAACAAGTCCAAGTCAGCCAAACATTTCCTGACCTATGCGATAATCAAGGATGATCATAGGTGGACTTTTGAGGCGGCAATATAGTTTTTTTAATGGGGGGGGGGGGGGGGGGGGCGAGAGGAAAATAAACTCACCCTAAAGCAGTTTTAATCCATGCTTTTGGACTACGATCTTTTGGTCTTCCTTGAAAACTTCCAAGTTTAGGTCCACCGCATTTCTCACCACCCATATCTTCTTCCCAGAGTAACAATTCTGACCACGCTTTCTCGTTGACAGCATTATGAATCGGTACTATGGTCTTCATATCTCCTTGTTGGGGATTATGATTTTTCCGTAGCATTGCGTTGAAGAATTGTTGTTCGCTTGGATAAACCCATTTATCAGATGTACTGGTTGGGGATATACCCTCTGAAGAGCCGGGAGTAGGTGAGGGGGAATTGACTGTTCGTGGGATAGAAGATATCTCTCGATCGTCGGAAAGGCGAGCACGAGAATGTGATGAGGATGATGAGGAAGTGGAAGTGGTGAAGGGGTGAGGGGTTTGAGAAGCAGCTTCGAGCCATCTCGAACGGGTAGAATCGTCTACTGGACACACATCGGCACTGGAAGAACCTGGGATAAAAGGATGACCAGCGGGAAGTCTCGAAGGTGTGGATGACGAAGATGACGACGAGGCGACGTTGAAGCTGACCATTATCAAGTGTATCTATAGCGCCTAGGCGGTAATGACAACAATGTCTGAACGGAAATTGTCCAGTCCGTCGACTGATTCCGAATATTCCACATAAAGGCGTGCACGTTTAGACTCACACCTAACTTCGGCGCCTAGTTAAAGCGCCACTCTTTGTCGATCTCTGTGGAGCTCCGATTTCATCATGATGATCCTCTCTTCCTTCGATTCCGTGCCTATGGGACATGGGGGGCGTGGAAAATATGTCATCTACCACATTGCACCATCATGATGTTGTGTCATGACGTAGGGAAAAGGTCACGCACTTTATGCGTCATGTACGCAGTGGCGAGTGGTTTAAATACATTCTTTCTCTTTCTCTTCTTCTCTCTCTCATCCAACCAAAGTCCTTCTACTATCATTACAAACTCAAACTCCCTTCAAACCACAAACATAAAGTAAAATGTCAGGTGTCACAGACGGAGCCCCTAAATTTGTTCACTCGTGAGTGACGTATCCTACTTTCCTCCAAGTTACTTCCTCATGAGCTCCACTTACATACCGAATAGCGGTGAGCCAGGTACCACTGGCCGAGAGCCATTCGAGGACTCTACCGCTACCGGCCCTCCTTCCTATCTCACCCAGACTGGCGGTGAAGGCGGTGTCCACGGTACCGGTGGTCTATCTTCCGGTGTAGGTTCCGAGGTCGTCGGCAGCGGTGAAGGTCACCATGGTCACCATCACCACCACCACCACTCGAAAGAGAACGAGGGAAACTTTGCTAGCGGCACTGTAAGTCTCTTTCATCAGGTAGTGCGACGCGGTCACTGATCTATATTGGCAGGGTAGCAACACTGGTCTAGGAGTTGGCGAGACCGCAACTGGAGGTAACGCAGCTGGCACTGGAGGAGTACGTTCCCATCCTTTGCCTTGTATCTTGAGAGATCAAAAGTACTGATATTTACCAGGCATACGCCGAGGAGAGACGTCTCGGGGACGTGCGTTGGATCCTACTTCCTCTTTGTATAAAGTACTGACAACAACAGCGAGGAGGCGCATTCGATGTCAACTCTGGCGGCTTCACGGGTACCGGCTCGGGCGGTTACAGTAACACAGGCTCGTCCGGCATCGACTCTGCTACTTTGGGATCAGGTGCCGCCGCTGGATACGGCGGTTCCGGTGTCGGACAGGAGGGCCACTCGCACCACCATGGCCACCACCACCACCAGGACCGTGTTGGAAACGAAGGCCAAAATGAGGCGTTGTACGAAGGCTCCAACACAGGCCCAGTCACAGGTGGAGCAGCTAACACTGACAAGTGAGTCAACTTATTGCAAGACCAGCCGATGCTGATTGCGATTCAGATTTGACACCGACAAGAACCGTGGTTCGGGCGTCGGGTATGATACCTCCAACGATACCACCGAACGAGCTCAGGGGAAGGGCACTGGCGGCATCTTGGGAGTGGTCAGTCTCTGCATTGTAAATTTGAAGTTCCCGCTGACTGGAACTGCAGCTCGGTACTTCTGACAAGGATTTCACCGGCCGTGACCGTCTTGGTCAATCCGGCAGCTCGGCGTACACCGACGACCACGCCAAATTCAGCGGAAACACAACTGGCCCAGGTGGCAGCGCTCTTACTGGCCGAGAAGGCAACATTAACAACAACCCAGTTGCTCAGGCCAAGTCTCGTGCTGAGGGAACCTCAACCACTAATGCTGAGGAAGAACCGCACAAGAAAGGACTTATGGAGAAGATCAAGGATGCTACTGGCCTTTGAGCAGTTTATCATTGTATGTAGTTGTTAGCAGTTAGTAATCATGAACGAAGTGCGTTATGAATCATCAGAATTGTGATGTACAAATCTGGGCGTCATGTAAACGAACATACTAAGATCGTCTAAACCGATTTCGGAGGTCGACTGACATGTCCGCTCACGCTGGGTTGTTGGGCTATACGCTTATTGACACAAATGCTGCTAATGCACTCACGGCCGCCGTCGCTGTCGGCCGCTGACGTGGGTCACAGCTCGGTCTGCAGTCGTGGATGACCGAGCTCGGATCACTCATTGAGGAAGTTGAGGCGTATCAACGATCAATCTACCACAAGTAGCCCTCAAATTATAGTGTAGTCACGCTTTTGAATCAGTTTCACCGTTCGACGTCCGGTCTGGACAGCGCTTTGTTTTTCGCTATTGGCCAGGTTTATCGGCACATTACACATAAAATAGGGGGTTGTTGCAATCGGGACAAACAAAAAAAAAATGAACTCGGAGTCTCAGAATTCTGGTCATACGGGAACAGTGCCGTAGCGCAGGTACGCAAGGACAGTCAAGTCAGTCTACGGCAGAAGAGATTACCATGATTATGCTTGATGTAGTATTAGTAGGAACGACTAAGAGTTTATGTCTACACACGTCTGGGGAGTTGGAATTAAGAGGCGTTGATTGTTCCTGCGCTACGGAATGTGTGCTTTCCGATCGAGACAGAGGGAGGAGGGTGAAGGGAGGTGAGAGGGTGGAAAAGAGACGGCCGTAAGAGTTTTTTCTATGTGAAACATACCATTGTCGATGTCTCAATAAAACTAGAGCCACATTTTTTTTAAATACTTTTTTATTGCCTGTACAGGGTCAAATGTAGATATATAACTTTCGAGTTAAGGTGCGAAAAGTAAAGTACTGCCTGTTCTGTTCGGGATATTTTTGATCGGATGGGATATCTTCCGAGCACGCGGATATCTCATATGTTTATGTGTATTTTGACGCTAGTGAACAAATACTACTGGAACAACCCCCCAAACCTTGCATACACAGCATGGACTGGAATATTATTTCTCTCTCCTCTCTCTCTTGACTCTTGACTCTTGACTCTTTAATCTTGGACGTTGAAGAATACCGGATACAGGATAAAGAATAGGGTTAACAGGGTTCAAGGGACTCAATTACGGTATAACCATTGAAATATCAGAAGCCGAGAGTTCACAGGGTAATCGAATGGTGAGACTATTCATATTGCCAGAAGAACAGATAAGGGACCAAAAGGGTATTTCAAGGGTAAGATAAAGGGCAAGCCGAGGGATACATGTGTTTCGTTAATAGCACATGTGCATAAATGTGCCTCGTATTTCGCGACTATCTTTTGTGTTGTTATTGTTTCACGCGTAGTGTTTTGGTTTCTTTATGTGATGTGATTATATCAGGAACCCGATATTAAAAGATACGATAAACATTAACCATCTGTTGTGTTCAGATCACCTTTTTCTTTTCTTGGCAATATCATACCGGAACCCAGATATTTCTCTCCTATCCCTCTCCTCTCCTCCCACCTCTGTCTGCCGCCCTTCTCCTGTTTCTCCTTCCCTCCCTCGTCAACCCTCTTCTCTCGTTAGGTGTGGCGTAACACGATGATGCCAACCTTAGGCGGCATGTGGCAGGAAGCACACACACGAGGGTGGAGGTCACTCTCTTGTTCTCCTTGCACAAGGAAGATATCCAACTTGAACGTGACTAGACTGCGAAACCCTCAATTGAACAGTAGTATGAATTTTGATCATTGACCCTGTATGCTTGATGTAATCTTTGTCAAGTCTGTCAACAGCTCTCTCCCTCTCTCTCTAACTGAGAGATAAAGAATACCGTCCCCCATCCCCCTCCCCCACCTGGTCCCTCTCAAATTGCTGGGTATTAGAACCAGACAAGTCATCTTTGTCCGCTGTATCTTTTCTTGTTCTTCCCTTCTCTCTCGATCGACACTGTGTTTCGCGCTGCCCAGTTCGTCAAAATAACCTCACCTTCTTTGACTTGACGGACACTTGACCTCTTTGGATCGACAAAATAACATGTACACTCTCACTGCAACTTTGGTGACTCTAGCGATCCTATCTCTTGTCTCGGCACAGACCTTCGCACCTGCCTACGAAGGATGTATCTTAGCTGCCGATGTGCCTTCGGGAGATAGTACAGGTGCTCAATCTTCAGGAAGTACTTGTGCTGTAAGTATCAATTTACCAGCTCCTTCACCTTGCCGTCTTAGTCTTAGCTCCCTCTCAATCTATCACTGTCTGATTTTCATTGCATATCGTCCAAAAAACTGACGTTTACCATAGTCAAGCTGTAGTACGACCTACGCATACTTTCTTACTTCAGGTTCAGATTGTATCTGTACCGATACAGCACCTGTCGCTACTTGGTACACAACTTCAGCAAGCAGTGCAGGTGGTTGTGCATCGACATCGGATTATCAAGTATGTATTGTCTCTTTACCCCACTACGATCCATCCTAACCTCACCCTCCCGCCCTTTTTTTCTGATTATCCTTCTGTTTAATGGAACAGGGGATGCATATACTGTATTGCTACGATAACTGACATTGTTTTCGCGATTTTTAGGTATACAAAGTATCATCTACATTCGTCTTTCAAGCCTGTTTATCAAACTTCCACGACGATCTAGGTCTAAAACACGATAACGAGGGCAGTCAGACGTCATTTGAGGCTTGCCTAGCATATTGTGACATCAGCGGTGCGGCTTTTGTTGCACCCTTGACAAATGGAGAGTGGGATTGTTGGTGAGTTCAGAGTTTTACAGTCTTGGTGATGGTTTTATTCGTTTCGTCCTGTTTTTTTATCTATTTGCCATCTCACCTCGACTCGTTTTGAATTACTTTGTCTCGTCTCGTTTCATCTTGTTCTGTCTTGCCTGGGTCTATCATGCCTCACGCTGTTCTGTCTTATCGCTAATCCCAATCACAGGTGCGAAACCTCGTACACGCCATTGGCATACAATACCTGTGGGCCAAGTGACCCACAAGTAGGAAACTACTTTGCCTACACGCACGATCTCCCTTCGGCTTCTGGCTTGACCCGTAGACGTCAACGTCGCAGCGTCCAAGAACAATTAAGACTGTCTCGTCTTGAGGCTCTGCGTAGACCTTGCCCCGGTGAGATGGAGGCTTGTCTCATTCCTGGATCAGATTCTTTCGAGGTTTGTCGCTTTTCATGTTCCCATTTCCATAGTACCCGACTTCTTCCTGGACAACATCCTATAGAAGGTGAAATACGCGCTAAATATCGAATAATAGTGTATTGATCCCAAGACTGAACTCGAGTCATGTGGAGGTTGTCAGACTGGATACTGGGACAAAACTCGAATCGACGCGTTAGGAACAGAGTAAGTCGCCACTCGTAAACCGCCACTCCCACTCCCACTGACACCAAAAAACAATCCACTCGGCCTTGCTGACACGTGTGCCTTTCAGCTGCACATTGATTCCTGGAGTCTTGAGCGACGCAGTCACCTGCTTGAACGCTAGCTGCCATGCTTACAGGTGTGAACCAGGGTGGCGATTGGTCGACGGGGATTGTATCCCGCTCTAAGCTTGACGTTTTTGGCAAAGTTGGCACGAGAGAGAAAATATAGAGAGTGAGAAGATCAAGCGGACTTTTCGGTTTTTGGGGTATCGAACAATCTTCATGTAGCAATTGAACATTTGCAGTTATCATCAAATAGAGTAGTATCATAGCGTTTTTGAGAGACAATGCACCGTGTGCGGCTATCATCGTGGTTCCTACAGCATCAACAACGCCGCACGCTCACTTCTGCAGTCAGTACGTCAGTTTCCGATATCGAGGATCCCTTGGTAATAGGAAACCGTTGCCATCATGAGATCACGGCTGCCTGTTCAACTCCTCTAGACTATCAGACACCGACATGTCATCATAAGTTCGCCGCTAATCGTAGACCACAAGTTTACGCCTTCTCCTCTTCGACTGCCGCAGACGCCTCCTCTTTCAGCTCCGCAGGTGCCTCGGTGTCAGTAGCTACAGCAGGCGTCTCCTCGGTAGCTGCAGCAGGCGCCTCCTCGGTAGCTGCAGGCGCCTCCTCGGTGGCGGGTTCGTGGGTAGATGGAGCCTCGGCAGTGTCACTTCTGACGTCAGCTTCTATGGGGTGTCTTCTCAAAAGGTCTTACGCGGGGGCTGCTTCCTCTTTTGCTTTCTCCTTCTCAGCCTCAGCTGAGGTCTCCTAAGATGGGGTCAGGCCTGGACGACTCCAATCCGAAAGAAACTCACATTGACGGGGACTGGAGCAGCAGCAGTTTCCGGCTCCGCCTCAGCATTTCCACCTAGAGCAGCGTTCTTGGTCTGTGCATCTTCGAAAGCCGCCTTGAACAGGTTGGCATCTATTGAATCAGCATCGCGTTTAATATTCGATGTTCATCGTCAGACCTACTCTCAGAGTTACCAAAGCGGATCGCCAGAGTCTCAGAGCTAGCCACTTCCTCGGAATAATCGGCAGCGACGTTCCACACCCAGGATCGATCGGAGCCGACGTTGGGTGAAAGCTTCATATCGGCAGTAACTAACGACGCATGTTAGGGCGGCGAATATAGGTGTTAAGAGGACATACCCATGTGGTTTGCGCAGACTTTGAGAGTCTTGTCTCGTCGCATGACCAAACGAATCTTCTTGGTCTCTTTGTGTTGCAGCAAACGGACGTCACCAGTTCCACGCTCCTTCCACTCAAGATCGGATTTGATGAATCGGAACAGCTTGGCTCGCCTACCAATGTCGTCAGTGAAAGGCGACCAGGGGAGGGATTGAGTAGAGAAGCAGACATTTTGAAGAGAACTTCCTCATCCTCCTCGTGTGTCTTTGCATCGACTTGCTCAGTAAGCTTGATGACGGGCTCAAAATGGGGGTCGTGCTCCTCCTCAGTCTGCATTTGGGCACGACAATACACAGAGGCAAATTGTAGGTGGAGAGTATATGAGGAGTTAGATATGGCGGTGATCGGTAGAATCGGCCAAAGTTGAAGAGACAAAGCATATGTCAGCCAGTTTTCGGGGCAGTCTTACCAGGACAAGACGAGCCAGCTAAAGTTCACTCACAGCTGCGACGGGCTCAATTGGTTCAGCCATGATGCGAGTCTACCTAAGGATATCAGTTCAATTGCCGTGCTAAGAAGCAGGGCGTATTTCTCGCGTCCAGCACCAGTCGTGTATCGATCAGGTGTTTCGAGACTCACGGTGTGGTGAATGAGATGTGTTCGAAAAGGGGTATGGTGTCGAATAGTCAAAAGAACGAGTGGAGAAGGTCGAAGCGCAACGAAAACGCGTTGGCCAGGCTTCATGCGCGCCTAAACGCGAGGGCGTGGAATTCAAAAACTTAGGCTCGCAAGTCGCGTGCATCGTGTCTTTGGTCGTTGGAGAAACCAAGAAAGTGAAGGGTATCCTTTCAAGCCTGTGACTGCCTCGACTGACTCGACGGTTCCTTCTCCTCACCTCGTCGACAGCTGTACTTGTCAACGATGATCCTTCGGTCTCTCTCATTTTCCGCCTTGGTCCTTGCCTTCCTCACACTGTGCTCCGCACATCGTATAGAGATTGATCCAGGAGGCAAAGAATGTTTCTTTGAGACGCTACAACCTCAAGATCGAGTACGTGCAGGCATGAAAAACTGCTGTAGAGACTGATACACATCTGTAGATGACGGTCACCTACGAGGTTGGAGGGAGTACAGGCGGAGGACATCTTGATATCGATTTTTTCGTGAGTCTGCTGTATCCATCATCGTTGTTCCCGAAGCCTGTCTTCAGAATAATGACAGACAAGTTGCTGACCTGTGTTATGATAGGTGACTGAGCCTAGTGGAGACACAATCTATACCTCGTTCAAAGAACCTCAAGGAACGTTTTCTTTAGCCGCAGATAGATCAGGAAAATATACCTATTGCTTCAGCAATGAAATGTCCTCTTATTCCCGCAAAGTCCTCAGGTAAGATGCATCTCCTACTGGGAGAGGTCTCGCTTACGCATCGGCTGGGCAGTTTCAACGTCCATGGAGTGTTGTATGTGGGAGACGATGAGCACATAGCCCCAGTCGAACAGGAAATTCGAGATCTCAGTAGTGGACTGCAGCTGGTTAAGGACGAGCAGGCGTATTTGGTCGTCAGAGAAAGAGTGCATCGGAACAGTGCGTCCTCTTGCTATGGTCCAGAACGTACAGTTGCTGATTAGAATTTGGTCTCGTTCGCTAACAGCTGCTGAATCGACCGTAAGTCTTGAGACCTAGTCAGCCCTTTAGTTGCTAACCTGTGACATTTCCCTATCCGGCCCTCGTCTTATTATCTTTGCTCAACCCATCATTTTACTGTTCTCTCGTATTTCATACGGAACTTGCTCGATTTTGTCTCACATCTGACCTCCAACTTGGTTTCTCTCGCCACTATCACACCATCAACCCGACTCCATCCCTCTCTCTACCCTCACCACCCCAATCCTCTTGACTTCAACTTCGTTGCTCAATCCAGAACTCGCGTGTCAAGTGGTGGGCGATTGTTCAAACCATCATCCTCTTCTCGCTCTGCGCATGGAACGTACATTACCTCAAGAGTTGGTTTGAGGTCAAGCGAGTCTTGTAGGCATGCATTTCATTGGACAATATGTCTCATGGTCCTTAATGCTTCGTCTACGCCAAGCCCCTGTGGTCTAGTTAGAGGGACTGCTCGGCCATATGCTCGGTCCTGCGAAACTCATTCAGCCACGGAGAAGGGCACAGTGTGACGGTGTTAGGGAGACGGGATCGTTGTCGCTTATTGGTTACCGGATGCTTCTGCCTTGCCATACTATTCAACGGTAAACCCGAGGCAAACACAGGGGACGTCCAACAGCCCCGAGGTGGAGGATATCTTCCGGAGCAGTAGACTTGAATCGTTGAACATACTTAATCGATAAAGAAGTGATGACGTCATAGGCTGGACCGAGGTTGGCGAGACTTACCTCGGCCACCTCCACTTCATCCAACCACCTTATAAGTGGTTCAACTCCTTCTCCCTGCTCTTCATCAGACACGATCAATCAAACTTGATACCTTCTTACAACATCACCGCCAACTCTATATTGAGAATGCCTTCTATTCCACAAGTCACGCTAGCTGGCAAGTCTGTCGGCCAAATGGGGTGAGCTACTACATTCCATCTCTTCCTCCATCCAACCTATTTAAGCCCTCATCTACAGCTAGCTGGGGGTGAAGACGGACGTAGAGATCAGACATGGGCTGATCGACCTTAGATTTGGTTTGATGCAGCTCACTTGGACTCCAAATCCTCCTAGTGATGAAGTATCATTCGCAGCCATGAAGTGAGTTTTTCCACATGAACATGATCCTTTCGAATTGACGCACGTCGGACTATCAAATGTCCAATTACCCGTAATACCCTCTGACTAATATGCTGTTCTTGTTTAGAGCGGCTGCAGATGCCGGAGCTACAGCTTGGTCAACTGCTTGTTTTTATGGAAATGAAGAGAATCCTTGGGCCAATCTAGAGCTCATCGCGAGGTTCTTTAAGAAGGTCAGTTGACATGCCGATACTGTTGTTACCTGTCTATTTGTCTCTCGATTAGACAGTATCTGACGAGACGCTTTGTTATCTAGTACCCCGAGTATGAAGAAAAGATTGTTTTGGTGGTTAAAGGTGGTTTCCCAATTCCGTCGAAAGAGTGAGTTTCTGGACACCCTTTACCGTTTCATCGTCAATCCGCCTGCCTCTCTTTTCTCCGTCTCTTGTATTCTGTTTCTGTACGTTTTATACTAACCAATACATGATAGGGACTTGGTCAATAAATACCGCGAGGAACTTGTCAAGACAAAAAGTATCCTCGGCAACAAAGTGATCGATGTCTACAGTGCCGCTCGTCTACCTCCTGGTGTACCTCCTGAACAGGTCTTTGAGGCATTGAAGACACTCAAGGAAGAGGGTCTGTTCATTGAAGTAGGAGCAAGTGAGACTAGTGCTCCTACTCTACGCAAGGCTGCCAAGGTGAGTCACTCCGCTCTTTGACATCGATCCAAGTAATTTGTTGAGTGTACGATCTTGTTGCTGATTGCTTTGGAATTGTAGATTGTCCCCATCGCCATTATTGAAATCGAAGTTTCGTTGTGGTCATACGAACAAGAAATCCAAGAAGTCATCACTTGGTCCAAAGAGACTAAAGTTCCCGTCTTCTGCTATTCGCCACTAGGAAGAGGATTCATTACTCGTACATATAAGACTCCGGACGATATTCCCGATGGAGCATTCATCAAATACTTGCCTCGATTCCAAGGTAAAGCATTCTACGATAATCTCAAGCTAGTAGATCAGCTCGATGTTATGGCGGAAAAGAAAGGATTGACTACTCCTCAACTTGCCTTGGCCTGGATCTGCAACATATCGCCTTATGTAAGTCCCATCTCGTCTTTTGTCTCAAATATCAAGAGGCTGTCTCTTGGTATTTGTTGAAAGGCTGTACCCAGTCTTCTTGATAGGCTTTAGTGACTGTCTCAAAGATGCTGATTGGGATACTTAGAACATTCCAATCCCTGGATCATCCAACCCAGAGAGGGTAAAGCAAAATATAGAAGCGGCGGCTATCAAGCTATCCAAGGAAGATCTGGAGGAGCTAGATAAGACCTTATCTAGCTTCCCACCGATTGGTGGAAGGTATCCGGACGCTATGAATGGGCTGCAGGTGAGTTGCTTCGTATCGTCGTAGCCGCAAGAACGCGAGCTGACTATGGTTTAGATGCAGTAAAGTCATTAGTCCGATGCAATTAGTTTGGGTTCTCGTAGAGTAGCTCGATAGAAAATATCGTTCCATGCATATGCAAAAGTTTTGTGGCAGCGGAATTATCAGAGATAATCTAAATAACGGTTTGACTAAATACAGTATGTCGCTGGAAGTGTCACGGGATACAGTGGTGTACAGAGAGATCAGATTCAGTCAAGTAAATATGACTTACCGAAATGACGTCGGAATGGAAAAATAGCCCGCGGATACAGGCACGAAATAACCTCTCCCGAGTCAAGGGGGTGGGAGCGCAGAACAGGGAAAGTGGAGGTTTGTCACCCGATCGTTTTACGTTTTTCTTTATTTCTCGATTGCTGCATCTTGACGGCATCTCCCTCATGAGAAGAGATGGGCCCACTTGTTGGGTGGTTTGATCATGTAGTCGTCGTTATAGGATACAAAGTGGAATATGGGGAACTCGTATCACACTGTTGGATTTCGTCATACCGGGTAACAAGAACACTAGGTGGTACCGTCCCGAGACCTTTGATGCGGTCGTACGTTCCCGCGCAAAAGCACCAATAATATATATATAGATTGATCGTCGGGGATTTTATCTGAAAAGTGATCGTCTTTTTTGTCTTTTTCCTGTTCAAAGTTATACTTTTCGTCATAAAGTGTTCCCATTACGGAGTAACTTCAACGAATCTAATCCAGCATTGAAACTATCCAGAGGTAGACTCTGTTCGATATTTACAAACTACCTCTGTATCCTCCCTCGTCAACTATCACCTACGCCTGTCCACCCGAAAAGAGCAAAAAATCGAGCCAGTAATCAGTTTGTTTCACTTTGACACTCTCGAGAAAGAAAGAAAGAAAGAAAGATTGGCAATATGTCAAGATCTACACCTAGTACTCCAGAGACGGCAGCGTCACGAACCTTGGATATACCAAACCATCTACCCATTCGACAATCTCAATCTCCATCACCTCCTACCCATACTCTACTTGGGCCTCCTCTAGCTTCCCCGCAATCTCAATCTCGATTACCTCGCTCGCAGTCTCCAGGATCTCCAGTACCTCAACCTCAACCTCAATCGTCTAATACCAGTGACGATCGTTCAAGCTCAACAACGATATCAACAGCAATCACTCGAACTCCATCAGTCCCTCGATTAACCCGAAAACTACCGCCAGCCTTGACAGAGTCATTGGAATGCCTAGCTTCCAACGCGACTGATTCAGGCCATTCACGATCCAGTTCCGATAATCACTCGCATTCGAATCCAGCGGAGCTTAGTCCAAAGAACGAATCATACGTACTGGACGTTGCAACACCCCTTCCAACTTCTTCAGATTCTTCGTCTCAGCAAGCTTCTACTGGACAGTTGCGTAAAATCTCTATTGGATCAATTAATAAATCATCTATCTCTTCGCCACTTCCACTTCCAATCGAACACGAACAGAGCCTTATGGGATCACCTAGAATGTCTTCTCGACCTTCGACTGCTGATTCTTCAATAATCACTCCCTCTTCCTCCCTCCGAGCTTTCGCACGCCATTCCTTCGCCCGATCCTCTCTCCCAAACTCAAACGCAGACTCATCGCCTGTAGCATGTTCATCAGGCTCAACCTCAGCCTCGGTATGCGGAACATGGCCTGGACTAGACGATCATCCACACGGCGCATCTGCTTCTCCTTCCCGTTCGGGTCGAACAAGAGAGTCGCGTAAAGAGAAGAAAGCGAGAAAAAGGGCAGAACAAGAAGCGTTCGATATCGATACTCCCCCTAGCATGAGAGAGCTGTTTGAAGCTAGTATTCTAGAGGTCGTCGATGAGGCTGGAGCGAGTGTCAAGTTCGGTGATCTTGTTAGAAATCGAAAGACAATCGTAGTCTTCATTAGGCATTGTGAGTCGAAACACAGCTGGAATTAAGCAGATGGGACACAACTGACCATGATTCCTTCAGGGTTCTGCCCGCTCTGTGCACAGTATATGAACTCGATCTTGGCGGAAGTCTCGCTGGATGCACTACAAGAAGCTGAAGTCGATCTGATCATCATCGGTAATGGTTCAGCCAAGATGCTCAATGGCTATCGCAGTGAGTCTGAGTTTTCCTCATCGCCTGACAATTGCTGACAGAGTTAGACAAAGCATTCAAATGCCCTTTCAAGATGTACACCGACCCGACCCTTGCTCTCTATCGCAAGCTAGGACTCACTCGACAGACAGGCAATGCAGGTCCCGACACAGACAAGGGCGCATACTTGATCCAAACGCCTCTCGAATCGACCATCCAGACGATCAAGAGAGCGACTCAAATGCCACTTCGCAATCCTGGACATTTCACCCAACTAGGCGGAGAGTTTATATTTGACAGTACACTCCAGGTCTCCTATACTCATCGAATGAGTACCACGCGCGATCACGCACCGATAAGAGATGTCTGTGAGGAAGCTGGCGTGCGCCTAGAGTTCATTCATTATGAACCTGGAGAAGCACCACCACCTGTGCATCGTTATTCGTGGAGTGCTGCCATGGGAGGACTGCAAGAAGAAGAAGAACAAGGTGGTGAGGCAGGTGAAGACGACACGAATGCTTGGCTGGAGGAGAGGGATCGCCAGGTGGAAGCAATCAAGACTCTGCGTCGACAACGTCGGGCTGGTTATCTCTCGGGCATGTCAGTGATTGAAGGAAAAAAAGTTCCACAGGTTCAAAGCTGTGATGTCAGGATTGTCGGCCAGGATGATGTGGAAGAGGCAGAGGAGCGGTTCGGTACCATGGGAGTGGCTTATTAGGCGATGTAGAATAGTCGACTCAAGGATGAGGTGTTTTAGTGTAGTGTTGTAATGGACAATGAGGTATAGCTAGCGTCGATGATGTATGGCATTTGCTGAACTTGCTGAAATTGGCAATGAGCGGGCACACCTGTGCTGAGAGATTATTATAGTCCTCAGCAATCAGACCTGCACTTTGCCTACTGCCCAGATGATACAGGGTATCATGATACTGCATGTCGTCTGGTATTCATTACTCGCGCTATGCCTTGGGACCTTTTCCACCTGGTATTAACTGATATATGATCAGCGTTGGTCGCGACGTGTATATTGGTATTACAGGATAGAACGCATAGGAATGTAAAGAGGTAATCGATGAATAGGCAGAGTAAAAGGTAGCTAGGCATCGTGATGTGAGACGTACCATTGCGATGTTATTCCCATTGAGAAGTGTTTGACCCAACTCTGTTTCTGATATTCCCTCTGGTGTGACGGCGCTGTACGATTCGAAAAGCAACAAGGATATTGAGGAAAGAGCGAGAAGAGTAGATGATGTAAGTCGTAGGTAAGGGTGGATTGGTATGGCGCGAACGAGACGAAGGAAAAGTGTAAGGGCGAGAGAGACCAAGAGCACCATCAAGGGCGAACGATGAGAGTACAAAGAGTATGAGTACATGGATCGAGGGAGGTAGATAGTGGATGGATGAAAAAGTAGAGTGAACAAGTAAGATCAGCCAAAATATCATCCATCCTGTTCGATATAGGAAAAATGCTAGAACAGGACGTACTACTCTTTAACATCCTTCAGAACCATATCTAATCCATCATCAGCCTCTTGAATCAATATGAAAGAGAGAAAAGTCATCAGAAGAGAGAAGATACTTACTAACGTAATCATCGAAACCCATCAGAGTACCAACAAACTCTCGTTCGTTCTTCATCAAAACCCAGATGGAAGATCCGATACATCTATCCACTAGCTCAAGAGGAAGGATGGTCGATGCCATCGCGAATACCGAGACTAGATCAATGGGTCGTAACTAGTTTTGGGGAGAAGAGTCGATTGTTCAAAGTGTTTGGATGATTGACGGTTTGTCGATAAAGAACGATTGCAGTTCAGTTGAATAAACGAGTTTGCGCAAAGTTCAACTTTCAAGTCGGCGTTTTTCCAGTTCACTTTACTTGTTCCTTCTTCACTTTCTTCGTTGTCCTCGATCAGATATACATTTTTGATACGAGAGCCTAATCACTGACCATCCCGCTGAAGTTTCTCACTCTGGCGAAGACTCGGCAGGTGTTCATTTATATTCATACATTCTAACTAATCACTCTAAATGATGGGAACCCGGGTAACCCTCCTGCCCTCCCCCCTTCCTCCTACACAATTATCTCCTGCCCGAACCTCCGCGACCCAACGTTGACCAGTCATATTTTGCATACTTGGCAGCCAACCAAGTGATCTAATTTCTCTTCTCTTCAGAACCTCAATAACTACATATACTACTGTACAAAGAATCTTACTCGGTGAGAATGGTTACGTTACTGAACCGGATACTGAGAATGAAGGAATACGTTACATTCAACATTCTGGAGATCCCCGTGTTGCCGTGTATCTATTACATATCGATTGAAACAAGTCTATTACTGGTGTTTGACACGGTGACGAGCCCCACTGATGATGCAACAGAGTGAGGCTGTAATGCAGATTTTGTGCTTACAACAGGTTGATCAAGGAGAGATGCCATTGGTGTTTACGACATATATAATCAAGGAGGTACATGTACCAAAATTACAGGTGAGTATCTCACACTACCTACTCACTAATACTCGTTCAGAGCGGTGAGAGTCATTTGTGCGGATCGGCGTAGCGGGCATTCACGGCTTTTCTCCTGACCGAAAGGATGGGGGCAGCAGAATGTCAAGACTTCCACGAGCTATCGGAAATCCGACGCGCTCCATGGAAGAAAAACTACTTTAACGGGCTATGATGTGATCCCGACAAGACAAGAAAAGGCTGGATTCTCGAGCGTCGAATGTCTTCGCCTTGAATCGAGCGACTGTTAAGGATCATGCATGGAACTTGGAAGAGTTGTTTAGGACCTACTCAAGTAAGTTGCAACGATCGAAAGGTGGCGTGAGTGGCAAGGCGTGGCTTGTAGATCAGACTGGTTCAAATTAATGGCGCGCTGATCAATCGATCAAGGAAATGTAACGCGACTGACCATTTACCCCTAGTTCGTGCGGGTCGAGCACTCAATTATGGAATGCTACAGTAGTTCAATGGTCAAACATTATCAACATCCCGCGACTCTGTTCGCTTTAATCTTGTCCAGTTCAATCCTCGTAGGTGCCGTAGGAGTGATCATCAAAACTACAATCACACATCGTGCACGCGAGGTAGTACGGAATGAAGAAAAGGGAGAACAAGATGGCGAGAAGAAGAAAGAAGGTGGAGCTAGAAGATTGAGAAGAGCACTTGTTTTGAGTCTCCTTACTTCGGATGCGCTGATTGCGTAAGCCCAATTTGATGTGATGGGAAGTTGCCAAGCTGATGAGCAGAATGAGTTCAATCGGACCTGCGGCAAGTGGCGTTTCAGGTGAACCAGTGACGGATAAGGGATGCGAGTCGCCTGGTTTCTTACTTGCTACAGCATTATGGTGGTAAGTCGACCTTTTGAACCAGCTGACGTTAGGCAATATGGCTTCTC
Source organism: Naematelia encephala (assembly GCA_002105065.1). Classification (NCBI taxonomy): domain Eukaryota; kingdom Fungi; phylum Basidiomycota; class Tremellomycetes; order Tremellales; family Naemateliaceae; genus Naematelia; species Naematelia encephala. The sequence continues at coordinate 295,331 of MCFC01000009.1, forward strand.
CCTGGTATGTGCTTCCTTTCAAAGGAATGAGAACTTACCGGTCAGGCAATCGCTATCACGACATATGTGGCACTGCGCCACCCGCTTTCCTCGTTCAAGGTCGCCGCTGAGAAACGTGCCGTCGAAATCATCGTATTGATCGTTGTGATTGGGATCCTGCAGGCCGTTCTGTGGAGGATCCTGCGTGGTGTGAGTCGATCCCATGGCAGGGCAATATGTAAGCTCACAAAGTGTAGTTTGAGGTGTGGGAGTGAGTAACGTCTCAGCGGTGCTAAGTCTCAGGGATTTCTGTTTCTACGCACCACCTTCGCACCTGGCTGCAGAGTTGCTTCAGTTCATCCCAAGGTGAGCCACATGTCAGGACTGAAAGTTGACAGCCCCAGGATCACCGTGTCACTGATTGTCATATCAATCTACGCTCGCCTTGTTTCTTTCCTTAATCGCCCAGACTTATCTTCCGCGTACCTCCCATCACCTCAACTTCAACAGACTCCTTCCACAGATCCTATCCCACCATGGGAGAGAATGACGATTCCTGATTTCTCGACGCTCGAGGCCGATGGAGCAGTACGTGGACGACCGAAGAGTTCAGGTGGAGCGTCGGTGGCGAGTCTAGTGCGCGTGTTCGGAAATCGACGACCCGTATCAGCAGGTTCAACTTGGTTCACAGGAGCAGAGACTGAACTCAAAGTGGAAATCCACGCTGCCGGTGTAGAGACCGGACTTGAACTCAAAGTGGAAATCCAAACTGTGGAACCTGCTTTGACTCGTTCAAGAGCAAGTAGCCAGACAATGGTCGTTACGGAACTTGGAAGTCTGGATGAATTCAAATTGAAGCCAGAGCAAGATACGGATCATTTATCTATCGCCGAGACATTGCATACGACTAGAGATGATCCTGAAGTGGCTTCTTTCCGCGGCATGCTGGATTATATCCCAACGCACTCGACAACGCTGTATCAGTCTCCATCAATGGATGCGATACCTCGACCTTCGACACCGGATGAGCAGGTCGAAAGCATGGCAAGCTTTATGAATCGTCAGATGATATATTATATCATATGGTTTCCTCTGACTGTAAGTCACCTCGTATCTAAATATCAGCTAAAGAGGGTAGCATCTGACTATATGTGGCATGGCCATGTGAGTTAGATATCCAGATCTTAAACTGATGTCAGATTTCGATTCGTGTACTGTGAAACGACGGGGAAAGATGGCCCAGTCATGCAGGGTCTGACTTTGGTAATGATCATGGGACAGGGTATAGCGGATATAATCATTTTTGGTCAGTAGTTTATTTACCATCCGAGACTAGTTGTACTGACTATCAAGTAGGCTTTGTGGAACGTCGGTATGTCTTGAATCCTTACTTATCCTGTCTCTGTCTCTTTATCTTTGTCTTTGTCATGGAGTTTCTTCTTTCCGTCTCGTCTTTTGACTGCGGTAGCTGACTCGACGGCTCGCTCAGAACGCAAATGGCATATAAAAATGAAATAGCAGCTTGTAGTCCGGGAACAGACCAGGGTCCTAAATGAATAATCGTATAACATCTACTTTACTTGACATCTCCCTGCCAAAGCGCTAGAAAGGATCAGGCCTACCGTGGGATAATGAATTCGTCCTACAAAACCTCCACCGGATACTTTCGGCACGGTGTTTCGGCAGCAGTTTACCCTGAGACGTTAGATTTAAACTCGCGGCATCAACCACTGCCGGACCTTCCATCTTCATCGCAACTCTCCCCTCCTCCACATACTCTGCAAGGTATATAAACACGTATCAGAACGTGAAAAGAAATGTCATCTCTCTCATCTCTTCTCATACCGAGTCACATCTCACGTCTTACCACTTTTGCTCACTCTGACACTGAACTACCTCTCATCTCTTTCTTCTGTATTACCCCACAACAGCGAATACTACTACTGAACACGATATGCCTGCTACTACCACGTTGGCTGGGAAGGAGATTGGAAGGGTCGGGTTGGGGTTGATGATGCTTACTTGGGGTGGTGATCTACCTACCGATGAAGAAAGCTTCACAGCTATCAGGTGAGTTTGGTGTACAACTTTTCTTACCCTCACCAACTTGTGTCCTCTCTCTTCCTCCTTCTCCTCCCCTCCTCCTCCTCCTTCTCCTCCTCCTCCTCTTCCTCATTCTCGTCCTCTTTCTTCTCCTTTTCATGTTCGTACTCTTTCCTCTCTCTCTCTGCCTCTTCCTTAGACCTTTTTCTTTCCTTCTTCTAAATGTGTATCTCCTGCCTTCCTGATAGTCTCAGACATGAAGCTGACCCCTACCCAGAACAGCAGTAGACAACGGCAGCAACTACCTCAACTCAGCCACATTTTACGGTCATCCAGAGAACCACGAAGCAGGCCTACAACTCCTCAATCGATTCTTTACCGCTTATCCCGAGTACGCAGACCGGGTCATCCTTGGTGTCAAGGGCGGGATCTTTTATGAGAAACGAATGCCTAGTGGAGAGTGAGTAGTATTCTAATGACCGTGATTGAATGACCTGGGACTGAATTCCCGCGTTTTTGAAATGAGAGCATTGCTGATTGCTGATACACTTTATCAGGCTGGAGTTTCTACGAAGCGACTTAAAGAGAGCTTATGAGCATTTGGGCGATAAAAAGAAGATTGATATATTTGAGATGGCGCGTGTCCCTAACGACCTGTAAGTCTTCAACACCTCATCATCCGTTGATGTATCTCACTTACTTGGTCTTGTTTTAGGCCTATCGAAGAAACCATCAAGAATCTCGTGATACTCAAAGAAGAAGGTTACTTCAACCATATTGGTCTAAGTGAAGCCACGGCCGATACCTTATCTCGAGCCCACGCCGTCTATCCTATCGCATGTGTAGAGATTGAACTATCCCTCTTTTACCTCGAGCCATCGGTCCTCGAAACGACCACACTGGCCGAGAAACTTGGAGTAGCGATCATAGCTTACTCGCCACTTGGACGAGGTTTCTTCAGCGGTAAATATAGGAGTATCGATGATTTCCCTGAAGGAGATATACGGAAAGTATACCCGAGGTTCCAAGGCGACAACTTCAAGAAAAATTTGGAATTGGTAGACAAGGTCGCTGAGTTGGCTAAGAAGAAGGGAAGCTCGACAAGTCAGCTCGCCCTGGCTTATATCATGCATATCTCGCCTGTGGTAAGTCAAGTCTCCTAGCTAGACTGTTGAGATTCAGTGTGCAGAAGTAGAGGTCTAATAGTGGGTTTAGGTCGTACCGATTCCGGGCTCGTCCAACCCTAAGCGAATCATCGAGAATATTGAAGCGGCGAATATCGAGCTCACCGACGAAGATGTCAAGCAGATTGACGAGATACTGAAGACGTTCGTCACTGCTGGCGACCGGTACCCGGACTACGCAAAGTCGTTCTTGGTACGTCGACTAGAATTTACAGCTTACATGAGCTGACCGGCCTCAGATGAAGTGAACGCTTGGGCAAATCTACAAGTATTCATTGAGAATTGGATGAACGGATACAATCAAATCATCGCGAATGGATGGGAGGATGGGCGGATATGTTGGAATGACTTTTGGATAGCTTGAAACTTGATGCATAGCGGTCTGATATGACCAGGAGGCAGAATATTTTGGCTTGTACACTTCATGTCCACCTATCGTTCGTATCCACACCTTTTCGTTCTTTCTCCAACATCTCATCAAACTCTCTTTGTTCCCTAGTCCGTTCATCCTCGACCTTTAGAGCTGAAGCTCCTGTCGCAGCTCTAGTACCACCTGCACCTCCTATGGGACTCGCAGCTCTGAGTTTATCCCATGTACTAGCTGTCTTGCTACCGACTTGGCTCTGAATCGGTGTTGGTATATCCCCATCGGTATCTAGCGTAGAGCTATCAGGTACCAATCCATCGTACTCTTGAGATTGATCTCGATCTCCATCAACGGATTGTTCCCATGTCGATGTCGATGAAGAAGGGGAGGAAGAGGGGGAAGAAGGGGGTGGGAATCGGCCATTAGGACCTCTGGGTATATCATTTACTACTCCTACTCGCTTGATACTCTCCAAACGCATCTTCTCTTGACTTTCTCGTGCAATCTCTGCAAATACTCTCATTTTTCTATAGTTCCATCGTCAGAATACTATGCAATAGATACAGTCCAAAGTAGAAGTGATAGGGAAGGTATGAAGACTCGCAGCATATATGTAGAGTCGATGTGAATATAGACAGACTGACCTCTGTGAATCTGGCATATTTTGATTGACCTGCATCGAAGCCGCAACTCCACCAGCTGTAAAACCAACCAAAGACCCCACACTACCTGCTCCTATCGCCGCGAATAACCTCGCTGCGAATCCATATTGAGGTGCACGAGCTCGGAAAAGAAAGTACGTTCCCGTTGAAAATAATATTGAACCGATCTAGAATCAACGTTAGCTGACCCCAGTGTGTCTGTCCCCTTTAGAACAGAAAAAGAAGCTTACAGTTGAGCCCATAGCGACGGTTCGATATGATTTTTTCAGCACCTCCAAGTCCGCTTGAGATATTTCTCCTGCAAAGTTTCAGCTGATGTAGGTAGTGAGGAAACGACAGACAAGACAAGGGAAGAAAAGGGAATGGAACGGGATGAAATATAAGGCAAGAGAAGACATGACTGACCAGAATCAATATGTCGCTGTATCGCTTCTTTGGTGGCTGGTATACTCATCGGATTGGTAGGGAATGCCCCTCCTTCTCGTGACATCTTGGACGATGATTCAAAATCTAAGCAAATGTGTACTCTAGAAATGACATGGTCGAATCGTCGATCCCGGTGACGGTTAAGAAGCGGAGTTCAGTTGATCTCCGTAGAGAGCTATACTCTTCGACTGATCTGCTCGATCCAATTGACCCCCAGCAGCGATGTTCATACAGCTTGCTCTTCTCTGCCTGACATGGACCATCTCCGCCAGACCTTTGTTCACTGATGTACCCCAATTGGTCCTCTCCAAATCCGCTCCTCGGCCTCTGGTGATCTGGTACGTCTCGTCTCATTCCATGGCTGATGGGGAAAAGGCATGGACTAGGTGATACAGCACTATCAGAAGGGATATCATCATTTATAGAAGATATCAAGACTGCTCATCCGGGGATATTCATCTATTCAGTCCAAATACCCCTGAACGGCACTTTGGACGAAGAGCGTAAAGCTGGATTTGTGAGTCTGGTTTTCTTGTTCACCTCCACCACACCTTTCTTCCTATCACAAGGCTGATATCCGTCGCGTAGTATGGAAAGGCAGAAGAACAAGCCAAGGAGGGTTGTGATCAGATCAATTCGGTGAAAGAGCTTTCGGATGGGGTGAGTTGAATCGGTTGAGAAAAAGAGAGAGAGAGAGACGCTGATGAGATCTCTCGATGATAGTTTGACGGTATGGGGTTCTCACAGGGTGGACTGTTTCTGAGATCATATGCCCAGTATTGTGACGGACCACCATTGCGGAATCTCATCACCGTGAGTTGAGTCTCAGATCTCTGCTTTGGGCCTTTCGCCTTTCCGCTCGCATCTCCCAAAATCCAATACCAAATCGTACCATCACTCTCCACTTCCCTATCACCTACTATCACCTTCATATCACCTATCACCTATCACCTATCACCTATCACCTATCACCTATCACCTATCACCTATCACCTATCACCTATCACCTATCACCTATCACCTATCACCTATCACCTATCACCTATCGCCTATCACCTATCACCTATCACCTATCACCTATCACCTATCACCTATCCCCAATCACCAATCACCTGAAACTTCTCCTCGTGTCCATCTACAACGCTAACTTACTACTCCTTTTCTCAAAGTTCGGTACTCCACACTACGGCATCTCCTCTCTGATCCCTTGTCCGACCCCACCATCCCTGACCTGCCTCTTAGCTGCCCGTGCTGCCCGAGCAGGCATATACACCTCGTGGGCTCAATCCCACCTCGTTCAAGCTCAATATTATCGTGATCCAGCCCGCCTCGAAGAGTTCCTAGATACTAATTCGTACTTGCGAGATCTGAATGCAGAGGGGTACAGACTTGCTTCTGAAGGTGAACCAGGAGGTATCCAGGATGGTGGGAAGGGGTTGAGAGGGATTGAAAATCTCGTTGCGGTATTGTTTGATGCTGATCGTTAGTTTTTACAAAATAAATCACAAGAATGACAATCCCAATCTCAATCCCAATCCCAATCCCAATCAATCCGACTAAAATATCATATTTGTGAGCTGATAAATGTTTTACTTGTAGGTACCGTATCTCCAGCACAATCAGCACATTTCGCCACTTATTCTCCAGAGAATAAAACTCTTATCATACCACTGGAACAACAACGACTATATACTGAAGATTGGATAGGCTTAAGAGCACTTGATGAGCGTGGTGGATTCGTCCGTGAACATTGCCCAGGTGAACATATGGATCTTGGTACTGGCGATTGTGGTATGCGTATGGTTGAAAAGTATGTTGGAGGGCAGAACGGTCTGGCATCTGTTTAAATCTGTCAAATCTGTTGTATCATTTACTATGTATGCATGTACCGTACCGTACAAAATCACTCTTGATAGTAGTCACGTCCCAGATCAACCAAAAGAATAATCCCTCACAAACTCCACCGTGAAGCTTATACCCACCCAACTAAAGCTTGTACACTGTCCCTTCTGAGAACATGATCATATTACGTTCTCCCATCTTCTCCAAAGCGACTCTAGCCTCTCCAGTGCCAAACATGTCTTCGTTAGTCAGACCTTCATTGATCATCGGCACAAGTTCAGTCATCTCGACAATCCCATCGGCTCCAAGCGAAGTAGTGAAGACGTGATCGAGTCGTGATTGGAACATATCAAGTCTGTTCTCGCACGTCAGCTAACATTCTTACTTGAATCAAGGCCCAAGGCCGAGATAAGAAATGGAAAGAGAGCTCACCTCTCCGCTGAGATATCTGTTGTTGAAAGCTCATCCTGCGCCAGCGCAGCCTCAGCTCCATCCATATCCACATCATCCTCTGCATCATCACCCTGAACAGGCTGTCGACTAGGACCAGGCTGTCCATCTCCTTCCAGCCGTCTAGATTTTTCTTGTGCCCGCCTTCTCTGCTCGTCCGACACTCCACCTTCTTCTTCCCCTTCCTCCTCGACATCCTCTTCCTCCTCGTCCGCGTCAACCTCGATAGACTGCCCATTAACGAGCTTGCGCTTCTTTCTCCGTTCAGGACGAACAACCTCTTTAAACAGCGCGAAACGCAGGATCTCTTCGGCAGCAATGGCGTCTCGCTCATCGACGTTGGTGCTCAATCGCGCTTTTGCATGTGCTGTCGACAGTCGAATCAGGGTTTCCAAAGTACGTGCCGTCAATGGCGAAGTCTGAACAGTCAGATTCTTTCCTCCTTCACCTGATAGAGGCTCACCTTCTTCTGATTCCCCGCAAGATCGTCGTTTCTCAATCCAGAGTACACGCTCACAATCCAGTCCGCCGCCGCCTTGGTGAGAACAGGATGACACCTGTTCTTGGCATATTGGATATACTTTTTGACAAATGCGATGCTCAAAACCTCCTTCTTCTTGTTCGCCCCACGCCCAGAAGATGTCGTTACTCCACCGTGTAACAGCGGATTGAACTTCTCGAAGACTGGCGTTTCGGTTGTCCGAGACTCGGCCTCTTCGCCTCCCACGTCGAGATGCTGGACGAGATTTTCCACTGGAGGTTGACCCTCTTCGACACCCGGCTGAAGGTACCGGTGCATCCGCAAAACATGTTCCGATATGGCTCGATCGCGCTGTTCATCCGTATCGTCCGTGACGACGAACAGCAAGTCGAAACGGGAGAGAAGGGAATCGGGCAGGGCAATGTTCCGGTGAGGGTCTTTGTGTACGTCGTACTGATTGTCAGCTGAGTTAAACCGTGAATCTCACTTGTCCATATATGGGGTTGGCAGCTGCGATGACACTGCATCGTGCATTGAGCGACGTGTGAATACCTGCCTTGGCGATGGTGACGGTTTGCTGCTCCATGACTTCATGAATTGCCACTCGGTCCACCTCAGACATTTTGTCAAACTCATCAATACACACAACACCTCGGTCCGCAAGAACCATGGCACCAGCTTCAAGTCGTCTTTCCCCTGACAATATCAGCCAAGCTAAACTTTCAACCCACCTGTATCCTTGTCTGTAGTAACAGCAGCAGTCAGACCGACACCAGACGAGCCTCGACCCGTGGTGGCGATTGCTAATGGTGCAGTATTGAGCACGAAACGCAGCATTTGACTCTTTGCCGTTGACGGATCTCCGACCATGAGCACGTTAATGTCTCCTCGGATGTGAGCGCCATTCTTGAGGTTCTTCTCCTCTCCGCCAAGCAAGAGGAGCAGGATGGCCTGTTTAATGTGGTCAGATCCGTAAATTGAAGGTGCTAGTGATTGCGAGAGGAGGTTGAAGATGTTTCGTCGCTTGGACAGCTTGTTAATGTTGCGGATATCCGTATCGGTGAGGGGGCTCTGTGCGATGCCTCCACCCTGTTTTGACGAGAGCAGGATGACGTTGTTGGCGATAATCGAGGTACTGTATGTCAGTTGGAAACGGACAAATTACCTACCTGAACCCCCGTGCACCCTGTCCTCCTCCAGAGCTCTTGAAAACGCCGACCATTTGTATCCGATCTCCCGGCTTGCAGCAATCCACCAAATCGTCCGCCAACACTACTTCGACACCACGCGGCAGCTGTCCTGCAGGTGCACGCTCTGGCATTTCCTGTATGTTGATCGTTTGGTGATCCCTGAAGGTTGACAAGCCATACTCCATCAAGAGCGGATTGCCTTCACCATCGTCTTGTGGGATGACAGTAGTCGAGCCAGTAAGCGTGGAAGAAGGAGCGATAATTGTGGCATCATGGTAGCTACGCGAGTGGAACTTTTGAGTCTTTGGAGCGTAGTGAATCGATTTGAGCATCTTTGGCCGGACCAGCGAGCCTGGACGATCAGTATTGTTTGGAAGTTTAAGGACGCACATCTCGTAACGATACCCTCAAGAGAGACCATCTTTCCAATCTGGTGGCTGCGAAGTGTTCGAGGGTTGCAATGTTGCTGTCCGAAAGATCCGCGAAGCCCGACATAGTCTAACATGAGCTACAGTAATAGGGAGGTAAACTCACATTCATTGCCGGCGATTCTGTGCTTTATGGGATCGTGAATGGCTTGAACGAGCTGAAGTAGGGCAGCATCAAAGGCGGGAAGGTATGCCATTGGCTCCAGTAGAATTCTACAACTGTCAGAGACGATCTTACTTTTGCGCTTCTAAACTTACCCATCGGCGTACGTCCGGTCATAGTCCCGCAGGTCATCCAGATTGACGATCAACCGCACCTGTTCAATATCGAGCATGCGTCGAATAGCCTCGCGGTAGTTATAGTTGGTTTGTGTCTACACTTGTCAGCACTCACAAGGTGTATGAGAGGTTTGAGCTGACTTCGTCATCTAGAAATTCGACGAATTGTCGAGCGCGATCTCGCATGAGGTCGTCGGCTAGGATAGGAGCCGCATCCTGTGTTGAGAACTCTGCCATCCTGCTTTATATGTACGACTGATGACGGACAACTTTATAGACAGTCGGGCAGCACAAAGGGGCAATGGACCTGTTGCTTGTAGAGGAGTAAAGATGAGTTGGACAGGTGGAGGGAACAAGATGAGTAGACGCGTCGGATGGGAACGCGTCTCAGGGCTCGGGATAGTCTGACGTGGATCTTTGATAACGCTGATTCCGTATACTGTGGGGTCTCCAGGTCGTTCGGTCTCCAGGTTTCGAGATGCTTCGACGCCGTCAGGTTTCTCCTCGTCGTCGTTAAACCTGTGTTTGAGCATCTCCCGTTCATCACTAATAGATACTCGTATTCACTGAACACATTGAAACTATATCAAGCGACCGCTCAAGTTTAACTAAATCTCTCAAGATAGAAGAATATGTCTGACGTGAGTCGCCATCCTCCGAAACACATGTTGCGATATGGCTAAGTCTCGTAGGCTGTTACACTTAAAGCCGAGGCCAACAAAGCCTTTGCAGCTAAGAATTACCCCGAAGCGACCAAACTATACTCTGATGCTATCGCCCTCGACCCAACAAACCATGTTCTCTACTCGAATCGTTCGGCATCAAAATCCGGACAAAAAGATTACCAGGGAGCATTAGAGGATGCTGAGAAGGTACGTTCGCAATCATGAGTTTCTTCACTGGATTCCAGGCTGACGTTGATGGCTAGACCATCGAGATTGCACCTACTTTCGCCAAGGGCCATGCGCGAAAAGGTGCGGCATTACATGGTCTCCGCCAGTATCCAGAGGCAGTGATGGCATATGAAGCTGGTCTGCAGGCAGAACCTTCGAACGACGCCTGTAAGAAAGGTTTGGCAGAAGTCAAGAAAGCTATGGATAATGAGCTCGACTCGCCATTCGGTCCTGGCGGAGATATGGGCCTGGGCCGCATGTTCAGTGATCCAGGGCTTATTGCTAAGCTTGAGGCGAACCCGAAAACGAAGGAGTACATGCGTGACCCCGCCTTCAGGAGCAGGATCGCCATGTTGCAGGCGGGTGGAGGCAAGGCGGATCTGCAGGGAATGATGGCAGATCCACGCATGTTGACTGTTCTCGGTGTATTGATGGGAATCGATCTTGTGAGTTAATGGTATCCTGACTGACATAGGCTGACAAGCTCAGTCTGCAATGGAACGACCTGAAGGATCCAACGAGGTGCCTCCTGGAGTACCTGACCCCTCACCCGCTTCGGCTTCCACCCCGTCCGCGTCGAGCTCAAAGCCTCAACCACCTGCGACGCCTACCTCAGCACCGGATCCAGTACCGACGGAAGATCGACCGAAAGCACCTGCACCCCCCGTTGATGATGACGCCATGGAGGTTGACGATGACTCCGAGGCTAAGGCCAAAGTGGAAGCTGAGGATTTGAAGGCAAAGGGTAACACGGCTTACAAAGCTAGGAAGTTCGACGAGGCTATTGGGCTGTATGAGAAGGCTTGGGAGGTGTACCCCAAGGATGTGACATTCCTCACCAATCTTAGTGGTATGTTGGTTCAGCTAAATAACCATCACAAGCTGACCATCTGTAGCCGTGTTCTTTGAGAAAGGAGATTATGAGAAGTGCATTGAGACTTGCGAAAAGGCAGTTGAAGAGGGCCGAGATTTGCGATCGGACTACAAAGTCATTGCCAAGTGAGTCGAGGGTTTTGAGCCGAACCAGCTGACCTCTCAGAGCATTCGGCCGAATGGGATCAGCGTATAGCAAATTGAACGACCTGGAAAATGCCATCAAGTACTACTCGAAATCCTTGACTGAGCATCGTACACCTGACATTCTTACCAAACTACGCGACGCGGAGAAGGCAAAGGCAGAGGCGGATCGTCAGGCGTACATTGATCCTGAAAAGGCCGAAGCTGCGAGGGAGGAAGGAAATGCCGCATTCAAGGTGAGCTTCTCGCACTCCAAACTTTACACATGTACTGACGACTAACAGGCGGGCGACTTTGCTTCCGCAGTCAAGCACTATTCAGAGGCGATCAAGCGACTACCGTGAGTGATCTTTTTGCCAAGTGATATCTGCAGCTTATTTTGCAGAACCGATCCACGTGGATACAACAACCGAGCAGCCGCATACCACAAGCTCCTCGCCATGCCCGAAGCTATCAAAGATGCCGATGCAGCCATCAAGATCGATCCACACTTCATCAAGGCTTACATTCGCAAGGCTCTTACCCAACAGGCGACAAAGGAATTATCAGTGGCACTGGAAACGCTACAGAAAGCTACCGAGATGGACACTGAGAAGAAGGTGAGATCTATTTCCAAGCAAATTCTGACTTGGCACGGCACTGGCTGACTATGATAGCATACTCGAGAGATCGAGACTAATATGTCCAAGATCATGATGGAGTTGCAGGCACAGCGGTCAACCGAGTCAGACGAGGACACGTATCAACGAGCAATGCGCGATCCAGAAGTTGCAGAGATCATGGGTGAGTAGATAGACTTTGTTGGAGTGGCTGAGCTGATGAAGCCTTTCTCTAGCCGATCCGTTCATGAGGCAGATTCTGTCAGATTCTCAACAAGACCCACGCGCACTCAGGGATCACATGAAGAACCCTATGGTGAGTCAAAGTCTACCTGATCCCTCGGTGCGCTCATGCTGACTCATGATAGATTGCGCAGAAGATTCAGAAACTCATTAATGCTGGTATCATCAAGACTCGATGATCACGACAGCGGGAATAGATAATAGGAGTGGTGTCATTTGGGTAGTTTACGATCATGCAGCATGTGGTCTTTTAGTCATCTTTCAAAGCAGCTTCTTACCTCGTCTGACTAAGGTGTAAAATCCTGGCAGACCGATATGCATGTCAGGGAGGATGACTGTACTTTAGAAATGATTCGCGGTTGTACATCTATTCGCCCTACAGATGTGATACGATCGCAGCTTCACCTTACTTGGGAGCGCTGATGATGCACTTGATAGCGGGCTATTTCACGTCAGCATACTGCTACTCTCATTGTGTATAGGATTTCAATCCCTCAAGATCATATTATCACAGGAACACTGCACTTCTGGATCGTCGAGTGAACGAGAATAGGAATGAACCATCAAAACTCACAATACCATTCTTGTCTTTGCCCGCGCGAGTAGTTTCAAAAGCTTCTAGGGCATCCGTAAACTCGTACCTCTGTGTAACGAGCGGTTTGAGATTGACAAGTCCTCGTTCGACAAGTGAGATTGCCAAAGGGTAGTCACCTGGACCGTATCGGAATGAACCGATCACTCGTAGTTCTTTGGCGATGATTTGGAAAAGAGGAGTGGGTTGAGTCATCACTGCTCCCATACCGACTTGAACGTATGTACCACTACACAATGTCGAAGTCAGAGGAGAGTCACATAACGAAGAAGGCGGATGAAGTGTAGGGCGTCACGCCAGACGTGTAGAGGTGTGTATGGAGTATCATGAGAACTCACGCTGGTTTGAGAATGTGTAGACCCATTTGCATACAAGTTGGAGCACCTGAAGCTTCAAGAGCAAGGTCCACTGCACCTGGACCACGATCCGGTAGACCGAGCTGAGTGCGCACGGCATTGGTGACTCTTGCAGCGAAGGTATCGATATCTTCTCCTTGCTCTTTAGGAGGCTAATTACACCATCAGACCTTATATATCCCATATTGCAAAATCCCATTTGCAGCTCCATACCATAAGATGGACAAAGACTTACAGGGATAACTGTATCGGTAGCTACGTAGCTCTTTGCGAAATCAAGTCTAGCCTGATTGATATCCACCGCGATGACCCTTCGAGCGCCCAAAGCTCGCGCAACTGCCATACACAGTAATCCTACAGGTCCAGCTCCAAAGACGATAACAACATCGTTGGATTTACATTTCCCCAAGGTGGATACAGAGTGTACAGCCACGGCTAGAGGCTCGATCATAGCTCCATCTTCGTCGGATACTTCGGCTGGAAGAGGATGAAGCATGTCGGCTGGGAGCTTATAGTATCGTGCCAAGGTACCATAGACAAATGGAGGTGTAGCTGCGAATGTCATATGGGGGCAAAGCTATCATTGTCAGGTCAGTCAGGTTTCAGAATCTACCAGATTTAGAAATGAGAAGGGGAGAAGAGATAAGAAGGGGAGAAGAAATGGGAAGCGGAGAAGAAATGGGAAGCGGAGAAGAAATGGGAAGGGGAGAAGAAATGGGAAGGGTAGATAGCGCGGGAGAAGGGTAAACAACACACATTGTAGTGACCAGCTTTGCAAACATCACATGTTCGACACCCGAATCCTGGTTCCAAGGCGACACGATCGCCAACCTTGAGTCCAGCTTTGACGTTCGGACCGAGCTGCGCTACCACACCGCTAGATTCGTGTCCCAAGCACATGGGTTCATTCAGCACAAAGTCCCCAATTTTGCCGTGTAGGAGATAGTGTACATCTGAGCCACAGATCCCAGTCTTGGCCACTTGGACCAGTACCTCGTCGTTGGTGATTTCTGGAACTGGTCTCTGTAACACAAAGGAAGGAAGGAGATCCAAGTCAGCTCTCTGGCAACTCCGGGAAAAAGTCACTTACGTCTTCGTATTTTACGTTGTTGATGCCGTGGAGGACGAAAGAGGGGTTATCGTTCGCTACCATCTTGGTATATGTGTCAAGTGCTTTGGAGAGACAAATGGATGAAGCAAGTTTGGTTACGAAAACAGTCGTGGACAACGAGTAGCCATCGGCGGAATATCGGTAAATAGCCTGCATACAACCGGACATCCTGTCATTCAGCCGAGCGTCAATAGGCAAGAACAGTCAAAATAGAGCACTCCTGAAATGGCGGCATGTATCAAGATCTTGTCGATGGACTACATGCGCTCGACATACAGTGCCGCAAGTCGTGGTGAGCGAGATTGCTATACTATGCACTGGTAATCGGTATGCTCGAGAACTACCTCCTGGCTGGGCAAAAAAAGATCTTTCCCACGGTTGCTTAAGCCTGACTCTTCGTTGCGTGAGGCAATGTCATGAGATTCAATCTCTACATGCTTTAGTCTGCCCAAAGGGCAATGTCTAGTAAGAAACGCCGACTATCACCATCAGCTTCATCATCATCATCTACTCCGGCACCTGCACTGCCTACTCAAGTCTCCCTTGGGCTTCCCTCAGCCTCCTCCCTGTCTACCGTCCAGCCCATTGCCAATGCATCACCTGGACGTGCAAGCGCCACTCCAGCCCCACCGCTCAAGGAGGAACGTACAGTCGCGAAGCCTGGGACTATCGTCCCTGGTTCTGGAGATGGTCCTGGATGTGGAGATGAGTGTTTCTTGTGGGCGGATTTGCCAATGAACAAGCAAGGTATGTCTCGTATTGCCGAGACAAAGATACGTCCATCGCTAACACACATTCTTCTAGGCTATCGATATGCTCCATGTGCGCCATCACCGAACCCATCGCCTAATCCCCTGATCCCATTTTACCGGACTCTGCCCGGTCCACCGCCCTCTCCGGCCGTACATATATCATGGCTTGACCGCTCATCCTTCCTCCGCGTCTCGAACGATGCCTTGACGGTCTCTGCTGACCGTGGCTTCCGATCTGGCCGAGCAAATGTGTCTGTACGCGAGGGCAGCTGGTACTACGAAGTCACTATTTTACGTGGTAATGCTGCTGCTGGTGGAGGGAGTGGATCCGGTGGAGATTCAGGGAATGCGCATGTCAGAGTGGGCTGGGCGCGTAGAGAAACGAATCTTGACGCTCCAGTCGGAATGGATGGTTATGGCTATGGAATCCGCGATGTCAATGGCGAAAAGGTACACTTGTCTCGACCAAAACCTTATGGCGGACGACCGTTTGGGACTGGGGATGTCATCGGATGTCTCATAACCCTTCCCCCAAGACCAAAACCCCAGGGTGGTTCCGCCGATGACCCTGCAACAATCAAGCGAAAGCGTGTTCCTCTTCGGTACAAAGGTCAATTGTATTTCGAGATGGACGAATATACTATCGCCAAGGAGATGGAGGCGTTGGTCGACCGTGATGGAAAGCTCGCTAACGCTGCAAAGGCGGCAAAGGTAGAGGAAGAGGCGAAAAAGGTCTCGACCAAGCAGACAAAAAAATCAAAGAAGACCGAACCTGCTGCTGCGAGGTTTCGGCCACTCACTGCTCTAAGTGGAAGCAAGGTCGAGTTTTCTATCAACGGTGAATCCATGGGTACGGCTTTTAAGGATTTATACGACTTTGTCCCGCTCCCGCCTGTACATACCGTATCGACTGGATCGAAGAAAGATCGCGAGCATCGTGTTGAAGCTGCACACGACGATGGTACGTTGGGATACTTTCCTATGGTATCTTGTTTCGGAAAGGGCAAAGTCAAAGCCAACTTTGGTCCGAATTTATCCTACCTCCCAGCGGGTGCTAGACCTATGATAGAGCGATGGGAAGAATGGCGAAAGGAAGAGGAAGAGTTGGACGAGCGGGATGAAGCTGCGACAGCAGAGGTGTTGAGAAAGCAGCTGTCGATCGATGAGGCTCGGCAAAAAGCGAATAATGCAGCTGTCAAGGCCAAAGACCGGAACGGAAGTGTCATGTCAAGGGAAGAGAGCAGTAATCGGAAGAAGGCAGGAATTAAGGCAAAGAAGCGGAAAGGCAACACGGTCGATCTGGATGGTCAGAGTGCAGCAGCTACGCCTACGCCAGGTCCAGAAGAAATGCTTGGCGTCAAGATTGAGCTGGAGAGCAGGGCACCATCAGAGGTGCGCACTGATCTGGTAGAAAGCAGGATGCCGTCAGAAATACGCTCTGAACCAGACGGATTGGCGGAGGGAGAAATGGATGTCGAGGTGGATGTAAAGGATGTAAACAATGGGAATGCAGAGGAAGAAGACGCAGAGGAGGGCGTCAAGTGGTGATACCCTGCATTGTCGCTACCTATTGTACCAAGCCATTCATGCTACACCAAATCGTTCATGCAACATCATGCTATTCTCAGGAGCACAACGAAGCGGAAGCGCGTTTCATCATGAGTTGAGTTTCAGCCCTGCGACGCGTCGCCGCCAGTTAGTTGTACTCGAGTTCAGTATCTACCGCAGACTCAGCTCATGTCGAGTCATCAACCACTAGTTGCATCCTCAAGCTCCATCCCAACTTACTCAGCACCATCAACCGGCTCATCTACGCCTACCGCTCGAATTCGGTACCCACCATCATCACCTACGAATACACTTGATCGCAAACTTAGGTCACTCACTCATCCTAGTGGGGGAGGATATGGCAGTGATGATGATGACCACTCTGCGAAATCTTCGGCTGAACTGATACGCTCTCGAGAGGGGAGTATTGATAATGTCGAAGACTTGGATGGTCTAGGGGAAGTGGATGAAAGTGCTGTCGTTGTTGAAGGAGAGGATAGGTATGTTTCTGCTTTCCTTTGCTTAATTGGAGGTTGATCAGAGTGTATAGCGCAACACCCTTTGTCTGGGGTTTAGTGGGGTCTGCTTCAATAGCGGGACTACTCTTCGGTATGTCCGTCTCAAAGCATAGATAGGCAGGTATCTGATGGCGCTGGATAGGTTATGATACCGGAGTTATCTCGGGCACGTTAGTTATCATTGGCACTGATCTTGGCGGGACATTGACAGATTGGCAGAAGGTAAGTCTGCGTCTCAAGTATGTGTTCACTTCGGATCAGGTCGTTGACGAGGTATGGGTGAACAGGAGATGATCACATCTTCTACGACGCTAGGCGCATTGATTGGCGGACTAGCAGCTGGGTCTTTATCAGATATAGTCGGTAGACGACCTATAATTGCTTTGGCAAATGTGGTTTTCATCGGAGGAGCAATCTGTCAAGCTGTACGCAAACACATGTACTTTACCTGTGCGAGTTTTACTGACGAAGTGATATAGGGATCACATACTGTCAGCTCTATGGTCGTTGGTCGTTTGATTGTTGGCTTGGGAGTGGGACTGGCAAGTTGTATTGTGCCTCTGTATATCGGTGAATTGGCTCCAACGCGTATCAGAGGTAGACTAGTCACTATCAATGTTGTTTTTGTGACGCTTGGACAACTGGCTGCATACGGTGAGCTGAGCACTGGATCCTTCCAACAAGCCAGTAGGCAGGGCTGAACATATGGGATGGTGGTATCTAGCCATCGGATCAGCTTTCGAGAATGTTTCAAGTGGATGGAGATGGATGGTAGGATTCGGAGCAGTACCTGCCCTAATCCAACTATGTTCCCTTGGTTTACTTCCCGAATCTCGTGAGTAAGGCGTAGCGGTTCACATCCTGTATCGTCTTCTTCGGCGCTGACGGAAAGATCAACAGCGCGTATCCTTCTCCTGCGTTCGAGATCCGATTCAGCTCGTGATATCCTTGCTAAGATCTATCCAAGAGCAGACGCTAGACAGCTGGACGCAAAAGTTCAAATCATGAATCAGTCAGTCAAGCAAAGCGTACTGGTTACGCAATCTACGATATGGTCCCAACGAGCTGCAAGTCTATTCAAGGATGGTGCCAATCGACGTGCTTTGAGTGAGTCGAGTCTCACTCCCTTAAACATCCGTTTCCCTTCTCTCGACTTGCGGTGATGATTGGGATGAACTGAAGTCTACAGTCATAGGCGGTGGTCTTCAAGCGGCACAGCAGCTTTGTGGCTTCAATACCCTGATGTGAGTCTGAGGTACATAATCACACAGCTGAAGACAGGTACTATTCCGCTTCCATTTTTGCTTCGCTTGGGTTCAAGAATGCGACTGGGACCGGCTGTATAATTGCAGGGGTCAATTTCATCTTCACCCTAGTTGCATTGAGGGTATGTCTTATAGTGGAAATTCAACTGTCAGATAGAAGAACTGACATGACAAACGTATCACAGATTGTGGATCCATTCGGACGACGACGAACGATGATCGCCACTCTACCAATGATGGTCATTGCGCTTATCCTAGCTTCGGTCTTCTTCCACAGTCAGTCTACGTCTAACTTGCTCTCTATGGAATACTGTACTCAAAAGAACATCAGTTGATGAAAATGGGCAGAACTGACTGCAAGTACCGGTGGAGTACTACAAGAAGGTTACGACTATCCGCCCACATACGCCAGCGCTATATTACTCGCCATGATGCTCTACGTCGCAGCCTATGCTTCAGGTCTGGGTAATATCCCTTGGCAGCAGGGTGAACTGTTCCGACTCGAAGTGCGTGGGTTGGGTTCTAGTATATGTACCGCTATCAATTGGTGAGTCATCTTTGTAACCTCTTCTACATATCTTTTTTGTCTTCTACTTTGTTTCGCTGTTTTTCTACCTCTTATGATACCAGAGCCAAAGGAAGATATCGTCAGTCTGGCTGTTGCTTACTTGCTTGGTAAAAGGTCGTGTAACCTAGTCATCTCAGCTACATTTCTAAGCTTGATGAGGACAGCAACACCCAGTGGAGCATTCGGAATCTATGCGGGATTCTGTTTCTTGTCATGGATATTTTGCATCCTCGTTTATCCCGAAACATCTGGGTAAGTCCACATTTACAGCCTCTGGCGTGTTATCGTATGCTTCAATAGAAGATGTGGCTGACGTTGTGATCTCCCTAGGCTGTCTCTTGAAGAAGTCTTCTTTATCTTTCAAGATGATTTTGGAGTAGACAAGTCTCGACGACTCAGAGAGGCAAAGGCCGAAAAATTGCGAATAGCCCATCGACGTCTTTCGTTGAGTCTATAGGAAAAAAATCCAAAGATACGAGTACAAGGATACCGTGCACTATGTACTGTACTGTACACCGATATCACCATGAGCGTGACTTGCAGAGCACTTGAATTCATATCTCACATTTCTAGCGTATCAATCTTTAAGACATAAGATTCAATAAAAAATAACCCTTCTTCACAAGACAGGACACGCAAGGGTGGTTACTTGGACACTACAAGAGAAGCCCGGAGTGAAACCAAAGAGCGAAAGGAGCGAAATGAAGTGGACAAGTTGATCTGATACGGACGAAATTTCGTTCTAGCTGATTTGTTGGGACGATATATACAGGATGCTTAAAACTTGAAAATTGGTCTGGGTGAGGGGCGAAGACCCAAAGGAAGAGTGACTGATGAACCGAACGGAAAGTGTGAGTCGATCAAGTGATGAGAAATGCCAAACAATCAGGATCAGGATCAAGATCACAAGATCCTGAAAGGAAAACAAGGAGGAGGGCGATTCCCAGCTTGGTTGATGCTTGTCATCACCTCGACTGATCCCGTCCTATTCTGAACCTTGGGAATCGTGCACAACAATCTCGTTGTGGCGATTCATAGTCTGCCAGCCTGGCATCCTTCCCGGGTTCGAGTCGCCACCTGGCGCCTTCGTAGACGCAGGAGCAGCAATGGCGCCACCGAAAGTCGCCGCGCGTTTCTGATGATGCTGAGAATACGCGTATCCGTACGGGCTGGACGCTCCATCGTGGGTATGACCATGTCCGTGAGCTCCGATGGTAGTCACTGGAGTAGGAAAGGGGTAACGTCGAGTATCGAGTGAAGAAGCTGTGAGCAAAGGCGCAGAGTTGTGCTGAAATACACCAATCGGCGGCGTAAGTTGCTGGGGTACCGTCGACGCTTCGTCTAGTCAGCGAGGGTGTCGCTCAAAGGTAAACGGCACAAGGAACACGTACAGGGAGAATCAACGTCGTCACCATCGCTGTCTTCCGACATCACCTGTAGACGCATTGGAGCCTCACGCGACAACAGCGTGGTAGACTTGCGTAGTTTTTGGTCGTCCGGCTGGTGTGGTCGCGGTCGTTTATGCGTGCGTTCGAAAATTCCGCACTCTATCATAGGGTCAGCGGGAGGTCAAGGCAACGTGTCATCGGTGCGGATGATGGCAATTTCGCTTACTGTTGCACAGCTTCATCGTCAGCTTATCCAGAACGGCCAAGGACTTACAATCTTGCCCATGTTCAAAATACTCTTACGCCAGCTAGGAGGGGACGTTGCCGAACAATTGTAACAGCACCGTTTTAGCTGGAGTGAAAAATTAGCCGCTACCAAACTCCCACAAACTCACCTCAGCTGTTACCTTGGCTTCAGATTCCGATGTGTAAGTAATATCTACATGCCGCTCGTCCTGACCATAAATGCTGGCATGGTCCGACCCAAGTGGCGACGCCTGAGAAAGCTCCTCGTGCTCATTCTTGACCTTTGGCGATTCGCGGCCGCTGCCTCGTTCGTTGGACCACGACGGGAAGAGACTCGGTGTTACATATCCGGGTGTTGGCATTTGCATGGCGGACGCGTATGACGCTGTGAGCGGTCCCGAGTGATACATGTTCTGATGGGCCTGGTGAGAGTGGAAGGACCCTTGATGCTGGTGGAAAGAAGCGTTGTAGCTCGCTGGATATACCCAACCGCCCGAAGCTTGTTCTTCAGCGGGTACTCGCATGGGCGGAAGATGACCGTTGTTGTACGTCGAGGACGGGGGATTGTATGCATAGGCCTGTGGGTCGCTTGGCGCAGGAGCGGAAAACGGCGGCGGACGATACAGGTAGCTCGGCATCGGAGGACTTGTGAAGGGCGATTGGTGATGGTCGTTTGCGGTTGACCAATAGGTCTGGGTGGCTACAGGCCCGGGGGCAGTGGGAGAAGTCGTCGAACGTCTACATATTGTCAAACGCTGGATAGGCAGAACACGAAGACACTCACTCCTGAGATACACCTCCATCACCCTCGTGATGCTCGCCATATGCATACGATGCCGAATGCTGCAATGCACCTCTTGCGGGTGCCATGGTGTTTAATGCTACAGCAGAGTCGGCCCCGAATGCCTTTGGGTCGATGATGTTAAAGATGCCGAATTGAAACTTTGCAGTGCCGTCGATGGGCGTGAGGGGTGATTCCGAGGTCGCAGGTGATGAATGATTGGTGATCGCAGATACAGATTGACAGGGTGGAATGATGATTTCTGACAAGGGAAGATTTTCGTCAAGAAGGATTGAGTTCATTACCTCTCGCAGACAAAACAGGAAAGAGTTATCTACCACATGCCAAAAGGCAGATCAGCGCTTGTCAAGATTGGGCGGGAGAAACAAAGGACAATGGCAAGGTATATGACAAGCTTTGAATCGTACACCAGGGGTTAGGGATTATGGCCAGACATCGTCATTGTCACTCTCCATTGGAGATACTAGAGAGAGATACCTTTGGGTGGTAACATGGATGTCCACCGGGGAATGATTCAGGCTAGGACAGGCTCTAGGCCAAAGACTCACTGGTCGCCTGTTCGCTTCCCAAACACGGCACACGTCCTTTGAGGGTGGTCTCTCTGAGGAAGAAAGCTCGAGCTAAGGTACTCTGTATCCCCTAGAAGCGATGCGTTTGGTCCGAGAGAACCGTGGATTCGCTCTGGTGGCACTCCCTAGGAAGGATATCAGTCAAGTTTTATTAAATCTCATCAGCCAGCCCGTCCACCGCCGCCACCATCCATCCATCCCCATGCACTCATCAGAGCCCCTCAAACAGGTTCGGCCATCACGCCCGAATGGGGCACAGCCGCATCACCTGATTGCCAATCTCCCAGCGGCGACAATGACCAAAGGTGCTAGTCAAACATCCAAACGCGTCCTTTCGGCCATATAGATTATCAAACCGTGCTCACCAAGGCGACCGAGGAACGCTCGGTACTTTTGGTACTTTTGTAGACTTACCAGATCTGACTTAAAGGAAAGTCGACCAACAGATTCGCAGTGGATCGACGCACAATCACTTTCTGTCCGATTGCTCCGGATGTGGGTTGATGGTCGGAGCGAACTAGTCGGCGAGCTGGCCGTCTAGCTTTTGTGGGCGTACTATAAACGTTTCTCGGGGAGGCGTCCTGCAATTAACTGATGATCCGTCGAACAGATGCTCAAGATTGTTGCCCGGTAACGAGGGCAACGGAAAGGAAGGGGTGAATAAGGTGGAGTAGAAGTTGGCGAGTATATGTATATGTCCAGCGTAAGAGACGCGTCGTGGTTCTTGCTAAGTTATTTGATGGTCAAGATAAGTTAAGATGGAGTCAACGCAAATGCCTTGAGAGGCGAAAGAAACAACATCAGAATCAGCGGAGCAAGTAAAGTCAGTTCTTTAAGAGTCTGGTCACGCAAAATGAAGGGGCCTATCCCTTTTCCTCCGAACAACATGGAACGAAAAGGGACCAAAAGGAGGGGTTTACTTTCCTCAAGGCGCGACGGCCGTCGAAGCGGATGGACGAGGTGTTGAAAGGTGATGGGACCTTGAAGGGGAGGGCACAAGCTCGGATCGCCTACGACCCAAAGGAAGTTCCCTTCTCCGGTATACCATTTCATTTCATTGGCCGGTGTAGAATAGAGAAGAGGGTCGAGTCGTGAGATCAGCGGAGAAGATGCCCATCCCAGTGATGGTGATGAGGTTGGTTCAGGAGACCATCAATATGGCTTACGCGACTGTCCTTTTCGTGTCTCGGTGACCAGCGCTTGCGACCGACTATTGGTAATTGCGAGCTAGTAATTGAAGGAGGCCCTCACCTAGCACTATGTTTAGCATGGAACTGTGACCGTAGTCGCCGAGATGGATTGTGTTTGAAGGAGACGGATCACTGCACGAGAGAAACAGAGCAGCGTAGTTGTCGGATTTAAGCCAATGTCCGAAAGTGCCACACCCATTTTTCTTACGAGTTTCCGCTTCAGTTGCTTCCGCTCGCGCTTGCTGGTGGTGCATTCAAGGTCTTTGTGAGAGTTCTAGAGCAGGATCTTTTAACCCTCAAAAGCAACTCGGTAAGCTACTTGCATACTTGTCCTCGACCCAAGCTGACTAGGACCTTTCTTGTCTCGCTTTCTCGCTCTCCCCGCATACTTCTCACACCTCCCTGTACATCTCTCATCCTCATCAAAAACCTTCAACTTGTTTCAATCCCTGCCTGCCGCCATTAATCACCTCGAACGACATCTACATCAATAGACAAAATGAAGGACATCTCTTCCGTTGAGTCCCTGGACATCCCAGAGGGTGTCAAAGTGACCGTCAAGTCCCGAAAAGTCACCGTCGAGGGACCTCGAGGGAGCTTGACCAAGAGTGTTGGACATATCCAGATGGACATCCAGGTCGTGAGTTTAGGGGATTTTGTTACCTGGCTAGGACATGAGAGTGAAAGAGTGAGAGAGTCAGTGGATGAGGAGTTGAATGAGGAGGAGAGGTGTGGCAATCATCGCTGTAAAGTTGCAGAGTGTCGGTTGAGGACCGACGACGATGTAAAGGGCTGTTGGCGGGAGCTGCTCCGGACCAAAGATGAGGGTAGCAATAACTTGAGCGCCACCATGGGCATCTCAAAGAGTTTCCTCACAACGAGCCCGCTCGAAGCTTCCTCTCTGTGCTGTTTACTTCCTTTGTATATCTGCTGACCCTCCCCAGGTCAAGACCCCCAAGGCCAACAAGGTCGTCTTCACCATCTGGCACGGAGCACGTAAACACGTCGCTTGTCTTCGTACCGTCAAGTCTTTGGTTGAGAACATGATCATCGGTGTCACTAAGGTCAGCTATTTTAGTCTTTTCTTTCGACAAATGGACGAAAAGCTGACTATTGGATTCTAGGGCTTCTTGTACAAGATGCGATTGGTATACGCCCATTTCCCTATCAACGCTATCCCCTCCGAAGATGGAACTGCCGTCCAAATCAGGAACTTCTGTAAGTCCCCCCTTGATACTCATCTATCAAGGCATATTGCTGATCATGCCTTTTCTCCTCTATCTCTCTCGCTTCTACCTTGCCTATCCTGCTACCTGCCTTATCCGACACTCACAGTGGGCGAGAAATACGTCCGAGACTGCCCAATGCTCGAGGGTGTCACCGTCAAAATGTCCGAAGTCAAAGACGAACTCATCATCTCCGGTAACGACATTGAGAATGTCTCCCAGTCCGCAGCTTCGATCACAGACAAGACCAGGGTCAAAGACAAAGACATAAGGAAGTTTCTTGATGGTGTGTACACGTCAGAGACTACTACGGTCGTCCAGGACGCATAGGGAGTGTCTCTGGAATGATTTGGGGACGTGGGGAGAAGAGGGAGAAGGAGGTGGCTAGGTAGCCTTAGGTGCTTCGATGTACCATCATTTCTCGCCCTTTCTGGGTTGTTTCATTCCTGGCCCGCAGCAGGATGCGGGCCTGTTTTGAAGCTCCCCAAGACTCCACAGGCCTCTTGGCAACGTTTCAATGGCTCTGAGCGATCAGGAGGCAGAAGGAATGCCTCTTGAAAAGTTGCCACGGACTAATTACGTAAGCATTTCAGAGCGCGCTTGCGTTTAGGAGCTTCAAGTCGCTGTTCACTTGATAACCTTGATCACGTGAAGCTGAATAATACCTTACAAACTGGAGCGTTGACGACTGAAAGGACCATCATCTCTCGAATAGGTTTACTTAGACGGCAGGTCTCGATGTTCTCTGGAAAACGGTTGAACCTGCCATGGTCTAGGACTTTGAGATGTCCAGCACAGGCAAAGCAAGTTGCATCATAGTTTATACAGTCATTATTCTAACACCCTGCCATCGGACGTATGCGACACACGACATTAATAACCTTGACCTGACCGCATGGCTCTACAGTACTGAGGGTTGAGCAAAGAACCAACCATGCGTTTTTGTGTCACGACAGTCAATCAGCCAATCGACGCGCACAGAAATGTCGTCAAAATGCCGCAAAAATCGGTTCCCTTGGCATGTCTGGCTGCTTATTGAAATATGTCCTCAAATCCATGCAGTGTGCAATGGAATGCTATACTATGCTTTTGGTGGATGTACTGGGACCGCTTTCACGCGGCGGCCGTTTACTGAGTCGCCAGCTGTCTACTCTTGAGAGTCAATCCTTACTAGAGCTGCCATTGCAATAAGCACACCGCCTCGTGCATTTGATTCCGCGATCGGCAAGGGCCCACGCGCGCAAAGAGGGGGGCGAGAGAATTACCGCCGCCGCCGCCGCCAAGCATTTTCACTCCATTCACCTTGTAAAATAGACGTCGTCCCCTTTTTCATCTCAACCCCGAAAACATTCTCGGTCACTCGACACCCATATGGAGCAGCGGAACAAATCAAAGAGAGGATCCAACACCGAACGATTTGCGGAGAGTCGTAACAACGGTCAACCATCGACGCGCCTCCCCGTTTGAATGATCCGCGGAACAATAGCATAAGACTTGGCGGACTTGAGCGATTTACGGAACAAGCAAATGATTGTCTAAGGCCAAGCATTCATATTGTGACTGCGCCTAGAGAGTCAGCAGGGAGTCTGTCATATACATCTCTCCCGCTTCGTTTCGCATTTCGTCCTTGGAAGGAGTCCTAAGTCTCTCGAACACATCGCATCGCCTTGTCCGCGAGGCGATCAGTCAAAAAGGTAGCGGCCACCACCTCGCCACACCTCGACAACCTCTTTCTTTCCCCTCAGAGACATACAGGTCTTGTGCAGGATGCCCTCTGTACCTCCACTGATCATCACGACGGACCTCGATGCGAGGCCTAGTCAGCCAATAATCAACGAGCCGGACAGTCCTGCAGATGCCTCTGAAACCATCTCACCACTCGGGCCGGCTCTCACTCCACCTCGACATCGTAACGAACTGGACACATCTCATCTCACGCCATCATCCTACCTTACAGTCAGCGGATCCGCACACAGCCCAGCTCCATCTTTCTCTTCAGGTCTCCCACCTTCGCCAACCTTGACCAATTCGTCTTCAGTCCACTTTGACGACCTGCCGACTCCATCCACTCCAAATCCCCCTACTTCCCTTGTTCTGCGCGACAACCACCCTACAGCAGAGTCAGGCAGGGATACATTGCAGATTGTCGAAGCAGATAGTCATGGCGCGCCACCGAGACATCACCGTGGTTGGTCAGTGGGGACATGGTCGACAGAGGTTGCGGAAGAGTCGGGAAAAGCCGCACCAGAGCCGGATTATAGCAATATGAGCAGGAAAGAGAAGAAAGAGGCCAAGAAGCATGCCAAGGAGGACAAGAAGAAATCCATTGCTGAAGAAAAGATGCCCAAAGCTGCCCTCGATCCGGAGAATGATCATACAGACCCAACGCCATTTAAAGAGAAGCCTTCGACGCTCGCCATGCTTGTTGATCCGAAGAGTCTGAGCGATCTAGAGAAGATTGGAGGCATCGAGGAACTCTTGGAAGGGCTTGGCGTTGATGGCACAAAGGGCTTGTCTCCAGAGACCGAGGGAGAAGGTGGTGCGCCTCGGTCGTCTTCGGAAGTTCAACGACGTGGTGCTCAGTGGACGGCATCGCTGGAGGAACGCCGGAGAGTGTATGGGAGAAATGATCTACCAGAAAGAAAGTCCAAATCGATTTGGCTTCTCATGTGGATGG
The DNA here is from genome assembly GCA_002105065.1 of Naematelia encephala. Classification (NCBI taxonomy): domain Eukaryota; kingdom Fungi; phylum Basidiomycota; class Tremellomycetes; order Tremellales; family Naemateliaceae; genus Naematelia; species Naematelia encephala. Next base: position 322,222 of record MCFC01000009.1, read on the forward strand.
CCTTTAAGGATAAGGTTCTGGTGAGTGACGATTCTCTTTCACCTATTAGGTCATGTCCTGATGACATGCCCGTAGCTCATTTTGACCGTCGCTGCTGTTGTCTCACTCGCTCTCGGTCTATACCAAGATCTCGGTGTGACCCAAGATCTCACGTATAGCGAGGATTGTCCGCAAGGCTGTGAGCCGCCCAAGGTAGACTGGGTTGAGGGAGTCGCTATTATTGTCGCTATCATCATCGTCGTCCTCGTTGGCTCCATCAATGATTGGCAGAAGGAAAGACAATTCAAGAAGCTCAATGAGAAGCGCGAAGATCGAACGGTCAAAGTCATTCGTGGCGGTAACGAGATGGTTATCAATGCCCGTGATCTTGTTGTAGGCGATGTGGCCATCCTCGAACCAGGAGAAATTTTGCCTGTCGATGGAATCTTTTTGAGGGGTCATAACGTGCGATGCGACGAGTCAGGCGCGACGGGAGAATCGGATGCGATTCGTAAATTTCCTTACGCCGAGTGCATTGAGGAGAGGGATACAGCACAGCCAGGACAAAAGACTAAGAAGGACTGTTTCATGGTGTCTGGTGCAAAAGTGCTTGAAGGTGTTGGAGAGTATGTCGTCATTTCGGCAGGAACCAACTCGTTCAACGGTCGTATCATGATGGGTGAGTTGATTCGCCCCAGTTCCCATGCTTGTGCTCATCAGCAATAGCGATGCGTGGAGATGCAGAAGAGACTCCACTGCAGCTCAAGCTCAATGATCTTGCCGAACTTATCGCCAAAGCAGGTGCTGGGTCCGGTCTCGTTCTCTTCACCGCCCTGATGATCCGCTTCTTTGTCCAACTCAAGCAAGAACCTGACAGGACAGCGAATGACAAGGCCCAATCCTTCATTCAGATTCTCATCATATCGGTCACCTTGGTAGTCGTTGCCGTCCCAGAGGGGTTACCACTCGCAGTCACTCTGGCTTTAGCTTTTGCTACTAAGCGAATGACTGGACAGAATCTCCTTGTGCGAGTATTGGCCTCTTGTGAGACTATGGCCAATGCCACTGTCGTATGTACAGACAAGACTGGTGAGTTTGCCCAAGGATGTTTCCGCAGTGAGGCTTACGTTTCAGGTACGCTTACACAAAACGTCATGTCTGTCGTTGCTGGTTCGCTCGGCGTCAGAGGCAAATTTGTTCGCCTGCTGTCTGAAAATGCCGCCCGAACAAATGCGGATGATACTGCGCCCCGGAATGACTTCAGTCTCGATATGGAGGAAATCAATCAGGTAGCATCTCCCGAGCTGCAGACACTATTCAACGAGGCCATTTGTATCAACTCGACGGCATTCGAGGACAAGTTAGAAGATGGTACGCTTGACTTTGTCGGATCGAAAACCGAGACTGCGTTGTTGCGTTTCGCCAAGGAACTCAAATGGGCGGACTACAAGAAGACTCGAGAGCAGGCAGAAGTGGTCCAGATGATACCCTTCAGCTCGGAACTGAAGGCAATGGGCGTCGTTATCAAGCAGGGTGAACGATATCGTCTCTACCTTAAAGGCGCTTCGGAGATCCTCACCAAAAACTGTTCCCACTTTGTCGATGTCACTCCTGCTTCCGCCGGCCCAGCGAGCGGTATCGACGTAAAGGCTTTTGACGAGAGTAGCGAGGACAACATCTCCAAGACAATCATTTTCTACGCCAATCAATCACTGCGGACGATTGCCCTTTGTTACCGTGATTTCACCTCGTGGCCACCTCCAGGTGCATCTGTTAGAGGCACAGACGAAGTGCCGTATCAGTTTCTCTCTCGGGACATGACCCTTATTGCCATTACTGGTATCGAGGATCCACTTCGACCTGGCGTTCGCGAGGCAGTGGAGAATTGTCAAAAGGCCGGAGTGGCTGTCAAAATGTGTACCGGAGACAACGTCCTCACTGCTCGATCTATCGCCAACCAATGCGGCATCTTTACACCCGGAGGCCTGATCATGGAAGGCCCAGTCTTCCGGAAGTTATCGGACATTGATCGGCTTGCAATCGTTCCCCGTCTGCAGATTCTTGCGCGATCCTCACCAGAGGATAAGCGTCAACTGGTGAAGACTCTTAAATCGATGGGAGAGGTCGTCGGTGTTACTGGAGACGGAACGAACGATGGTCCCGCTTTGAAACTTGCCAATGTGGGTTTCTCGATGGGTATAGCCGGTACAGAAGTCGCCAAAGAAGCTTCAGATATCATCATCATGGACGACGCTTTCCCCAACATCGTGCTTGCCATTATGTGGGGACGGTGCGTTAATGACTCTGTCAAGAAATTCCTTCAATTCCAGTTATCGGTCAATATCACCGCCGTCGTCATCACAGTCATATCAGCTGTTGCATCAGGTAATGAAGAATCAGTCCTGACAGCCGTTCAACTTCTTTGGGTCAATCTGATAATGGACACCTTTGCCGCTTTGGCACTCGCTACCGACCCGGCCACACCAAAGAGTCTACAACGTAAACCCGATCGTCTATATGCTCCACTCGTTAGCGTAGAGATGATCAAGATGATCGTCGTTCAAGCTGTGTACCAGATCGCTGTCTGCTTGATCCTCCACTTTTGCGGGCGCAGTATTCTCAATGAGACGGGCCAGTATGATACGGAGCTCAGCACTTTGGTATTCAACTGCTTTGTCTTCTGCCAGATATGTCAGTTCCATTTTACCCTCCTCGCGATATCATGCTGAGATTTTGTTCAGTCAATCAGCTCAATTGCAGACGTTTGGATAGGAAGTTTAATGTCCTCGAAGGATTCACGAAAAATTACTGGTTCATGGCCGTCTTCCTCATCAGTAAGTCTCCCTTGGACTGACTTGACGGGCCGAGCTGACATTGTCCCAGTGGTCGGAGGGCAGATCCTTATTGTCGAAGTCGGTGGTGCCGCATTTTCAGTCACCCGAATTGGCGGACGCGATTGGGGAATCTCACTCGTCGTTGGCGCGCTCTCGATCCCTCTTGGCGTCCTCGTCCGACTGATGCCCACCGATCCCGTCGAACGCTTCCTTGTCCGTTGCAAGGTCTACCCCGATCCCAACAAGCTCCCTGTGGTCGCGCCCGAGGTCGTCAAGGAGCAATACGACTACAATCCAGCACTGAGCAAGGTCAAGGACAACCTCCACACGTATGCCAATATCCGCGGCGGACGATTACGCGCATCTTCCATCGTGGCGAAAAGTCGATCAGCACGATTACGAGATGCAGATATCCAACTACCATCTCTGCTCGCTATGGTACCTACACTCGTAGCTGGTACAGTTGGAGCGGGAGCATATTGGGTATCACCGGCAAATAATGCGCTGGGACTAGCGAATCCAGCGTCACAAGATCCTTCTAGATCGACTGCGGAACTGTTTGCGGGAAAAGTTCATCTTCACCCAGATACAGATCCGAATGATCCGCTTTATGCTAGGTTTGGCATTCAGCACGAAAAGTAAGTCGAGAACTTACGAGGTGGAGGGTGAAGATATTGGTGGAGATCGATCAGCATTGGTATTAGTTTAGTTGCATATTTGGTGCCCTCTGCGATATAATACATGGCGCAGAGAGGGGTTCGTGTGATCTATAGATGGAGAGCATTTTGTATTCATATGTGTTGAAATAGTTTTACCCAGCGATGTATCCAGTGCCAGATTGATTCTGGCCAACCCCCACTTTACCCCATTCCGGCTAATTGGCGCCGTCACCTTACCCGTGACCTCATACTCGAGTACTCTCGAGTACAGTATTTCAGACTCTCGGACCAGTACAATTGCTTCTCTGCAGTCCGTCTTATGCAAGCTTATAATCGACGCATATAGATATCTTATTTCCACTTCGGCGAGATGCTCAATAGGCTGTGGAGCTCGAGAAGCCAGAGCGAGATTTCGCAAGGCAAGAATAGGGATAACGAGAGGAGGGAAGAGTATCCTCAGAGAAACCTGTCTGCCCGTACGTCTGATCAATACATCTCTCCTAAACATGGTGTATCTTACTTTGTACTTATCCTCTCAGAGCCCAAGGAGTATCGCGAGCAAACTCTAGTGAGCCATAAACAGGCCAGCCATACCAATGTCGATGGTTAATTGAGTGGTGGACAGAAACGCCTCGATAACTTTGTTGGAGGATACTACGCACCTTACAACCTGTCTGCTGTCCTAGAGTATGATAGGGTATCAGGATCGGGATACGTTGAGCTGGAGGTCTGGTCTCCGCCCGAAGATCTGGCGGCGACATTCTCCGATGCGAAGGAGGCGTTCGAGCTTGGCAAAGGCGTAGGAACACGAAAAGGACATAACTTTGGACCAACTTGTAAGTCGCACGCCGGAATCTCTCTGTTTTGGTTGGAAGAAAGTATGACTTGCTGAGTGGTCTGCAGGGGTTAGTGGTCTGGGTCTGATTTGAACCGTCAAGTGGCTGATCAATCAGACAAATCACTGGTTCAAGGTGACATTGCGGGTTCCCGACAAATGGCCAAAAGATGGACTCATACTGTGTACGCTCTCTTTCACTTCATCTTGCGTTCCTACCTCACGCAGCGCAGTCGAATGGGATTCATCTGGAGAGGCGATGATTTTTGATTCTTCGGGCTTATCACTCCAAGGTGGGTTGGACGATGCTTGTTTCTTTTCGATAGGATATAGATCGGGCTGACTGATGACAGGCTTCACTGGTTCAAATGACCTTGACCTGCGCCGTGCCGAGTATGTTGTCCCTTCTGCAGATGTGCACGGCGGCACGATTGTGAGATATATCGAGATGAGCTGTAACAATATGGTGGGAATCGAAGGGATAGATCCCCCTCCGGTGAGTATTACTTAAGTGTGTGGCTGAAGATTCAGGTCAACAAATACTATCAGGTGACTTTGGGAGATCGCCCGTAGTTCCTTGCCTGATACTTTATAGCTAAAGGTCGCCGACCTCGTACTTGCTAACCAAGAAGCACGCAGACTCGCACTGGACTTCGAAGCCCTTCATAGCCTAGCAGAAACTCTCCCACCGCAATCACCGCTCGGTAACACAGCTCGCACGACTGCAAACCAGATCATGACCGCCTTTTCAGTGACAGACGACACGAGTATTGGCACGTGTAGAAAGCTCGCTGAAGGAATATTGGGAGAAAACTGGGAGGAAGCACTGACTAAGGAGAGGCGTCAGACGGGACGAGATCAAAGTGGCAAGTTGTGGGCTTTTGGCCATTGTCATATTGATACTGCTTGTAAGTGTGGACTCTGGGACGTTTGGTTAAGGGCTGATTGTGAAGGGCTTTGGCCGTGGGAGGTCACCAAGAAGAAAATTGCGAGATCATGGTCCTCGTATGTTTATCCGTTGCTGCTGAATAGGTCAAGTAGCTGAGAGAGACCCCAGACAGTTAGACCTGATGGAACGATATCCGTAAGCCGTCAACCAGATTCAAAGCGCTGTCAGGGCTGACATGCTCAGCGAACATCGATTCGTGGCGACTTCTGCTCAGCAGTATGCTTGGCTCGAAGAAGTGAGTCAGATCTCATCGCTCGTGCACTCACCTCTAACTCTGGGATAGTACTATCCGGCTGTGTTCGACAGGCTTAAGACCAAGGTGAATGAGGGCAAGTTCGAGCTCGTCGGAGCAACATGGGTAAGTATATATCAATATATCAAATCTAGGCTAACCAACGTCTCTTCAGCTCGAACATGATGCCAATATGTTGTCTGGCGAGTCATTCTGTCGGCAATTCCTCTTAGGCCAGAACTTCTTCGAGTCCCGCTTCGGAAAGCGCTGTGAAACTTTTATGCTGCCTGATACGTGTTCGTCCGTTCCTCGAGACTTGAACTACAGCTGATTAGAATAGTTGGCTACTCGGCCTCGTTGCCTCAAATCGCTCGATTGAGCGACTGTCGAAACTTCTTCACCCAAAAGATCAGCTGGAATGCATAGTATGTTCACCTAAACCTGCGTGTCCCAGTGCTGACGATAATAGCAATGCATTTCCTCACACGACCTTCAACTGGATCGGAATGGACGGATCACAGATTCTGACTCACATGACCCCTGTAGTCAACTACAACTCGACCTGTCATTTCCCCGACATCATCAAGGGCTACACTGGTCATCATAACCTCGATGTATGCACAGACGCGATGATCCTCTTTGGGAATGGAGATGGTGGTGGTGGACCAACACCTGAAATGCTCGAGAGGCTGAGGCGTGCTCGGGCTGTAGGGGTAGAGAATGATCCTAAAGGGATGGAGATCCCGCTAGTCAGAGAGGGGTGGACGATGAGCGATTTTTTCGAAACTGTGCGGGAAAAAACCGACAATGGTGACAGGCTCCCGAGCTGGTGGGGCGAGCTGTATCTGGAGATTCATCGTGAGTTACCGTAGACTTATAATCAAGAGTCGACACTGACGTATCCAAGGCGGTACTTATACCTCACAAGGTGAGCATTCGCCAGAACTTGAGGGCGTGTTGACCATTCCTAGCGGCGATCAAGAAGGGTAACCGAAAAGGCGAAGTCCTTCTTCGCACAGTCGAGCACGCGGCAACACTCGCCTCCTTGACTTCTGCCTCGTACACCTATCCCCAAGCTCTCCTCACACGTTGCTGGCAGGCTCTATGCCTATGTCAATTTCACGACACTCTGCCGGGCTCGAGCATTCAAATCGCCGTCAAGGACGCTCAAGGCAAATACGTCGAGCTGCAAGAGATGGGTAGTCGACTTCTTGATGAAGCCCTGAGCGTTCTATATCGGCAGCCCAAAGAAGACAGTGGAGGTAAGAGGCAGGTATTATTAAACTCTCTCCCGGGACTGGAACGACAGGAGGTGTTGGCAGTACGGAGCTTGCACCAACCAAGACCAGGAGAGAAGCATCCAGACGGCCCGGGAGAGATTCAGTGGAGTAAGCGCGACGGTACTCTCTGGTTTGCCGTGGCAGGATGTGAAGCAGGTTCACACGCCGGCGCTCTGGACTTTAGAAAGAACGACGAGAGCGGCGTGAAAGGTTTGTATTCCTGGTTATGGAGCTGATGGTACCAGTCTCGGTCAAGCATGGAGTGGCAACATTGGAGAATGAGCATTTACAAGTTGACATTGTCGATGGTCGCTTGACCCGGATATGGGATGTTAAAGCAAAGTGAGGCTTGGGCCACCAGGTTCCTATCGTGCGCTGATATTTTTCCAGACGAGATGTTATCCCGAAGGGTACAAGTGCAGGTTTTGTCATTTATGAGGATCATCCGAACGATTGGGAGTAAGATCTCTTCTCATCTATCCGTGCAAGAATTAGCTGAAGATATCTCGAAGCGCGTGGGACGTTGACGCATCTCACCTCGAGAAACCAGAGCTCCTCAAGTTTTCGTCCGTCGAAATCGCAGAAGAAGGACCAGTCCGGGCGATTCTAAGCAGCAGGTTAACTTTTGGGCAAAGCAGTGCTCGTGTCAATGTGAGGCGTCCATGACGTTCAGAGCTAAGCGATAGATCACCATGGATGCTGTTTCGGCGTCGACGCGAGCGAATTCCCGAAGTTTGCTTCGCTTCGATGTGGACATGTTTGTTACACATTGTGGAGTCTTAGTACGGTGCTGACTTGAGTAGTGATTGGCGTGAAAAGCATCGCTTCTTAAAATGTAGGTCCCTGCCCTAGATTAAGCTCACAACGTAGTCGAGCTTCCAACAACTGTTCAGTCTACCGAAGCTACCTACGATGCGGCCTTTGGAGTTGTCACACGTCCGACGCACAGAAACACCTCTTGGGAAGCAGCCAAGTTTGAAGTTTGCGCTCATAAATTTGCCGACTGTAAGAAGACAGAACGACTCCATCACCGTAGAGCCTAGCTGAAAAGTGTTAGTGTCGGAATATGGCTACGGTGTTGCGCTGGTCAATGAATCCAAATATGGATATGCGGTTCAAGGTAATATCATGCGATTGTCTTTACTGCGTGCGCCACTACGCCCAGACCCAACGTGTGATCAAGGCAGACAAGAATTCGCTTTTGCCATTTATCCTCATTTAGGAACGTACGTTGAAAGTGATGTTCAAGTGGTTGCGCATGCGTTCAATTCTCCTCTAGAAGGTGAGTGGCGAGGATGCGAGTTGGCTGTTTATTTCGCTGACCATGGTCAGTGCGACTCATGGATGAGATGACTGATCCATCACCTCATGCTCTTGAATTACCATTCACTGTGGAAGGAGCTAGGAATGTCATGCTAGAGACTGTCAAGCGTGCCGAAAAGGACTTTACATATACAGGCAAGATAGACACCGAGAAGAGTAAAGGTAAAAGTAAAAATGTAATATTAAGGTTATTTGAGCATCTAGGAGGACGTGGAATAGCAACATTAAAATTGTGAGTATTTGAGGTCAAATCGAAAACGAATGATAAACTTTCTCATCATCGTTCTTGTTCCATTTTAGGCATGGTATCAAAGTCAAGAGAGTTATGCTGGTCAATATCCTAGAGGATGAAATTGCCCCACTTCAAGTACAGGACGGTCGTGTGGAATTGGAATTTACCGCCTTTGAGATCAAAACTGTAAAAGTCACTTTGGCCTAATAAAAGCAGTTCATTTTAGTTTGTTAGTTGTACTGTATGTATGTATGTATGTACATATGTATGTATGCAACAATTAAATATATATCCAAATGCCGTCGTGCTGTACTGTACTTATTGATTAAATTACAGTAGATGGAAGTCAAAAGACACACCCATGAACAAGTATTTCTCCGAGCTGAGACGAGACTGAACTGAATTTGACACAGTACTGTCGAAACCGTTAATGCAAGAATACACGAGCCATGCGAAATATACATGTATATACATCCCGTTCAACTTGTATGACGGACCACACCAATCAATACACAAACATAATCAAGAGGCTTGAACGCTATCCTATTACCTATAGACCCAGACCCATACTGATACTGATTCTGAGTCTGATATCCAGACCCATACTGATACTGATACCGATATACACCTATACCTATACCTATATACGATCATCTAACCCACGACGTTATTTCCCGTTGAAGCGCAACCGAGAAGAGTAGCAGTGTTTGAGCCCTATCAAGATATCAATACAATACAGATTTACGAAGCGATGTGTCTGTCGTCTCCAAAATAAAAAAAGAGGAAAAAGGAAAAAACTCACGGGATAATACCAGAATGTGACGGCGATGATCAAGTACAGGAACATGAGAATCATTCCTTCCATCCAGCTAATAGAATAAGGGTTGTCAGTATAGTACAGGCAGAATCATCGAACACTGACTTTGATCTGCCGTCTGAAAGAGTTTGATTGACAATCAAGACTGAAAGGAAAAGGACGATACTCTCGTATGCTGTTTTGATCAGCATGAAATATCATTACCCGGGAATGACGACATAGACGTACGGTCAAAAAGTAATGTGAGAGGCTTGCCGATTGTCCAAGCCAAGAGCTCGATGACAGGAATGACAAAGAGCGCAATCTGGATAGACGAGCCGACAGCGACAGAGATAGATAGATCGATCTTGTCCTTTACAGAGACGGATACAGCTGTAAAGTGTTCTGCTGCATTTCCAACCTGAATTGATCAGACAAAAGCAGAGACATAGTCGAACGTTAAACGCTTACGATAGGAAGAAGAATCAGACCGACCCATTCGGCAGACAAAGACGGATGTGCTTCGACCAAGCCATTGATACTGGCGACGAGAAACTCGGCAGTGAAACCCACAACGACAGTGATAAGTACCATGAGTATCTGCTAGTATCAGCAAGCAGTACTTTTCGCGCGCGACCAGTCAGGCAGACTCACGATCGTGGAGGGGACGTTCATCTGTGGCTGTTCCTCCTCTTCCTCCTCGTCCTCTGATCGCACAGCTCCATTTTCTGCCTGGCTCGGTGTGGCATTCCTCGCTCCATTTGGAACTGTCTCCTCATTGGTGACCGTGACGCTGCTGGAGAGGTCGTCGTGCTTTTTACGGTGGAAGCGCATCTTCTCAGATACTCGAGCGACGTTTGCAGTGACATTGTCAGCGTATTGGGTGGAAGGAATATTGAGATCGTCATTGTAGAGCGCCTGGTAACGATGAGCTAAGTCCAAGGATATGCGATGGCTAGCTCACAGCGTGGGACCACATCTGAAAGACCAGATAGCCGAGGTACAAGACGAGGAGGATGATAGCGACAGCGTGGCTCATGGACAGGAGATCTGCTCCTTCACCGGCAGCAAGCTGCTCATTGCTACTGTCTGACGAGTCGATACTGAAGTGGAATGCCGACGGGATAAGGACTGCAATGACTGCGATAAGAAGGAGAGACGAGTTGAGCTGGGCCGCAGTCGTCTTGATGGTCTGCTCCGCAAATCGGACTCCGCCAGCGAAGAAACACCTAGGAACCGTGAGCTAATGGGGGCTTGCTCAGACGGTGGAACTCACATGCCGAGGACGAGCAGGATGTTGGAGAGGATACTGCCCACGAGGGAACTCTGCACGACAGCAAGCTCGCACTAGGAAAGTGAGCTCGATAGCATCAAACCAGGTAGTAGCTCACCTTGACCAAAGCCAGGATGGCAACAATCAGTTCGACCGCGTTACCGAGCGTCGCATTCAATAGACCTCCTAGCGTTTGACCGAGCCGCAATGCAGCCTCCTCCGTGGCAAAGCCCAATAAACCGGCTATCCGAATCAGCTCGAGGCATGAACGATGCTCGGGGATAAAGGCAACTGACCGAGAGGGATGATCGCAATGAAGGTGGTGATGAAGACAGCCGTGTCGGAGATGCTATCATTGCCCCCTGCATGCTTGACGAGGTACAATACCCAGCCTTAGATGACATGTCAGCAGAGGTTGAGTTCCAAAGGATGCAAGTTGGAGCTTACCGACAGGAATGAAGACCAGAAGTACATTCCTACATGATCAGAGATCTTGTAAAATGGGTGGGAAATTGACTTTGATTACTCACAGCCAAGTGCTTAGTATTGCAGCTTTTAAAGATGCGATATATGTGGGAGCTTTGCCGACTTTTTTCTCTGGAGTGAATAGACCTGTAGTCATACGCCTCAAAATACCTGCATTAGGTTCATTGGAATTTGTTGTTCTTCTTGATCGTGATGATTCTGCAGTTTGTCTACGTGGTACACCAGGTTGAGGTTGTGGTTGTGATTGTGATTCGGAATCTGAGGAATTTCTTTCCAAAGTGGCTGGTCTAATACCTCTACGCCTTGCACCGCTTGCACCTGCATCAACAACATCGGGGACTGCGGCGTGGTCGGATGAGAATGGTGCGGAATCAAGACGACCAGGACCAGGATCTGTCGCCGTCGATATTGCCGGTGCCAGAATAGTAGGATGTAGTGTAGGTGAGGAAGATGGAGAGGAAGAAAGTGTCTTGTCAGAAGTATATTGAGGAGGTGAAGGTTCTGTAGAGGCGGTGAATGAAACGTGTCGTAAAGGTGTTTGATCCGGTAGACGAGTCATTGTATTGTTGGTTGGTTGGCAAGAGCAAATGAACAGATCAGTAAGGAGTTAATCAAGACATAGAGAGACTGACGGGACATGTTTAAACGTCGTGGTACAGGCAGGCAGGCAGGCGGGATATGAAAAAAAGATCGAGGTCGTAGCAATGTTCCTTTCAATCTCTGTTTATCCCAAACATTCAAAGGGATGGCCAAAGAAAAAAAAACGAGGCTATGATGCTTGGAAAATGCCCTTTTTGTCTTTCGATTTGATTGATGATGATGATGAGAAACGATGAGATGACGAGTTGATGCGAGTGACTAGTTTGAATGACGAGTGACACCCGAAAAGCCAAGAGAAAAGAAAAGACGGGTTAGTAGTTATTCGGTCTTTGTCTTGGCACAGATCTCGAAAATAGAAAACCCTAAAAACGAGGCATCCCATGACGATGTGGCAATGGCAAGTGGCGAGAATGGCGATTGGCGATTGTTTCAGAATAGAGGCGGGTAAAGGTAGTCATTTTATCACATCGCTTTTCGGTTGCTGAACCACTATGTAACATGTAACATGGCTCAAAGGACGGAATGAAAAGGGCTACATATGAGCCCGTTAGACCTGCATGGGCTTTATAGCTATCCCTTCCTTTACATCTCGTGACGCTGATCTCGACTTTCTCTGATCAATTTACATGTCGTTCTGTCTTTCTCTGATCGATATACATCTCCTTCTGACCACTTGACTTGCGCACAACTCCGCCTGTTGAGACTTTATCTCCATCCCAGAGTAGCTGGAAGGGAATTCCATCCAGGTGGCCGTCCTAAGCCTAGTACAGGCTCAAGTAGCGTCCTGATAGGTGGCAGAGTCTCCTTTTTTAAGTGCTCATGAGCTTCTACATGCGCGGAATTCGCAGGAGAATATCCACAATCGCGAGATGGGGTTGAACGAGGGTCAGGGAGGATACGAGGTAGCTGATAGCTCATCGGTTGTTCTAGGTTTGGCAGAATCTCTCGATCGATATGAGTACTCGTGGTCGGCACATGAGGGACCGTGCCAACAGCAGTTGCGGGTGGAGGATGATGTAGAGGTGTCCAGGGGTATTGGCTGTGCGATTGTGGTGGGGCGAGATTGAACGGCAGGCTCTGGGCGGATAATGGTGATTGGAGGGAGGTGCTCTGGGAGGATAAGGAGGAACGATGCGAGATATCTTGGGAAGACGGAGAGGAACGGTACGAGGTGCTCTGGGCAGACAGGGAGGCACGATGTGAAGTGCTTTGGGCAGACATGGATGAACGATACGAGATGCTAGAGGTGGGTAGAGAAGAACGGTGCGAGGTATTCGAGGTGGGTAAAGAGGAACGATGCGAGACTGAATATGGCTTGGCCGTTATGGAACCCCTTCGATCAGGCTGACTAGCCTTCTTGGAAACCTTGGGTCGTTCTTGCGATAACCAGCTAGCAGGAGGAGGATGGATCTACCGACAAGTCATTTAACCCACAGCCCACCATCTGGATTTTTGATATGATAGTGAAGATGACTCACCTTGCCAGGAGGCTGGTCGACGACAATCCAATATCCACCTTTTCCGGCTGCGGGATCGCTCACTGCTCGATCAAGGTTCAGAAATTGTTCGTTGATGCTTAGGTTGTGTCTGACCGAATGCTGCGAACCTTCATCAGCTCAATTCCATGAATACGTTGTGGTTGTTAGGAGCCATGAGGAAAGAGACGTGGAGCAGGAGGGGAGCGAGGGGGCTGAGACCCACACGCCAGGTCATTCCTGCTGTACGATAGTATGGCCATCGTTCTTCGATAGCAGTATGGATCTACTACTCAGCTTCCATTCCTCTGTCCTGTATGTGAATAGAAGAGGAAAGGCTGGGTTGCTCACTTGGTTTAGTGTGAGAGCCTTCTTAGGAGATGCACTGATACAGATTCGAATCATTTGAGAGTATGGTATATCCGGTTTATGTACGGCTGCTGTTCTGTCAACACCTTCTTTGGCCTACACTCACTTTCGTATCGCTCATCATACTCCATGAGACCATGTGACGCATCCGACTGTCCCCACTTCCTCTGATCGTGATGGTTGAAATCTTCATTGTCGTCGGATGTGTTGCCGGCGCCATCATAATTTGAATTTCGATGCTCGTCCGGGATCATTGATCTTCTATGTACTTTCATCTGAGATCTATTCGAGGCAGAGACGTAGTCATACATTCTCGCGCTTGGATCGACAGCTGTCGGTGATGGATTGAAAGGAGCGAGTGATCGTGCGGAAGGTACAACATATTGAGACGTTGCTCGTACAGATAGAGGATGTGATGGACTTCGAGGCAGGCTCAGTGGAGAAGCCAAGAACGACGGACGACTCAAGGGCGATACAGTCTCGTCTTCGACCTCCGATATCATTGCGCCCATACGGATCTTCTCGTATGGGTGCCGGATGGAGGAAGAAGAGTTGTCGATACTTTCGATAAACTCGGGTGAAAGGGCATATGGGTGGAATCTGGGTGGATGGCCCATCCTGAGTGATATCGTCAGTGATTAATCTACTCAGTGACTGATACACACTTGAAAAGAAGATGAGATGTAAGGAGATAAAGAAGAAGAGAAAGCTCACGATGTCTATATCCTCAACTGTTGATTCAAATGTGTAGTGACAAGCAAGGTAGGATTTGAGGAGATGATGAAGAAGAGGAAAAGAGGAAGCTCACGATCTACTGTATACCGTATCTTCAACTGCTGAGCTTAGTAGGTAAGTAGGCTTCAATATATCGAAGAGAAGGGATCCTATAGGAAGACAAAAAGAACTTTTATGGGTACTTTGAGCCTCAAGGCAGGAGTTTCATTCTTGTCTTGTTCTAGACCGTCACCATGTCCTCTCGGGTCACTTCGCAAAATACCAAATAGATCCCCCGTACCTAGAGTGACCCTCCTCACTTTAAGAATCTATACACCCCTCCGGCATGCATTCCCAAGAAAGAAACACATCCTTTAACGGCGTGTATTCCGACAACGAACGCCGACGCCGAACGCCCCCTGCCCCCCCCCCCCCCTTAGCCCCCCTTGCTCATCAGTTCCAAGAAGGAGGAAGCAAGAGAGCCCACCATCCCGTCACGGTGATGTGAAAGGAATCATCAGAAACTCGTGGGGAATTCTTTTTTCTTTCTCTCCTTTGAAGGAGTCAAAGGACGCCTTGGGGTGTCTATGATTGATCGTCGGCGGGCTTTAAAATTCACGCTAATGTTTTAGACTCATAGGTACTTAGATCGACCTTTTTTGTAAGTTATACGAAAAACAGGATCGTCTCGACTTGTTGAGAAGAGTGATAGGAATCAACGGATATTGCGAGTTGCTAGTTGGGCCAGCTAGTGATTGAAGCAAAAAGATTCTTTCCGATAAATAATTGAGATCATGATGACTCGTATAACCTCTTGATTCCACATATCAGAATGATCAGACGGTCTTCCCACTCCACTCCATCTGTCCGAATCTTGAACTTGATGGTGAGTAAGTAAGCGAATGAGGAGCAAGGGGAAGAGGAAGAGAGGCGCATGTCAATCAATCAATCATTCATTCATTCGAACAATTGATCGTGTGGTTGATCCGATCACCCTCTGCATTATCTTTCAAATTAGCGTCAATCAGCATCAAAATGCCAAGCGGGTTAAAATGCCGTGAGATAATTCTTGTCTCTTGTGTCCTGTACATGTCGTAAATTCAAAAACCCATCTTTACATCTTTATCGACTGTCAAGATGTGTGTAACGATGATTTACATTACCTTGTTTTCGCCCTCGGAAGACAACAAGGCCGGATACTAACTGGATACTTTACAATATCGATATTGGCTTTTAGTAGTGAACCTGTTCGAGATTGAATGAGTACGTTTCACATACTCCAAGACATCTGTCCGTGTGATGTATCAAGCTTCCTAAAGATAAAACAAGGAATATAGCCAACACTGTACTGCTGTACAAGAGAATATAGCCAACACTGTACTGCTGTACAAGAGAATATAGCCAACAATGCTGTATTGTACAACGAGCTATAGCCAACAATGCCGTATAATACAACGAGATATAGCCAACAATGCCGCATCGTACAAAGGAGAATAGCCAAGAACGTTCAGAAATATAGCCAACAATTCAGATATAGCCAACGTTGTAAATCACCGGCCCGACCGGCCCGATATTCGCTCTTGAATTCCGACCAAGTCACGAGTCCGGGGTACAAACTAGTACGAGATATAAGTATACGAGTACAAAGATACCTAGGTATCTTGACTATCAACGTCCTATATCTACTCTCGAGCTCCCCTTGATCGAATCACAAAAGCTATCATTTGAACTCCGATCTTCAAACTTGAAACTTCAAAGATCCCCCCAATCATGTCGCCCGCTTCCACTTACGATGCTCTGAAACTTCCGGCTCATGTCAAGACGGTGCTTATTACTGGAGCAGGTGGTGAGTGTGGTATACTACTCTAGTCTTTCCATTGCTGACTTTGTCTGATTTCCTGTATTACCTTTGATTGCCTATATTACCTTGTCTTCTGCAACACCTGCCACCCCTTACACTACTCGTACTGTCTTGATCACCTATCCCATCTCGATATGATCCCTTATCCCATCTGAATATGACCCGAAACATCATCTCAATACGACACCTATCCCATCTCACATACGACATTTATCCCATCCCAATACGACGACTATTCCATCTCATCATCGATCTTCCCTATGATCTCATCATGAAAACCAGGCTTCGTGGGTCAAAAGCTCGCTCAGCTCCTACTCGACCTCTTCCCATCCATCAAAGTGATAACGACCGATATCGTCCAACCTCCATCTCTGTCTGATGATCCGAAACGATTCAAGGCTGTTAAAGCTGATCTTGGCGATTCTGCACAAGTTGAGGGGTTGTTTCATGGGGAAGTTATTGGTGGTGTATTTGCGCTTCAGTATGTTGTTTCCATCCCTTTGCTCATTCCTATACTTATTCCTACCTCTACCCTCTAAAACCCCTACCGTCTGCCCTCTACCGTCTACCGTTCACCGTCTAACATCCCACCCTGACCTCTCTTACTTTCTACCCTCTATCCTCTATCCTCTACCCTCTATCCTCCACCCTCTATCCTCCACCTCCGTGATCTTACTCCCTCTAGTATCTTACTCCCTCTATTATCTTACTCTATCTCGTGTACTCTCTCTCCGTCACTCACTAACACATCAACAGCGGAATCATGTCCGGCGGATGCGAAGCCAACTTCGAACTAGGCTACAAAGTCAACGTCGACTCGCACCTCGTACTTCTCCGTGCAACCCACGCCCACTCTCAAAAGACAGATCAACGTCCCGTCTATGTCTTTGTCAGTAGCTTAGCAGTTTACGGTGGTCCCAAATGTACACCTACGAGCTACGTTGTTCCAAAGTGAGCGACCCTCCACTCCTAGATCCTATACCGTCCACCAAATCATTATACCACCCATACCACCCTCAATCATTATGCCACCCCCTAGTGATTATACCACTCCTTAAAGCCGTTATACCGCGGCTTTTATACCATTCGTCCATCGTTATACTACACACCAGTCTTCATACCTCTCACAAATCAATGTATGAATAGTGCTAACTTGTATCATCAGGGATACGCCTGTATTGGCTGGATCAAGTTATGGTGTCGAGAAGCAGATTATGGAACTTTACGTTTATGATTATGGACGAAAGGGTATGTTTTGTTTCATTGTCTGCTATGTGGTCTGGAGTGATAGGCAGCTGATATACTTAGGGTATCTCGATACGAGAGCTGTGAGGCTGCCTACCGTTGCTATTCGATCAGGAGCTGTAAGTTGTTTCTCTAGATCATAAATCAATATAAAAGCCCAACAGTCTCATCTTCCCAACCGAACCCAATGAGTAATTGAATCTGCCACTCAAGTCATTATACCATCCTACTTCAACTCTTCCACCGTCTTTTCTTTTCTTTTCTTTCCATTTTGGCTTGTGATTATTAGCGAGGACGAGATGGGGGCAAGTTTCGAGGTGATAATACTGATAATAATTCAAATAAATAGCCTTCAACAGCAGCGTCATCTTTCATCTCTGGTCTGATTCGCGAACCACTTCAAAACCAACCTTCAATCTGTCCAATCGCATCATCATTATCCGATCCTATCCTTGACGAAATGCCAGTATACGTCTCGAGGACTCGTACCGTAGTGAGGAATATCGCTTATGCGATGTGCATGCCTGAAAATCAATTCAAAAAGGGGGAGAGTAGGAGTATAAATTTACCAGGAATAAAAGTCACTCCTAGGCAGATTATCGATGCTCTGTAAGTTGTTTTTTTCTTCTCTCCTATCCCCCATCTCCCACTCCCTCATCTCTTTCTAACCTTTCCCACTCTCCAAGACTTTGATTCCTTCCACAACCCGATCTTCTTCTTCGATAAATTACTCCCAAGCCATTCATTCACCCATCCCTCCACTTGGATTTATCCTAGTCCGAGTTCGAGTCCGAGTAGAGTGTGCTATGCTGACTTGTCATAAGCATTGAACATGGTGGTAAAGAGAAACTCGACTTGGTTGAATTCAAGAAAGACCCAGCAGTCATTGCTATCTGTCAAACATGGGCTGGCGACTACGATTCTTCCGACGCACAAGCAATGGGTTTCCAAGTGGATGATACTACCTCTGGCTTCTCTGATGCTGTCAAGGATTTCAAGGACGAGCTGGCGGCTGCCAAGTAAAGGGTTTTTGTGCTCTCGACAATATGTACTTTGACTCTGAATTGGGCATCTGAATACGAGTATGTATGGTTAAGAAAATCTATCATGTATGCGATTCAAGGAAGCAGTAGCATGACAGCCATGTGACACCATACAACAATATATTGAACTCTTGAACTCTTGACGATACACTATCCTGTAGTAGTGTAAGCCCGACTGTATTTTGGACATCTACTATTAGAATCTTTGTTAGATCACTCGTCCACCCAGATAACCTTTCCATCCTCGCCCTTTTCCTCTCTCCACCCATCTATTCCTTCTTCCCTCGCCACCCTCCCAACACCCTCCTCTTCAATCCGTGCACCCAAGACCTTGATCACCTCCAGACCAAGATCGTAGAACCCATCATTCGTCTTTGGGTTGAACATGCCCATATGTGCTGATACCTCGTCTGCAGCGACTGTATTGCTTGCTGCTACAAAGACGGGATAGAGCGGATGCGACATTGGTGGGAGGATACAGAATGTTCGTGATATCAAGTAGCTTGGAGGTTTGGCTGGTAGATGGGTGTAGAAGCTACAATACCATACGTCAATTAGGACCCCAGAGGAAGATGATTGAAAAGAAACCAGAAGGGTAAACTGCGAGGAACTGTCGACTTACTTTCTGAAAAGTACACGATGATGATCCCCAAGCTCTGCAATCCCATCCAGACGACCACGCAAGGCCGCCTCATCCCATAGATTCCGCACAAACGTCATATGCTCGTACCCAAACTTCCACCCATTCGCGAGATCTTCACGGCGGTAGTATGCCGTGCCCGCAGCTGCAGCGCCAAGCGCGACGGCACCTAGGCCGTACATTGTTCTGTTCGATGGCGGGGGTATAGCAGACCACCATGATTTCTTCTGAGAATGGGCACTCGTTGTATCTGTATCAGAGGTGTATACTGCCTTTTCTTTTCCTTTGGTTGACGGTGAGGTCCGACCACTCGGTGTTGTTGACGCTGAAGTTGAAGAGGACGACGACGAGCCGAATTTGCCAAAGCCAAGACCGAGGGCCATGGGCGATAGGAGCCCAACGGCTGACGCTACAGACTTGGCTTGCTCATAATACGATGCGGCGGTAGATAGGCCATGTTTCTGTGATTGCTGGGTTAGCGCCATTGTACACGCGACAGGAGCTATCCTCACGAATGTATGCTAGACGGGCAAAAAGAGACTTGTCAGTTTCTGCTGCATAACGATCCTCATCGAAGGGACGGGGTAACGGGAGCAAGAGGTAGGGGGCGGGGGGCAGCTGGGGGATTTGGTGCTTACAGGGTGTAATCCGAGATACTGTGTCGTCAGCCTGTAGTGCAGTCCACGATTCATTAACTTACAGGTGTATCAAATGCTACAAAGCAAGCAAAGCAAGCAAGAAGACACGCGATCAGCAACCCACTCTCTTGCGATCTTCCACTTCCATTAGTCTCACCTAGGATGGAAACAACATGCGGCCACATTGGATCTCCATCCCTTGTATTTCTCGCGATATCCAGCGCCGCATCAGCCAACAACAGACCTCCCATCCTAAACATATATCAGGCATTCTTTCTCCACAACAAAACGAAATCAGAGGAAGAGACAAGATGCTGTCAGAGGGATAAATGATGCTGTCAGACGGTAAGGAAGACATACGAATGGCCTAGGAGGACGATTTTTGCTTTACCTGCTCCACCGCCTGAACCATGATCGTTCTCCAGCTCAACGACGAGGCCTGTGAGCCAATCGACAAATGCTAATGTCGCCGCATGCTACGCAACCACCAGTCAGAACAGGAAGTATGCCGCAAACGGGAGACGAGGCGAGATAAAGACGAAAAGAAGAAAAGAGAGGTGAGACGTACGAGCTCGCCTCGGGTTTCATATGCTGGAAATACACGAGACTCGACGCGCAGTGAGACATGAGTCTGGCGAAGGAGATGTGATAAGCCTATTGATCCAACAGAACAAGAGGAGATCAGCAGGGGAGGGATGGCCGAGATAGCTATTATTGAGTGACCGGAACTCACGGTCAGGAAACGACTCAAATGTGACTTCGTTGCCTTTGAACCTGTCCCGAGTTTGAGCTGTATTCCAGACCACTGGGGGTGCAACAGCTCACCCATGTACCCATACTAGCAGTATGAGGTCTTTTGGCTCTTCCGGCATGGTGAAAGTAGATGTAGGGATAGAGGTCAAACACAACAATAAAAGTGTCAATAATAATAACCCGCGACGGAGCAAGGCGATCATGACGCAGATCCTTAGTCGCCACCCTTCATTTATTCCGGTCCTCATCACCACAAGTTTTCAATCTATCATGAGGTGAGAAATAAGGTCAAGGAGAAACGTGCAGCTATAACAGTGAATGAGAGATGTTGCTGCTGCATAGTTATGTTGGTAGTACAAGCTGGTCCTATTATCTCTACTGCTGCGGAGGCACTTGCAATAGCAGGTTCCCGGAGCTGGACGGGACATATGTAACATTCTTCGCCTGTGCCAGTGTAGACGCTGCAATCCGTGAGCTTACATCCTGGATGAGTACGGAACGGGTTCAGCTCACCAATCTCCCTGCTGGCCTCGATCTTTCGGAATTGCACAAACGCATCTCCAGCCTTGTTCAAAGCCGCTGAGATTGTGTTGGCTGCCTCGGCTTCACCCTCTGCTCGAATGACAGCTGCCTGTCGTTCTTGCTCTGCCTTCTCGACCACAAACTTGGCTCGTTCTGCGTCCTGTTGGGCGATTTGCTTCTGCTCGACAGCTGTGGTGAACTCTTTGCCGAATGTCATGTGCGTCTGAGGGTAGCCAGATCAGCGCTGAGATCAGACTGGCCTCTGAACAACGC